>CM019176.2:37125047-37151574 GCA_009739505.2 Apolygus lucorum
TAGGTACATTGGGGCGACTACCGGAACTTCCACGCCATCCGCGTGGCAACTCTGCCAACTGCGGTGCGGTGTTCGAGGGGTAGTCGTGGGACAACAGATACCCTTTGCCGTGCCTGTCGGAGTGGAAATGAGCATCTATATCATGTAGTGCAGCAGCGTCCTCAAACTTATGGTGGCTGCATTCTACGTCATTGCCAAGCAGATAGCAGGCGCTTGTCATCTAGCGGCTGGGATGTTGAGAGGGAGAGATTGTATCACATGCCAAGTGACCAGGGTAAGAAGTCAGACATCGTTGCTGTCAAGCTCGACCAGTCTTGCTTCATACTGGATGTCCAAGTCGTCAATGGCAGCTCCAGACGCGTACTCTCATACGCTCATATTTGAACTGATGGTCATTTTATAGAGGAACTTCCCTTCATCCCACCCCCACCTTCCTCATCATCCCTCATCCCTAGGACCGGCGTCCTGGGCGTGCTCCCCATCAATTTTGCATTTATTTATTTATTTTTATTTATGACGTGCTCCCTCCGTAACTAAAGACAATTTGTGTTCAAGGGAAAATTGGAAAAAAACAAGGATTTTAGAAATGAAGTGGAATCATTATTAATCCGGGAGCGATGAGATTGATAGCTTCTCAGAGCCAGACTCAAAACCAAAATTGCTGATGAGTGTCTAAAACGTGAAATACGAGCGAAAATTTTGGTTTTGGTAGACAGTTTGAGGACAGAAGTACTTTGGTAGACTTGGTTTTCGTAGCTGAGAATCCAAAGTTTTGCAAGGTCGTGTTGGTGCGCAATCCATCGTCATTTCAAATACAATTATTTTATTTTTTAGAATCGAATGAGACCAACATCAGCCCGATCGGGACTTTTATTAAGAACTTGTGACTGGAATCACTAATGAAATAGTTGTGAAATTTCGGTCTGAAAATTAAAGAGAAACGACATCTATGTTTGAAAAGGAACCGCAATTTCAGTCATTTCGTTATTTCAGACTAACATGAAATTTGCCCACCTGGTGATCGCCATTTTGATTCTGGGAGTAAGTGAAGGGACGGAAAAATTTTCGTTGGGACCTATTTCTCACACTCTATTTCCTGAGGGTTTCATATTTGGTGCAGCAACAGCCGCATATCAGATTGAAGGAGGTTGGAACGCAGACGGTAAGTACTCATCTTTATTCAAATCGGATATTTTGTGTGTCAGTAAGTTGTTCAGGATATTTGGCTGACGTCCTGGGTCTTTAAAAATGGATAATCCCTATGAGAGTCTGGGTAGTCTCGTGATCCCAAACGGTGAGATATCTCCATTACCTAATAACAGTCGATCGTGTTTCTGTCTGTCCGTTTGTATGTTCGTTACTTGATAACCGACGAACAGATTACTAAACAGTATTTAAGTACACGAAGGCAAAGCTCCTGAAAAAATGGGTTAGCGTTTAGTGAGGAGTCCCGAACTGTTAACAAGTTTCTCAGCCCTTATATTTAAAGGTGCAAACCACGCTCACAGTTGTCTCGTGTTCTTCAAATAACCCATTGATCATCTTGTATCATGCTGAGTTAGAATTGATACGCATTGGAAAATAGTGAGATGAAAACTCGGCTCTTCGAGACCCCGGGATGCATACTGAATAGAGCCTTTTGCTTAAATTCAAGAAACATGGAACATGCTTTAGCCGTGCAAGACTGATTATGTAAGTGGCGTAAAAATGCAGTTCTTTTTAACTCAGGGGTATATCTCAGTTTATTCCATAATTATAGCGGTTTTGGCATTATAAATTATGCATAAATTTAGAGCTTTCCAACGAATGGTTAAAGATTTTTCTACGAATACGAATGACGAAGATAAAGTTCCATAGCAACGACTTGGTTGTGAGTGGAAATCATTGCAAATTTTAGTGACACATCGCCATCTCCAAAAAACGTGACTCTTTTTGCCAGTTAGCTCAAGACTGAAGCATGTTCCATGGTAAAAACAATCGATTGTATAGTAATTGATCCGATGTATTGTATCAAAACAGCAATCTCAAAATACCTTGCACTACCCTCATAGGAAACCATGTCAACCTGCACAATTCCTAAAAATAATTTTGGTTTATTATAATATTATAACATTTAAGCCATTGGAGTCGAACAAGGAAAAAATATTTAACCCCCCTCAAAATTTGATGTTTTACGTTTCAAGGTACGTAGAATCCGAAAATCGAATAAAAAATTTTCCGTCCGTCCGCCGTACGCGGCACTTTTCTTAGCAACACTGGACCGATTTGGTCCAAATTTGGTATGTAGGCTCCATTTGGGGTCTAGTTGTGCCGCAAAGCTTTTGGTTGATGTAGGTCACTTCTAAAGGGTGAAAATTAAGGGTTGGAATTTTTCAAGAGTGCCCTAGCTCGAAAACTCTTGAAATAAAGGTATCCTTTTTTCACCAATTTTAAATAGGTAGTATTGAATTTTTTAAAATTTTTGAGACCACCCGGAGCTCTGCAGGACAAACCGTTCGCTCCCTACGAGTTCTTAAGGGTAAATAATGTTAAAAAGTTGGTAGGTAAAAAAAAGCGCTGCAAATAATTGCCGAAAGGTTTATTATTTTCTGTATAGATCACCCTCTGTATAGATCCCTCCCTACCAACCGTAGGTACCTACTACCTACTAGGGCATTTTTGAAAATTTCAACCCATCATTTCCATTTGGTTGGAGGTTGGGGATGAAATTTTCAAAAATGCCCTAGTAGGTAGTAGGTACCGATGGTTGGTAGGGAGGGATCTATACAGAAGGGTGATCTATACAGAAAACTTACCGAAATTCGCGATTTTTGTCCCTATTATATAGACTGATGTACATTTACATGCAGAAATCAATGTAAACCTACCAACCATATATTTTCGCTTCACAATCAAGTTTATATTGAAGAAATGAACGCTCTTCACACTCGATTCCAAAGTACTCGTTGGTTATAAACGGAAATGCTTGCATACGACTCTGCAACACATTGGGACATTTTCATGTCAACCACTTCACAACAAGGTAGTGAAGGAAGGTTGTTAGTTCATGTACCCAAGCATTAAAATAAGAAAACAGTTGATTGTTCTCTAAGCAACTCAGTGAGTCTATTTTATTTATTGGTCGCGTGAGCAAGACTTGCTTAGTTTTCGTGACGATTTTTCAATTTATGTGCCAAAGCAAAGACACGAAAATGTCAAAAAATAATAAACCTTTGGGTAATGATTTGCAGCGTTTTGTACATGTTCGAGTAGTTTGTTGGGGTCCTCCTCAGTAGGTAACAAGATTATTGTGTGTAACTAGACATTGTCACGAGAGGATTTTCAACAGAACATAACGGCATATTTGTTCTTGATCTATTCTCGAACTCCTAGCATTGATGGCCTCAGAAGCGTACCCTAAGATTTGGTTTATTTCGTCATCATTCAGTATCTTGGAATTGAAGAGACATTTTGAAACATGAAGTCGGAGTAGCCGGGTCTTGAACCGGAATCAAGACAAGTTAAATCTATAATGTCCTGATGGATATCTTCAGTTATTGCCCTAGCGACTAACCTGAATGCTCAAGTCGTCTGTTAAATGCCCATGTACGACTTACTATGCTCTTCTAACACTATTTATGTGGCAAAATTGAAACTTTAAGCCGATAACCTTTGTTGGAAAACGAGTACTGATCGTAAAGTAAAAACTCAACATAATTCTCTACAAAAAATGAAAACGCTGCAAATTATTACACAACGGTTTATTATTTTTATATAGATCACTCGTCTACAAAATCACCAACCATCCAATATGAAGAGAAAAAAAATAAATAAAAAAATAAAAAAAAAATAAAATAAAAAAAATAAAAAAAAATCAAAATCACCAACCATCGATCGCATTTCGGTCAGCTCTAATTTGAACGGAGATTAGGCCTCTTTTGCGATTCACACTCGTGTTTTGATTTATATATATATATATATTTCAATATAAACCCTTAAATTTTCGTAGGGAGCGAACGGTTTGTCCTACAGAGCTCCGCGTGGTCTCAAAAAATTCTAAAAAATCTATAGAATCTTAATTTGAAGGAAAAACAATACCTTTATATCAAAATGTTTTGAGTTAGGGCGTTTTCAAAATTTCAAAATTGATTTTGGAACCCTTAGGAGTGACCTACATCAACCAAAAGCTTCGGGGCACAACTAGACCCCAAATGGAGCCTACATACCAAATTTCATCAAAATCGGTCAATGCTAAGTGGCAAAAGTGCCGCGTACGGCGTACGGACGGCCAAATTTTTATTCGATTTTTGGATTCTACGTACCTTGAAACGTAAACCATCAAATTTTGAGGGGGTGTTAAAATTTTTTTTTTCTTGGTCGATTCCAAAGGTTCATTATTGAAAATAATAAACCAAAAGGGGTGAAGTTTTCCCATACTACAGGATGCGTAGCTGATAAACAGTTTGAAACCAAGACCATTGTTTCTAAAACGGTCAATCAGGAGTGAATATAATAAAATAATCATATTATTTATAATCATTAAATTACAGTAATTTAACGCCTGGTAAAGTACTTTTGAACTTATACTTTCTCTTTTGTAATCGATAAATTTCTCGAAAAAGATGTATTATTACCTAATTCTGATTCTTTTCAACCGCAACTGCAGGGAAAGGAGAAAATATTTGGGATAACATCTCTCACGAACAGCCTAGCTTCATCAAGGATAACAAGAATGGAGATGTGGCTGCAGATTCATATCACAAGTACTTGGAAGACGTGCTTCTCCTTGAAAACATAGGGGTGAGTGATCGAAGCAGAAACAAGTTACATCTTTGTTAAGTAAACAACCATTTCAGGTCGAATTTTCGTCCGACTGCCATTCCTGGTGTCGCGGACATTATCAGCTGTCTTCCAAAGGAAACAACAGAATCTAGAGACTGATCCATACAATCCCCCACAATGTCATCAAATTAGGACGAAATGAAAAGAAATTCGCGGTAAATTTCTCCGCTTCACGGAAAAACATTGAATCATGGATGTGTTTACTCTAAAACAAATATATATATGAATAATTCCTTGGTACCAGCCTCAAAATACTGGTCGCCTTCAGTTTTCATCCGAGATAATAATCTAAAGTGCCGAGTCGTCACAAATTTTGGTGTCGTTACGCAAATTTTAGAACGACCCCTAGCCCAAAAACTTATCTTTGTTAAAATGTAGAAGCTATGGAGTTTAAGTAAGCTCAGAAGCTACCAATGATGCACATGAGTATAGATAAGTAAAGTTTTTAGTTTTATCAATATGATAAGTTGACACTTATCACTGTCAGTTGACACAGTTGACTAACATTTGATAATTTGTTTTTAGTTTTTGATTTCCCAAAAACTGGGTTTGTTTTGATCGTTTGGTTTTTTTGTTGGGTTTGTAAACAATTCGTTCAGCTCTGCTTTTTGAAATGCAGGCTGATTTTGTGGTGGAAGGTGGGGGTGTCATGACCCCCCCCCCCTGGATCCGCGCCTGTCTGATTACCACCTGTAATTTATGATCTGTCCCCGTTTCAGCTGATACGCCCACCTGACTAGCGTGTCAAGAGGGTATGCTGTCCACGTTTTTAACCTACTTAGGTTACTATAACCTGAATAATACAAGTTTCCTTTACGACAGTTTCAGATGTACCGTTTTTCACTTTCGTGGGCCAGGATATTGCCAAACGGTAAAATTGACAACGTCAATCAAGCAGGCATCGATTACTACATGAACCTCATTGACGCTCTTCTGGCCAAAGGAATCCAACCAATGGTAGGCAGTGATTTAGCCTCTGTCTAGCAGTACCTTATTAGAGAAGGTCCATTCCCAACAAATTGCTCGTATAAAGAGTGAACACAATGTGTTCAAGATTCAACAACTAATTTCCAACAAATAGTTCCTCCAAAAGTTTTTTTAACCCCTGGTATTCGTAGGTCTTTTATTTTTAAAGATTTTTTTTCGTGTTTTCAACTTTATATCACTTGCCATAACTACTGTAACCTATTAACGCCCATTGTTGCCAAATGGCAACATAGAGGGGCATTCTGTTTGGGGGCTGCTGGGCACTAGGGGTGTGTCGGTCCAGGTATTCCTCTGGAGCGGTTCCAACGGTTACAGTGACAAAGATGTAACCGTTCCAAATTACCTGTACAGTTCCATTACCGGTACAGGCGATCAAATCCCACTCACATGGCAAGGATGAAGCAGGCAATCAAATCCCTATCGTCCTTCTTCCATGCTTATGATCTCAACTTGCAATACAATACCATCATTTTCCTTGACAATTCACTAAAAGGAAGGAATTTGAACAAGTGTTACAAAAGAGGCAATTTATTATAAATAATAGTTACCAAACAATTCAAGGAAAGAATAATGATGTTGCAGTTTAAGAACTTAACATGACAATAATAAATTAATAATACTGGAGACAACATCCATGGTAACCAGTCCAGAAGATAACTTCCCGCTCAAGAGCCATTCCATGATTCCATGAACCATTCTCAGTCCATGGAAGTAGTAAGGGCGCTTCCAGGTACAACATGCAACAGAACTGAGAACAAGATCCATGCTTACCGGTCCAAAACCCTTCCCGGTCCAGAGCCATTTCAAGATATCTTGAAGAGTACGAGGAACTGGACCGGTAAGGGTCGAGTTTTTGTCACTGCGTGGAACCGTTCCAACCTGATACTCGGTTCCACAGTCCCGGTACAGCTGTACCGACACACCTCTACTGGGCACCTTTCTGAGTCATTTAGAAGACCTGGATCCTGGGGATCCTTTTCTCCTGATCTGTCTGATCATAGCAATGAATAATTTTTTATCTCCATGAGGGTGAGGCACATAGCACGAAACTTCACCTACAACTTTAGTGGGTAAATGCCCTGATTGAATGTTATCGGAACCATCAATTATCCTACCAAATACGAGGTAAATCGAAGTAGTTTGCCAAGTGGGTGTTGTACATAGCTCATTAGATGCTCACAAATCACGATGCGTCATCTTCAAGTTGATTGGGTACTTGACCTGGCTAGAGGTTGTGAGAACTACCTAAAAAGTTCCCACCAGATGAACCAACCTCATGATGTCATCATCAGGGTAACGATACTTTATCTAATGCCGCCTTTAGTGTTTTGTTTTGACTAATTATGAATCTGTCTACGAGTTACTTAATATTACTCACTTAATATTAGATGTATTCCGCATCGAATATTCCACGAAAATTTCTAGTCGATCCGGTGAGATCACAATACGATCAACTAAATCTCAGTTTTGAAAAGAAAAATTCAGTTCTTGTGGCGCCCAGCGGTACGATATGGCAACGTAAACCAGTGAAATTCGACCAGGAGATTAACAAATTTTCTTTTCCCGTGTTCTAAAGACTAATTTGGGGGACGGAATATCAAATCTATTTTCAAATTAAGGAGCAGATTTGAGCAGATTTTTTGAGCGGATCCATTTTGAGCAGATTTGGTGCGCAAAAAAAGAGCTCAAGTGAAATTTTAGATACTTAATTTTATAAAATTTCATTTATTTTTGACATACCTACCTAGCTTTTGAGGGACACAAGCAAAAATTTTCATAGGGGACTATCTACAACCTAATCCACATAATCCCAGAAAATTTCATTGAAATCGGGTGGAAAATGTGGAAGTTATGGCCGTTACAAGGAAATTAACGTTTGCGCATGCACAGTGGCTACTATCAGCCCGAAGATGATGATTTTCATAGGGGACTATCTAAATACTAATCTGTAACTTCCCTGAAAATTTCATCGAAATCCGATGGTAAATGTAGAAGTTATGGCCGTTACAAGGAATTCACTTTTGCGCATGCGCAGTCACTTCTATCAGTCCGGGGATGATGATTTCCATAGGGGACCGTCTACACACCAACCTGCACTATCCCTGAAAATTTCATAGAAATCGGACGATAACTTCGTATAGTTATGCGCGTTACAAGGAATTCATGACAGACAGACAGACACGGAACCAAAATTGTTCAGGAAAGTCTAAAACACAAAACGCGAGTGGAAATTTTGTTTTTGGAGAACTTTTTTTTTCGTCCTTGAAAAGTGAAAACAAAGCTTCCGCTACCATGGTAGACTCGGAAGCAAAATCACAACCAAATTTAGGGTATAAATTTGTGTTTGAACGCAAAAAAACCGATTTTTTAAAACGAAATCAGCGTTACGATATAAAATTTCGGGGTTGGATAAAGGGGGCTGCCTGTACAGAGAAATTTTCACGTTTTTCCGCGTTCAAACACGAATTTCTGTCGAAACTGCTCTAAAATTAAAGTTTAATAGACGATAGAAAGCTAATAAAACTTGAATGTTTTTACGAGGAGCTCGTTAATTTTTCAGCTCAAAAGAATGTTTGACTTTACCCAAATGATAAAAATGTTGAACAAAAATGTAATGAGATTTTACGATCTTTCCAACGGTATGGTCATTTAGGAGTTGTGACCATTTCAGTGAAACAAGGTCGGAAACCTGAAAAAAACCGTCAAGTGTAAAACCGTCGTTTTTGTAGTGGAGTAACAAAATTTATCTCTGCTATACTCCAATAAAAAATCAGACTGTCTAATGAACTAATTTCTCGCTTGATGGGAAAAATAGATATCATGGATATGTCTAGGTATTATTTTACCCACTAAGCGAGAAATTAGATGAAGTTAAACACTTGAAATGAACGTAAGAATATGTGGGCAGGAAGAGAATATAACACAATTTTATATAAACACTTATTTATTAAATTACAAAAAAGTTTAATGTTACGGCCTGGAATCGAACCCGAGTTTCTTAGACTAATGAATCTTGCAGTAAAGTTAACGACTTTGTTTATCAGTCTCGCTTTGGTTAAAAATTTTCGGGCTGAAAATTTCTTTTCACAGACCCTTAACTAAAAGAAATAATAATATGTCAACGTGGCCCCTTATCCATGACCAAATCCGTGGAAATTGAAATTGTACATGAGATTGTGCTGAGGTTGTATGGTTCTTACATTGATCTTGATTTTATTAAGAAGTGTAAACCAGGACGAATTTGAGACTATTATGTAGACTTGTAGGATTTGATGGGATTTCACTTATGAGCTTTGACATGGATATTAACCTTGTCAAATTGTTGGAAGACAACAGTTATTGCAAATTAGTTGCAGAGTTGGTTCCTGAAATTCCGTCGTTCTTATACTGAACACGATGTTACCATCAACACGATGTCGTTCTTATACCATCAAGGTTACTTAACATGAAGTTTGCAACAGACTAAAATTCCGGCTCTGAAGAACGATTAATTAATGTAATCCAGGATTAAAGAGTCGATTGATCAAATAACAAGCATGTTTTCTTTGAGATCACCATCTACCATTGGGATCTTCCGCAAGCACTGGAGGATATTGGAGGATGGACGAACCCTGAAATTGTGGATATTTTTCGGGACTTCGCTGATCTCGTGTTTGAATCATACGGCCAAAAGGTGAGTTTCGTATCACTTTTATACTTTGTGTGCTAACTTGATAAAACATTAGGGTTCGACGAGAATGATCAAAATCTCTACGAGGGCGCAGATCTCGTCACAAGGATTAGCGGACACCCTGATAAACTCGAAATGAGAACTGTTCAGAAAGGTTCAAAATGAGAAATGAGAGTGGACATTTTTATATTAAAGAACATTTTAATTCTTGGAAAGTGAAAACAAAGCTTTCACTATGTTGGTAGACTCGAAGACAAAGACTGTTTCTTTCAATATATTAAAAGCATTCAACTTATTCGTTTCAGATAGTAAGATTATTGTTAGGTTTAGTACAACGTGAGCTACGTTAGATGCCGCTACAATGGTGAAATAAGCTCAAAATAGGACCTATAAGTATGCTGACGAGCTAAGCCAGAAAGTCGTATCTTGACTTCACCCAACTTTCGGGAAAACGACCTAACAAGTTTTGTGGCGAAATAACTCTTTCACGGGATTATTTTTTCCCCTTTTACCTCAAGTGAAGGTTTTTCTTAATGAAATTAGTTGCCGAATCGATTTCTGGGGTCAAAATGAAACATTTTTGACTGTAAATTGTCAAAAAACGGTATAACATTCTTCCATTCCTATCTTGCTTACATTTAAGCCAGATATACTAAGCCTTCAGGTCGTTTCTCGATTTTGCTAGTACCTACTAAAAGTCGTAACCATGATTGATACGATTTTACGCTCTCGTAAAGCCGAATGTACGCCTATTCTGCTCTGAATACGCAACCATTAGACTTTGGAATGCTAAGCACATTTTAATTCCTAAAACTTTATAATCACCTTTAAATCAAAAACCTTAATTATTTTGTCATCCTTCTTGGCTCAAATTTATTCGTATTTCATATTTGTGTTCAGGTTGTAAGAAAAAACAGCTGAATCATTAAATAAACGTTTATTCCAGTACCTCAATGAGTCATTATACTCTTCCCTCAATTAACTGAAACATTTGTGAGCTCCTGCTCACTAGTGGTCTCTTCCCAGTGACGGAGCTAAATCGATTTATCAATTTCCTTCCTGACCCGAAACTGGCATAGTCACCTGCGATCATCATTGTCCAGTTTTGCGGTCCGTGGTCAGCTCAAAGATGACGTCACCTCTCCCCACCCCGCCTCCACCTTGAGCATCCCTCCGTTGGAGATGGCGAGCTACATGCTTCCACCACCGTGGAGCCGCCGACCATCCTCTGATGGAGTGGAGGGGGAACCACCTCAACAAAACCAGGGAGCAGGACCCCCACTCTTCAGTCCCCCTTCAGATATTCAGTCACCTAGTCACAGCGAGCCTTGCCCTTGAACTATTATACTGCTAATTTACCCCCGCCACGAGTCGACTCAGTTGTAAGACCTTGCTGCCATCAACCAAACGACCTGTCGCCATACTTCACCATACTTCGCCACATCACGCCAAAAGGATACCTCAGGGCCCTGACAAGCGTGAGTGAACTATAACATTAATATACATTGGTCAATGATATAGATCCGTGAGTGTAGAAGTAAAGTAACACGTGCAAATACATCTAGACATAACTCTCAGAACATATTAACTAAAGTTGTATCAATAACCAGGGGCGGCTGCTGATAGGAGCATAGGCGCATGTGCACCCCCAGCCAATTAAAAAAGAAAAAAAAATCAAAGTTAGTTTCTCTGGGTTTGGAGAGTAAGTTGGCTAGTGACAGAAGACACGATCGTAGGTACTGTGCTAGTTAAATCTACGCGCGAAAACAGTGGCGGGGAGCTCCCTCTTTTCTGACCAATCAGCGGCAGTTTGAGCAAATCCAGTTTCATGCGCTGTTCTTGACTAGGGTGACGTGATTAGATGGAGGTGTGCTCGTGAGATTGACCAACCAGAGAGCACGAAATGTGACGTTGAGGAGCAGCACGGAGGATGTGCACCTGGGGTGTGTGAGTGAGTGAATTTCCAATTTTATTATTTTGTCTTCCTGGCTCACTGGCTTCCTGGTTTCCTTATCGTAAACAAACAGAACTGATAAGGGCATTTCCCATTTTTCGTTTTTGGTCCACCGTTTTGTTCAAAGTATTGTGATTATTTAGGAGTGTTGTAGGTACTATGAATAATTCGGTGCAGTATATTAACGTAAACTATTCGTGTTTGTGGGTGGTGGAAAAGTGCAACATTCCAGAAACTTGCCGTCTCTACCTGGACTCTAGCAGACGTTAAAATTTAAAAATCGTGCAGATTCGTACGGTAAGTTTAATGTCAAATAATATTCGACTTCTTATAATATTATTGTAAGAAGGTGGATTGGCTTTGCAGGTGTGAAGTGACTAACAAATTATTTTGCTTCGCTTGCCTACTTTGTTCTACCAACCGAAATGAGGCTTGGGTTAAAGACGGCATAAGTGATCTCCCATTTAGCCAAAATACGCATTGGCTGTCTCCCATAAAAACGCCCTGGTAGATTTGCGTATATTGGGTCGTCAAAATATACCTAATGCAACAACTCGACAGTGCATATCATCCTAATCTGATGCAAAAAACCAAAACAGTTAACAAAAATAGTTACATTCTGTCTCGAATCATCGTTAATTTTTCTTCTGAGTTGGACGATGTTTTGAATCGTCACGGGCAAATACACATTTCAGCTTTGCAATAAGATGGATGCATTTCTTGGGTTTAGACCTTTGATGATTAAGTATTTCAGAATTTCTGTTAACCACTAGAGAACATTATTTTTCGTGTCTATTGCACCTACGTATTTAGTACTGTTTGCAATTTTAAGATGGAAAAGTTACCATGATTTTTCCCATTTACATATCGTTGAAATTTCTATTTGGCAGAGAAAAGCACCTATTCTGTCCCTTCTCCATAGCTTCTCCTGATCTCCGTGCACCCCCTGAGTTCAGGGCAGGAGCCGCCACTGTCAATAACTTGTCAAAGACTTTCTATTTCGCCACATATCGACACATCTTTGAACATTGACTATTCAAAAAGAAAATGATGATGTATTGACAAACATATATGTATATAAACCGTTTATTGCATAAAGTTGTGCCATCCTAAATATTTCCCCCCATCAGGCTGTGTCGCCACACTAGGTGGACGAACTAGTCATTGATTACTTATTGAATAAAATTCATTCTAGTTGTAAACCTTGTAGTTGTTCAATTGAGTACACCTGGTTCTCAGTACGTAGACAGGAGCTAGAGCATCGACACACTCCGCCACAGGCATTGCAAAAGTTCCCTTCAGGAACTAACCTAAGTCCTTCTGACACGGACACATTTGGTGATCCAACTTACCTTCTTGAAAACGCCCTTCAGGCTATACATTTCAGCATCTTTGCCACGAACTGCTGTTTGCCGCTACCACGTTGCATCCAGGTAATTATACTTATGCTACCCTTGTAAACTTAAATTGTGTTTCGATATTTTTCTTGCAAATTTCCCCCTCCTTTTGAGCTCGCCACATTGGGACTTATAACGGTGAAGCTTCTGGGATCGACACGTGGAATTAACCCCTCGGTTCGATCACAGATTCAACGCGGAATAAGACCCCGACGAGTCGAACGCCACGCTTGCACATTGTTTCAAAGTTATTTAAAAATATAAATATCCTTAAGGAAGGTTACTAAAGTCACAACTAAATGCTGAGTTTTCAGAGGCAAAAAGTCGTAACAAGCCGATTCAGAGTGGAAGAAGTCGTATCGTCGAAATACTAATGCCGATTCCAGTATCAGCGTCAAGATACGAGTTTTCTTCTTCTGAATTTCTCTGATACGACTAGTTTCTTAGCAGAATCAAGTTAACACGCCTTATCGCGAAAATCGGGAGGCTTCTTTGAGGCATTCCTAGTGGAGATACTACTCTAAAACTCCGAAAATCGATAGAAACTCAATTCGGTGAAATTTTCACGTTACGACTAGATAGAAAGAGATGATAGAAAAAATGCTTTATTAATTAAATCATACTCAGGTTACTACGTAGACCAGTTGTACAATAATGCCATTTATTATATTTTATACTATCATGACTACCTATTTAATTTATTCTAACAATTAACAATTAACAAAATAGTGCATGTCAATACCTTTCTGGTTATACCCAATACCTATCAATGTACAACAACAACAAACAAAAAATAAAACACAATAAATAATACGAATTCCTGATGTGACCCAATCACCTCCTCCAGCATTACTACAACTATGGATATAATCCGTCAGTTGGGAGTACGCGAATGGCTACTTATTCTATGTTGTTTAATTTACCAATTAAACTCAGCCACGAGTCCGCAACGATATCTCCAAGCTGCTTTGCAGTATCGCGCTAGTGCTTCCCAGCCTCTACCATTCAAGATGTGAATAATCTCATCTCGCCCCAATCGACCAGATAAGGGAACCTGAACTCGCTCAATATAGGACATTCTCCTATGAAATGGTATACGTCCTCCGTCACCCCCATATTGCACATGGAACACTCCTCCCGTCTTTGGTAGTTTGGCAGAAAAGGTCGATGATTGAGAGCCAGCAGCGAGCCCCTCAGCTTCACAGCCCATCTAAGCACATGCAATGGGTACTTTTGGTGACTCTCCCGCATATTTATGGGGTGAAAGTTCAGATTAAGCTCCCTGTACAGCATGTTGCTCGACCTTAAAGCTCTTTCTTCCGTCTTTCTACGCTGACTATTCCCAAGTGCGGTTATTATCCTGTCTGTCTGGGCCCTCCAACCCCCGGGATCCTCCGGGTTCAAATCGAGGGGACAGCCACCGCTCTCGGCGAGTGCTTTCATCTCCGCGGCCCAGAAAACTCCTTTCCTCATAAGTGTGACGGGCCGTCACAACAAGCCATGTCCACACTGCCACCAGCCGTCCCTAGGTTGAGGTTGAGGAAGGTTCCTCCATGCAGCGGCGACAGCATGGAGGTCGAGGTACCAACCGTCCCACCAGGCGGCAGCACGGGACGGCAAGCGCTGAAAAGTGATCGGGTGGGGGAAGGATCCAGGGGGAGGGACACGAGTGGGGTGACGCCATCACCAACCGCCAGTCGTGTCATGATCGAGCCACTCACAACAACCATTTTTGTATTAGAGCCCACCTTCAGTAAAAGCCGTGTTCTGGGTCGCAGGAAACGGTGTGTCAGAACAGTTGAGAACATTGAGTTAGTGAAAAGTGTTAGCCAGTTGAAAGTAAACCCTGATTGAACATTCAGCAACAGCAGACTTGATCATTAGAGACTATTGGTGAATGATACGCCCTCCCGAAGTACTCTGGACAACGAAGCTGAACAACCCTCGCAGCCCTCACGGACCTCCCAATGGATTTTCTCTCATTCAAAGATATACCGGTAACTTTAAATCAATTGTAATTAGTTTATCAGTTCCTCCTAGGCATTCGTTCCTACTTTTTCTTGTCATTGTCCATAGGACTTTTTGTTCTTAGATTCGAGTCGTGTTCCGGGTCACCACGTGGTCACAGACTTGGAGGTTATCCCCTTCAGGGCCCTCAGATTTACATTCTTTTGCTTATTATACTGAAAGGGTATCTTAGTCCCTAAGTATTGATTGTTCTCTATTCACAACTTTATTGAATATTTACCTGAAAATTATACAAAGTTATATTTCGTTGCATAACTGTGGTTGTTATTAATCATACTCACCCGATCAATTTCCTGGTGCAATTTTGAAACAATTATTAGTAACTTACCTGAAAATACTTACCAGAAGAAGAGTAGCTGGAGTTGAAGTAGAGTCACCAACGTACCTAAAGAGCTTAACTCACTTGCCTTGGTCTTCAGAATCTCGGAGAACCTGAAACAAAAAGACAAAGTTAATTTAATAATAAACATTCATAATTATTACACAATAATGGAAAAAGGTAATAGAGATATTCAAAAGCATACTTACCAAAGCAGTAGAGACGAAAGTAGACATTTTTCGGTAATCTCTAAGGAGATACCTATTCAACGCTACCAACGCCATCCAGTGTCAACTCATCCCGACTACCTGTATGTAAAAATCACGGTAAGTGAAACCAAGTTCACCTAGTCATAAGCGCAGAAGCATTGTAGTGGTTAATTCCCAAAGCTAATCAAATTTCTTGGCCATCGCTTTGCGGAAAAGTCACTATTACATAATCTCCGCTGCAACCATCCTGGGGTATCTCGAACCTGGCATCTTTAAGACTCTTTGAATATATTCACAGTGCAATGCTAATGTAGTGGCAAAGATTGGTTCCACGTTCGCCTCGAGCTGCACCATATAGTTCGTGGTATTAGCAGGGAGGCCCGCCAACATCTTCACGAAATATGACAAAACCCACTCGACCTCTCCATAGTACCTGTGACCCCAGATCTGCGCAGCGTATGTCAAGATAGTTCGGACCGCAGCCATAAACACCCTGTACTTAGAGCTCAGTGGGACGGTGTGCTGTCTGAAAAAAGACCTGTACATGCTATTAATCGCTCTTCTAGCAGATGATGCTTTATCCCTCAAGTGCCCCACAAAAGAGAGTTCTGGAGTAAGGACAACGAACAGATACCTGAACGACGATACAGTGTCCAACTTCTTGCCTTCATAGAACCATTTTTCCTTCGCCGACAGTCTGCCACCTCTCCGAAACACCATCACCTTCGACTTATCTAGATTTACTTCTGATGACCACCTATCACTGTATGACTTGAGGGCCTCTATATTAGACTGAAGATCCTCAGGAGATTCCGCCAACAATACCACATCATCAGCGTATAGAAGCGCTGATATGACATTCTCGCCCACACAAGTTACGACTATCTGGCTTAGCAAGGCAGTATGGGTCTGTTCTTAGAAATCCTAAACCTTATTATTTGTTGGAAAAGTCTGATGAAGGTACCGACACTCCTTGCCGTAATGAAGGAATCCGAAGTAGGTTTAACTTAGATTGAACCCCCGTCGCCCACTAGGACGACAAAAGGTGATATTTCATTATACGATTCTTTTATACAATCACTAACGGTTTGCTGTCACTCCTCAGGTTAAATGGTGGATAACAATCAACGAACCGGTCATGATAACGGAAGGATACGGAGAAGATAAGTACGCCCCAGCAGCATATTTGGACCTCCACGGTATCGTCGAGTACCAAGTCGGTCGCAATCTCCTACTCGCCCATGCTGCAGCCTATAGAATTTACCAAGAAAAGTATAGTCATCTAGAAGGTACCTACAATATTGATTTTTGAGAGACTAGCCAAGTGAGGGGGGCTTAGAGCACCATCATCCATTTCTTCGTTTGTTCCCTTCTTTTCCTTTTTCTTCGTCGTTTTTAGGACGTCCCACAGAAAGACTTGGGCGTCCTTATGCGATTAATCTGAGATAAAGGAGGACAACACTACAGAACAAAATAACCACGCACTAATCTGTTTTGGACCAATCTGAATCCAAATCCGCAAAAAACCATAGGTGAATAGATTTGAGTGTTTGGGTGTGTATTTGTGACAAAATTTAGTGTACTCTGCCCAGGCCTCAATTTCCAACCGTTTTGTGAGATTATTTTTTTGTTCGATGTAAAAATTGATCTATTTGTGCTCTACGACGCTAGAATTTTGCCTTTGAAGGGTGGTAGGTGGAGGGGGAGTTCATGCCTTAAAAAGGAGCAATTTCGAGTATGATCTCTGCCCATTTCTCAATTTCCTACCCATTTGCGTGTTTCTTTTGGTTCATTATTTTCAATAATGAATCTTAAGAATCGAACCGGAAAAAGTTAACCCCTTCCCCACCTAAAATTTGTTCAAGTTTCAAGGTAGGTATCTAGAATCCGCCAGCACTTTCCTTGTCACCATGGGCCGATTTTGATGACAATTAGTATGCGGGCTCCATTTGGGGTGTAGTTGAGCCCCGAAGCTTTACGTTGATATCAGTTGCTTCTAAGGGCTGAAATTTTCAAAATACCCTAGCTCAAAAATCCTCGATATGAAGGTATTGTTGGTTTATTATTTTCAATAATGAACCTTTGGAATCGACCAAGAAAAAAAATTGTTTAACACCCCCTCAAAATTTGATGGTTTACGTTTCAAGGCACGTAGAATCCAAAAATCGAATAAATATTTGGCCGTCCGTCCGCCGTACGCGGCACTTTTGCCACTTAGCATTGACCGATTTTGATGAAATTCGGTATGTAGGCTCCATTTGGGGTCTAGTTGTGCCCCGAAGATTTTGGTTTATGTAGGTCACTTCTAAGGGTTCCAAAATCAATTTTGAAATTTTGAAAACGCCCTTAATCAAAAAATTTTGATATAAAGGTATTTTTTTCCTGCAATTTAAGATTCTATAGAATTTTTAGAATTTTTTGAGACCACCCGGAGCTCTGTAGGTCAAATTGCTCACTACGAGAATTTAAAGTTTGGACGTACGATAAATCAGAAACACGAGTGTGAATCGCAAAAGAGGCCTAATCTCCGTTCAAATTATAGCTGACCGAAATGCGATCGATGTTTTTCTTCATGTTGGATGGTTGGTGGCTTTGCAGACGAGTGATCTATGTAGAAAAATAAAAAATAATAAACCATTGTGTAATAATTTGCAGCGTTTTTTCACTAATTTAAAATAGTATTGAATTTCTAGAATCGAATGGGACCACCCGGAGCTCTGTAGGACAAACCGTTCGCTCCCTAAGGGCTCCATTTTGGTTCTAGCTACGCTCCGATGCGTTTGGTTATTAGTAACTTTCATAGGGGTGAAAAATAGGGGACTTATCGTCAAAACGCCCGAATTAAAAAACTTCTATCTAAAGATATTGTTTTTCCTTCAATTTGAAATAGTGTTGAATTTCTAGAATCAAATGAGGTCCCCAGAGCTCTGTAGGACCTACCGTTCGCTCCGTATGGGCTCCATTCTGGATCTAGTTAAGCTCCTATGCTTTTGGATATTATTCACTTTCATAGGTGTGAAAAATATGGGTTTCATTGTCAAAACGCCTTAGTTAAAAAACTTTTTTATATAGGTTTTGAAATAGTATTGAATTTTTACGGTCGCATGAGACCACCTAAAACTCTTTTGGACCAACCGTTTGCTCCCTACAAGAACTTGAGGTTTGAACGAGAAATTACTTTAAATTACTTCAAGTTGCTTGTGAGCATCAATAGAGCTCACAGTTTGCGGGGAACCTGTGAGGCTGAGCTTTTTCCTCGTTCTAGTATTCATGTCACTCAGTTAATCTTCCTTAGCAACTCAGAACCAAATTTTATTATGAAGGCGGATAATATTAGAGATAACTGCGTAATTTTTCGGCCGAAATAAATTTGATAGGTCTTTTTGCGCGATAATACTGATGACAAGAGATGGTAATTGAACGAAAATTCAACCTGAGAGTGTTGTTTACTTTACTTACCTATTTACTTTTACTATTAATGTCCGAAAAGAGTTCCGGGCTACTAGGTTAATCAACGACTGTATTAGCCAAAGGAACCCCGATTTCTTTACTGACGGGTGATCTATTCAGAAAATAATTATCCGTTGAGTAACAACTTGCAGCGTTTCAACAAATGAGACAAATTCTAGTGACAGCAGTGCTAATAAGTTTCACTTCTGAATTGTCTTCTCGTGCCTAACGAGCTCCACAAGGCAAGATCCTAGTTGCACGTTTCTTTCAACGCACAACTCAGCAGTAGGACTGTACTTCTACCAGTTAGATATTTTTTGAATTTTCTCCATCAACAACTCACTTGAGGCATCGTAGAAATATGTTTTAGGAGGAAGCTACCTACCCAATTTTCAATATAATTTCAGGTAAAATAAGTATGGCATTCTCTGGATTAAATTGCATCCCAGCAACGGATAGCCTCAAAGACAAAGAAGCGGCGGAGAGATGCTATCAACACAAAGTAAGAACACTCAATACTATACAGCAAAACAATATAAAATTATAAATTTAGTCACAAAATACTACAACCAGATTTTTATATCAAAACAAAATACTGTCTTTAACAAAAACATGTGAGGTTTGTAGGGGTTCACCACAATATGGTGGGAGGAATAATTATAAAATATTTAAATAATTTGTATAATAATAATAATGAATGTATGGGGAATTTTTTCTCAGTTTCCAAGGTTTATAATTAAAATTTGTAAAAATTAACGCCCATCAATCTGAATGAATCTGGGAGTATTTACCTACTATACTCGTACTATACATTGATTGCCGAGTGCCAATCAACCCGTACATTTATCTAGAACTCATAAGTAGTTTTGATGAATTGTTCCTAATAGTCAAATAAAATCACCAGTTTCTGAGAGACTATGTAGACGGAGGTATGTGAAGGTAAGTGAAGGCATCTCGTTCTATGAGGGATATGGGATAATGACCTGGTAGTTCTTTGCCTACTCCCATTATTTCATCAATTTTGCCAATTATATGCACGCATGACGGCGGTGTAATTTTCCACATTGCATACATCTATAGAAGTATTTAGATGCGTGGAAAATTTGATCAATTCACTTTTGTAGTTCGGCTGGTTCGCACATCCAGTTTTCATCGGGGACTACCCTCCAGAGATGAGGAAACGGATTGATAAACTCAGCGAAGAAGAGGGTCGAAACACGACCAGACTTCCTTATTTCACTGAAGATGAAATCAATTACATTAACGGTAAGATTTCTTTTGTATGAATACTTTCCTATTAGTTTATTATTGTCAAATAATGAACCTTTGGAATCGACCATGAAAAAAAAAAAAAAAAAATTTAACACCCCCTCAAAATTTGATGGTTTACGTTTCAAGGTACGTAGAATCCAAAAATCGGATAAAAACGCTGCAAATTATTACACAATGGTTTATTATTTTTCTATATAGATCACTCGTCTACAAAATCACCAACCATCCAATATGAAAGAAAAAAAAAAGAAAAAATCAAAAAAAATTTAAAAAAAAATCAAAATCACCAACTATCGATTACATTTCGATCAGCTCTAATTTGAACGGAGATTAGGCCTCTTTTGCGATTCAGACTCGTGTTTTGATTTATATATATATATTTCAAAATAAACACTTAAATTTTCGTAGGAAGCGAACGGTTTGTCCTACAGAGCTCCGCGTGGTATCAAAAAATTCTAAAAATTCTATAGAATCTTAAATTGAAGGAAAACAATACCTTTATATCGAAATTTCAAAATTGATTTTGGAACCCTTAGAAGTGACCTACCTCAACCAAAAGCTTCGGGGCACAACTAGACCCCAAATGGAGCCCACATACCAAATTTCATCAAAATCGGTCAATGCTAAGTGGCAAAAGTGCCGCGTACGGCGGACGGACGGCCAAATTTTTATTCGATTTTTGGATTCTACCTACCTTGAAACGTAAACCATCAAATTTTGAGGGGGGGTTAAAATTTTTTTTTTCTTGGTCGATTCCAACTGTTCATTATTGAAAATAATAAACCAAAATCGGACAAAAATTTGGCCGTCCGTCCGCCGTACGCGGCACTTTTGCCACTTAGCATTGACCGATTTTGATGAAATTTGGTATGTAGGCTCCATTTGGGGTCTAGTTGTGCTCCGAAGATTTTGGTTGATGTAGGTCACTTCTAAGGGTTCCAAAATCAATTTTGAAATTTTGAAAACGCCCTAACTCAAAAATTTCTCAAGAATTTTTTGAGACCACGCGGAGCCCTGTAGAACAAACCGTTCGCTCCCTACGAAAATTTAAGGGTTTGTAGTTGAAATATATATATAAATCAAAAACACGAGTGTGAATCGCAAAAGAGGCCTAATCTCCGTTCAAATTAAAGCTGACCGAAATCCGATCGATGTTTTTCTTCATATTGGATGGTAAAAATAATAAACCGTTGTGTAATAATTTGCAGCGTTTTTTTGTAGTCGGATAAATGAGCTTTGATAATGTCTCACGAGAATCCTGAAGGTACTTAGTGTAGTTTCTTTTAGTCTCAAAATGAAAGGAGGCAAAACATAGTAGGCAAGAAGTGAACAAGAGTAAGTAAAGTACCTAGTAAAGTAAAGTAAGCAACCATTTCAGGTTGAATTTTCGTCCGACTGCCATTCCTGGCGTCGCGGACGTCATCAGCTGTCTCCCTAAGGGGAGATCAGAATTTGTTCTGATGATTTCGCTCATGGCTTCCCAAACATCACCGCCCTGGGTTGGAACGAGAGATTGCCGATCGTCTAATAGACAGAAACTTTCTGCTGGCGGCCAGACTCGAACGCGCGTCCCCGCTAGACGGTTCTTATCCTATCACCGCAGTCGGGTACACTGTCCACTAGACCACCGACGCCCACCTGAAGTGAACAAGAGAAGAAAACGTGAAATAAAATTAAAGAGCGGTATAAACTGGTGAATTTGCGTTCTTACAATAACAAAATAAAAAACCTTGAATCGATCTGAAAAAACGTCTGCCAAGTGGGTGTGGCACATAGCTTCCTCGTATCCATAACCCGATTGTATAGATGATCCGATGCATAGTAGTTAATCTCAAAACATCAAAACGAGTTAATCTGTAACATCCCTGAAAATTTCATTGAAATCGTACGGAAAATGTAGAAGTTATGGCCGTTACAAGGAATTCACGTTTGCGCATGCGCAGTGGCTACTATCAGTCCGAAGGTGGTGATTTTCATAGGGGACCATGTAAATACTAATCTGTAACATCCCTGAAAATTTCTTTGAAATCGGATAGCAAATGTAGAAATTATGGCCGTTAAAAGGAAATTCACGTTTGCGCATGCGCAGTCGCTTCTATCAATCCGGGGATGATGATTTTCATAGGGGACCATCTACAACCTAATCCGCATAATCCCTGAAAATTTCATCGAAATCGGGTAGAAAAAGTGGAAGTTATGGCCGTTAAAAGGAAATTCACGTTTGCGCATGCGCAGTGGCTACTATCCATCCGAAGGTGATGATTTTCATAGGGGACCATCCAAATACCAATCTGTAACATTCCTGAAAATTTCATTGAAATCGGATGGAAAATGTGGAAGTTATGGCCGTTACAAGGAATTCACGTTTGCGCATGCGCAGTCGCTTCTATCAGTCCGGGGATGATGATTTTCATAGGGGACCGTCTACACACCAACCCGCACAATCCCTGAAAATTTCATTGAAATCGGACAATAACTTCGTATAGTTATGCGCGTTACAAGGAATTCATGACAGACAGACAGACAGACAGACAGACAGACACACAGACACACAGACACACAGACACACAGACACTGAACAAAAATTGTTCAGAAAGGTCTAAAACGCAAAACGCGAGTGAAAATTTTGATTTTGGAGAACTTTTTTTTTTCTTCCTTGAAAAGTGAAAACAAAGCTTCCGCTACCTTGGTAGACTCGGAAGCAAAATAAAATAAATAAAATAAAAAAAATAAATAAAAAAAATATAAAAAAATCAAAATCACCAACAATCGATCGCATTTTGGTCAGCTCTAATTTGAACGGAGATTAGGCCTCTTTTGCGATTCACACTCGTGTTATGATTTATATATATATATATATTTCAATATAAACCCTTAAATTTTCGTAGGGAGCGAACGGTTTGTCCTACAAAGCTCCGCGTGGTCTCAAAAAATTCTAAAAAATCTATAGAATCTTAAATTGAAGGAAAAACAATACCTTTATATTAAAATTTTTTGAGTTAGGGCGTTTTCAAAATTTCAATGTTGATTTTGGAACCAAAAGCTTCGGGGCACAACTAGACCCCAAATGGAGCCTACATACCAAATTTCATCAAAATCGGTCAATGCTAAGTGGCAAAAGTGCCGCGTACGGCGGACGGACGGCCAAATTTTTATTCGATTTTTGGATTCTACGTACCTTGAAACGTAAACCATCAAATTTTGAGGGGGTGTTAAAATGTTTTTTTCTTGGTCGATTCCAAAGGTTCATTATTGGAAATAATAAACCAAAAACCTCGATTTCCACGAGCGGAACCACGTTTTTTTGCATTCAAACGTATTTTTCACCCCTAATTAGCGGAGTAAAATTAAAACAAATTATACCGTGGAAAACCCTAGATCTTTGCACACTTTTTGGTGTAGAGGTACATGAAAAATCATGTGGAAGTAAAATCTCAACAATCAAATGAAAACGCTGCAAATTATTACACAATGGTTTATTATTTTTCTATAGATCACTCGTCTAAAAAGCCACCAACCATCCAACATGAAGAAAAACATCGATCTTATTTACTACCCTCATATGGGACTAATCTGGACAATCTACACGCTAATCTGGACAATCTTAGAAAATTTCATCAAATTCGGATGAAAAATATAAGTGTTATGGCTGTTACAAGGATTTTACGTTTGCGCATGCGCAGAGGCTACTGTAAATGTTAAGGCCTTGGTTTTCATTGGGGACCATCTACAATCTGATCCGCAACATCCCTGAAAATTTCATTGAAATCGGATGGAAAATGTAGACGTTATGGCCGTTACAAGGAATTCACGTTTGCGCATGCGCAGTCGCTTCTATCAGTCCGGAGATGATGATTTTCATAGGGGACCGTCTACATACCAACCCGCACAATCCCTGAAAATTTCATTGAAATCGGACAATAACTTCGTATAGTTATGCGCGTTACAAGGAATTCATGACAGACAGACAGACAGACAGACACGGAACCAAAATTGTTCAGAAAGGTCTAAAATGCAAAATGCGAGTGAAAATTTTGGTTTCGGAGAACTTTTTTTTTCGTCCTTGAATGTACATGCAGTTGAATGAGTAGTCGCATGCGCAGTGACTACTATCAGTCCGAAGGTGGTAATTTTCATAGGGGACCATCAACACCCTAATCCGCACAATGCCTGAAAATTTCATCGAAATTGGGTGGAAATTGTGGAAGTTATGGCCGTTACAAGTAAATTCACGTTTGCGCATGCGCAGTCGCTTCTATCAGTCCGGAGATGATGATTTTCATAGGGGACCGTCTACATACCAACCCGCACAATCCCTGAAAATTTCATTGAAATCGGACAATAACTTCGTATAGTTATGCGCGTTACAAGGATTTCATGACAGACAGACAGACAGACACACAGACAGACACGGAACCAAAATTGTTCAAAAAGGTCTAAAACGCAAGTGAAAATTTTGATTTTGGAGAACTTTGGAGAATTCGGAGAAAGCTTCCGCTACCTTGGTAGACTCGGAAGCAATAATAAACCGTTGTGTAATAATTTGTAGCACTATCCGTTTTTTCGCGGGCAGTAGTGAATTGTTCATTTCCTAATTTCCATAATAATTCCACCAAGTAATGCCTTATTAATAACTTATTTGTCTTCTTATCAGGAACGGTTGATTACTTCGGGTTGAACCATTACTCTACTGAGTATGCTAGTAGTGGAGAAGAGGGCCTTAATCCTTCTGTGCGGAGGGATGAAGGAATATTACTTTCATTCGACCCAAACTGGCCAGAAGAAAGTATGGAAGGTTTCAGGGTAGGTGTGAAATTTATTTCCTCAATTTGTGTTGCTTAATTTTCCGCACCAGCGTGGGGTTTTAGCACATTTTGGACTATTATTTACAATAATAAATTAATTGTGACGGCCGGAAATGATGAGCTTTTGTCTCCATGTAGCTTGAGCCCTGGCGTCACACAGTACTGTGAATTTATGGATCAAGCGATCAAAAATCAATTTATGGAGAGTTCTGTTAGGGAAGGTTGCTCTGATCATGGATTTCATACTACTTCATATTTTAAGGAAAGAAAATTGCACAATAAATAATATTAGTAGGAGTTTATTAAAAGGGTGATTCTCAAACTTCGGGACAATTTATGCCCTTTGTTGATAAAAAATGTTCTGTTCAACTTCTCTCAAAAAACCTTTTTGTAGTTGTTTTTATGGTATCACGCCTACATGACACCACCCTAGTTGATCTATAAATCGATCAATTCATGTGCAAAATCAATCGATATGTACCTCAAATCTCATTGTCGTGGCCTCTCCCTGAGTCAGCTTTTCACCATTCCCGAATTTTTCTTGGCCAGTGATAACGTTTCACGGTAATTGTTTTCATTCATAATTGTTTGAAAATAGGTATTGAACCACAATATGCTTGAAATCTGTCCATCATACGGTTAATCTACATGCAATATGTTACTAAAGTTTGTCCCACAGTTTTCTCCTATTTGTCATGACCTATGAAATTTATAAAATCAAATTTTGAGCAACTTAAGGGTTATCATGCATGCTAACACATCAGAACACCTTTATATTAGACTCCCGAAGGTAGTTAAAAAAATTCAGCAAAAATTGAGAAGGTACATTTTTTTTTGAAATTCCCAACTCCAAATTGTCCCGTAGTTTGAGAATCACCCAAAAATATTGAAATTTTAAATTCAAAACAAAAGTAACATTTCACCAATTTTACAAGAGTTTAGGTATCGAAACATTCATCAAGTGCTCTAATTCTTCATTTCTCCTCTTTTTGAGAAATTCACTATTTAATGTTAAGGTTTAAGAAGAAAAATTGGGAATTATTATTGTGACGATTTTACCGAGTGCTTAGGGGAAATTCATACTTCAAAAATTATTAAAAAACGTGAATAAAGCACATACTTATGCCGTGACTCGTCATGAAGAGTAATAAGACCTAACTTGTTGATATGACGGTATCCGCACTCATAATGAGCAGGTAGTTCATCGTTAGCGTTTTGGGTGAAATGTGTTATTAACATAAATGATCGCGGAACTTGCCCTCTGGTGATCTGTAAGACGCTTGTTAGGTCAGGAAACTTATTTAAATGTGCTCAAAGACTATCTGGGGATAATATCCACATATTATGTTCTTGCACTCCTTTCCAATACTAATAGACGTTCGTTTTTTCGATTTTTTACACATACTCACAGTACTGTGCGTCAGTGGGGGCCCTGGTCGAGTCACGTAAGTTGGTGTTAGTGTATCAAGTATGTATTGTCAGTACATAAGTGTTGTAAGTGTCACATAAATAAGTATAAGTGTGTATTGTAACGGGGATTGAGTTTATTAAGCACTGATCAGGGATAAATGAGAGTGGAGTCATCGTCGTGTTTATTGTTAGATTCGTTGAGTAT
>CM019176.2:37151674-37337507 GCA_009739505.2 Apolygus lucorum
GTTGAGTATTATTCGGGATATTATGAATTCATTGAGTGATTTTGTCGTGTTTCTTATTCATTTAAACAAGTCCTAAAATTTATTATAAATCAATAAGTTCCAAATTTCTTCATTACGTAGTCGGTTTTCAGTTGTAATAAATGACCCCACTTACTTCCGTAGATAGTCAGTCACACTTTTTTTTAGAACACGGTTTCAGTTGTGCTTCGTTGGCAATTAAATTTTGTTGTGAAGGCATCAACAATTCTTGAAAACGATTATGTTATCAGGGGTAGGCGGTCTCAGTCAAAATAAACGTAACTATGAGAGATAATACTGTTGATAAGTTACTATTTAAGGGAAAAATAATTAAGCTTCACCAATCAATTTGTAGGTAAGCTATAAATCTTCTCCAAAAACGCTGCAAATCATTGCCTACAGGTTTGTTATTAACATGTTTAATGTTTTAGGGCTGGGGGTCGTTCTGTGAATTCCGACACGCAAATCTGCAACGTTTTCCGACACGCAAATCTGCAACGTTTTTTTTCTTAGTTACCACGGACCGATTTCTTAGTTACCACGTTATATCGGCTCCATTTGGGGTCTAGTTGTACCAAGATGCTATTGGTTATTGTCAGTCACTTCTAAGGGGTAAAAACTAGGGGATGAAATTTCAAAACGTCCTAGCTCGAAAACGTTAAATATAAAGGTATTGTTTTTTCATCAATTTAAAATAGACTGGAATTTTTAGAATCGAATGAGACTACACGGAGCTCCGTAGGACCAACAGATCGCTCCCTCGGAGGTCCTTCAGTTTGGACTAGTGATAAATCAGAAATATGAGTGTGAATCACAAATTAATGTTCATTGTATAGAAACAATTTTCTCTCCTATTCAACGCAGGAAGGTGAAATTCGAGATGGTGGGTCAAAGGACAGGTGGGTCAAGGCACCTGACAGATCACTGATCAGATGAATGAGTTCCAAAGCCTGTTTCTCTCCTATTCATCGCAGGAAGCTGAAATTTGAGAGGCAGGGTCAATGGAGAATGCTGAAGGCGCCTGAGTGGTCACTGATCAGCTGAGTGAGCTCCAAGGCCATTTTCTCTCCTGTTGAACGCAGGAAGCTGAAATTTGAGAAGCAGGGTCAATGGAGAATGCTGAAGGCGCCTGAGTGGTCACTGATCAGCTGAGTGTGCTCCAAGGCCATTTTCTCTCCTGTTGAACGCAGGAAGCTGAAATTTGAGAGGCAGGGTCAATGGAGAATGCTGAAGGCGCCTGAGTGGTCACTGATCAGATGAATGAGTTCCAAAGCCATTTTCTCTCCTATTCATCGCAGGAAGCTGAAATTTGAGAGGCAGGGTCAATGGAGAATGCTGAAGGATCCTGAGTGGTCACTGATCAGCTGAGTGAGCTCCAAGGCCATTTTCTCTCCTGTTGAACGCAGGAAGCTGACATTTGAGAAGCAGGGTCAATGGAGAATGCTGAAGGCGCCTGAGTGGTCACTGATCAGCTGAGTGATCGGCAACTTGATGACGATTATGCCTTTAATGTTAATATCAAACGGCATCAAACACAAGTCGTCCTATTTGACCTTAAAAAACTATATCTAATTTCTCCCTTGCGAGGGAAAAACATTAAACATGATTTAATGTTTTTCCCTCGCAAGGGAGAAATTGAACAGAAATTTTTTTTTTTTGTATAGATCACCCTTCTATATAGATCCCTTCCTACCAACCATAGGTGCCTACTCCCTACTAGGGCATTTTTGAAAATTTCAACCCCATCCACCAATCAAATGGAAATGAAGGGTTAAAATTTTTCAAAATGCCCTAGTAGGGAGTAGGTACCTACGGTTGGTAGGGAGGGATCTATACAGAAGGGTGATCCATACAGAAAATAATGAGCCTTTGGGTAATGATTTGCAGCGTTCTTTTTGTTTACCTACCAACATTTTTTTACCTACCAACTTTTTTTTTACCTACCACACATTGGTAGGTACTACCTACCTCACCATAATGCCTTCATACCTTTACAATCAAGTTTATTAGAAAGAACTAAACGCTTCACACTCGATTCGAAAAATAGAAAGCTTCATATGGAAATTTGATTACTGGTTACGCAGAAGGCAAAACTGTATACAAATCGAAGAAATGAACAGCGATCGCATTTTAGTCAGATAAAATTTGAACGGAATTAAGACCTCTTTTGTGATTCACACTCGTGATTCTGTTTTATCGAAGGAAAACCCTTAAGTACTCTTATGGAGCGAACGATTTGACCTGCAGAGCTCCGGGTGGTCTCAAAAATTTTTAAAAATTCAATACTATTTAAAAATGGGGTGTGGCACATAGCTTCCTCGTATCCATAACCCGATTATATAGATGATGCATAGTAGTTAATCTCAAAACACCAATCTCTAAGTACCTCCCACTACCCTCATAGGGGACCATCTACACGCTAATCTGGACAATCCTAGAAAATTTCATCATTCGGATGAAAAATTAAGTGAGTAGATATATGTGATTGGATCAAAAAAATACTCAGCCTCGGCTGGGATTCGAACCCGGGACCCCTGGGGGACAGTTGAAGTTACGGCTGTTACAAGGAATTTACGTTTGCGCATGCGCAGTCGCTTCTATCAGTCCGAGGATGATGATTTTCATAGGGGACCGTCTACACACCAACCCGCACAATCCCTGAAAATTTCATAGAAATCGGACAATAACTTCGTATAGTTATGCGCGTTACAAGGAATTCATGACAGACGGACAGACACACAGACAGACAGACACACAGACACGGAACCAAAATTGTTCAGAAAGGTCTAAAACGCAAAACGCGAGTGGAAATTTTGATTTTGGAGAACTTTTTTTTTCGTCCTTGAAAAGGGAAAACAAAGCTTCCGCTACCTTGGTAGACTCGGAAGCAAAATCTTATTCACCGGTCAACTGTTTGAGAATGGGGTCCTCAGAATAAAACTCCTCTTTTCAAACCTATTCCCAATCAGTTGACTGATAATCGTTTGTTGGGTCAATCATCACTCTTGCTATCTTATTTACTTCAGGAAAAATAAGGTAGGTAGCCCCCCCCCCCCCCGGAGGCTCATGTAATGAACCACTTAATAAAATAATGGATTTTGTCAACCTGTTGCTTATTCGTATTACTTTCAACAGGTGTGTCCACAAGGCTTCAGATTGTTGGTGAACAAAGTTCGCAATGAGTACAACAATCCAGATATTATCGTCACGGAAAATGGATACGTCGAAGATGGTGCAAATTTCACCAATGACCTAGGAAGGATATACTACCTTGAGGTTACTAATTTTCATTTGCTAAATAAATATTGCCGTCCAACATGCTGAAGTTGTTCTTTTTCTGTGATATGGGTCATTCCCACGAAAACGTGATGTTAATGTTTGGTCAGATCTGTACTAATGCTAATGGTTTGCGGTATTCAATGAGAACTTATTCTATATGTAGTAAATTTTGTGTTCTTGCAAGCACACAAGTACCCGGAGTGTCGAATTAATTGTTTCACCTATTACCATCCAGTGTTGCCAACAGACCCTGGATGTGTCATTGAGAAGAACCGGATCCTGAGGGTTCCTTTTCTTCAAATCTGTCTGACCATATTTGTAATTTTGGTTTCTTATTTTCAATGATGAACCTTTGGCATCGACCACGAAAAAAAGTCTGCCAAGTGGGTGTGGCACTTAGTTTCCTCGTATTCATAACACGATTGTATAGATGATCCGATGCATAGTAGTTAATCTCAAAACACCAATCTCTAAGTACCTTCCACTACCCTCATAGGGGACCACCTACACACCAATCTGAACAATCCTGAGAAATTTCGTCGAAATCGGATGGAAAATGTAAAAGTTATGGATGTTACAAGGAATTGACATTTGCGCATGTGCAGTGGTTACTATCAGTCTGGGGACAATGATTTTCATAAGGGTTCATTTACAACCAAATTCGCATATTCCCTGAAAATTTCATCGAAATCGGATTAGAAATGCAGGAATTATGGCCGTCACAAGGAATTCAAGTTTGCGCATGCGCAGCGGCTACTATTTGTCTGGTGGGGATAATATTCGTAGGGGATTGTCTACAGGCCAATGCAAACAATCCTAGAAAACGTCTGCCGAGTGGGTGTGGCACATAGCTTCCTCGTATCCATAACCCGATTATATAGATGATCCGATGCATAGTAGTTAATCTCAAAACATCAATCTCTGAGTACCTTTCACTAACCTCATAGGGGACCATCTACTCGCTAATCTGGACAATCCTAGAAAATTTCATCAAATTCGGATGAAAAATGTAAATGTTATGGCTGTTACAAGGATTTTACGTATGCGCATGCGCAGAGGATACTGTAAATTTTTAGGCCTTGATTTTCATAGAGGACCATCTGCAACCTAATCCGCATAATTACTGAAAATTTCATTGAAATCGGATGAAAAATGTAAATGTTATGGCTGTTACAAGGATTTTACGTATGCGCATGCGCAGAGGATACTGTAAATTTTTAGGCCTTGATTTTCATAGAGGACCATCTGCAACCTAATCCGCATAATTACTGAAAATGTCATTGAAATCGGATGAAAAATGTAAATGTTATGGCTGTTACAAGGAATTTATGTATGCGCATGAGCAGAGGTTTCTGTAAATTTTAAGGCCTTGATTTTCATAGGGGACCATCTGCAACCTAATCCGCATAATTATTGAAAATGTCATTGAAATCGGATGGAAAATGTAGAAGTTATGGATGTTAAAATGAATTCACGTTTGCGCATGCGCAGTCGCTACTAACAGTCCGAGGATGATGATTTTCATAGGGGACCTTCTCTACACCAACCCGCACAGTCTCTGAAAATTTCGTCAAAATCGGACAATAACTTCGTATAGTTATGCGCGTTACAGGAATTGCAAGACAAACACGTAACTAAAATTGTTCAGGAAATTCTAAAACCTAAAAAGGGAGTGAAAATTTTGATTTTGAAGAAATTTTTCTAACCATGAAAAGTGAAAACAATGGTTCTGCTATCTCGGTACACTCGGAAGCAATAATCAAGTTATTTATGCGCTGCTGATGGTCTCATTCCATCATAAATACTGAAAGGACTTAGGTGTCTTTTTTCAGGATATTCTGTGAAAATTAAAATTTTTGAAAATACTATCTACCTAAAATTTCACTTTTTTTCAGAATGACCCATTAGATACATAGAATATTGACAATCTGTCTCCGTACCTATAAGTGTAGTCACCTAATCCAGTGAATAGTAATTCCGTTTATTGTGTGACTATTAGCGTGTATGATTCACAGACTTACATGGGAGAACTTCGTGAATCTATTTACACAGACGGCTGCTCCGTGAAAGGATACATTATTTGGAGTATCTTGGATAATTTTGAGTGGAGATACGGCTATACGTGAGTAAACTTCTAATATGAAGACCACTGAGGAAAAACGGTGAAAGTCCTCTTTTCCTTTTTCTGTTTATCTGAAATGTTAAGTTTGGAAATTCACCTCGTTTTCAACCAAATAAAATAGACAGAAAATGAAATAAATTAATTTTAGATTGCATTACGAATTTATTCTAGATAAGTAAGTTGGATTTTCTTAATGAACAAAGGGGAAGTCTTTAGTAGGTACTCAAGTATTTTCAGCACGAGCTGTTTTCTCCCCGTTTTTCTCCCATTTGATGATATCTAACAGAAACCATACTTTGTTGTGAACTGATTAAGAAGGAGTAGTCTACGGTCTATCAAACCGAGGCGTAAGGGAAAATGTTGGGCTTCTTAGGCCCACTTTCACCAAACATTCAAAACGAGTTTAAACCAAACGAGGAGAGAGATAAACGACGTTCAGTAAAAATCGTCTTTCATCGGAGCGATTCACGAGTTTAAACACCATCTTGGGGGGTTCGAGTTTAAACGGTCGAAAATCGGCCGAATAAACTAGGAAACCTCGTTTAACTACCAATTCAATATGGCTGCACATTGATTTGTGATTGTTTTCGAAATGAAATTGCGAATTATTTTTGCATTTCGAATTATTTTTTCGAAGTACTTTTCTCTTGGCACTCCCAATACTTGGAGTGATTGAGAGGAAATGACGATGCGGTGTTGGTTGGAATAAGTCGCTGGAGAATTCTTGTACGATTGGGTGTAGATCCTATCTCGGCACTTCATATTTCCTGTTCTATTCTAGCCTCTTACTTGAGTACCGGTGGACGGTTGAGTACTCAGGGAAGAGGGCAGGATGAGAGACTTTCCTTAGTCTATGACAACATAGTGATATCAGCCGAAAGGAACTTAACGTGAAGATTTAGCCTTTTAGATTCTAGATATCGGAATAAATTCTCCGATTGATTATCCAATAATAAATACTCATGAATTACTGTTTTCGCAGGGCGCGCTTTGGCTTGGTGAGCGTGGACTTCAACAGCCCTAATAGAACACGAACCATGAAAAAATCGGCATACTGGATGAAAAATTATATTCAAATGCATAAGATTTATTACCAATGAGACGCCCAATTATTATTATGTCGTTCGAATAATAAAATACCATTTCACTCACTCCAGTTTGATATTTTTCCTTGATCTTGGTAACGTCAGCAAGACAACGCCTATGTTGAAACATTTGGGCTACAAAATGAGTAGGGATGGCATAATATGATATTATCGAATGAAATATATCGATATACTGATCAAATAATATAGCATTAGCAAATTGAATTAAACCTTTAGCAAACTGAATTAAACCTTTAGCAAACTGAATTAAACCTTTAGCAAACTGAATTAAACATTTAGAAAACTGTATTAATCCTTTCGCAAACTGAATTAAACCTTTAGCAAACTGAATTAAACCTTTAGAAAACTGTATTAATCCTTTCGCAAACTGGATTAAACTTTTCGCAATTTGATTTAAACTTTTTGCAAACTGAATTAAACCTTTCTCAATTACAAGTGAACCTTTCATAACATTATTCCTCTGCGTCAAATATGATCAGAGGACATAACAGTGAGTGGAGTCCCCAAAACAATACCTTATCTGTGGACGGTCAATACCTTCCCTGTGAATGGTCAATTACTCCTCTGTGGACTGGCAAACTTTCATTGCCCTTCACTGTGTAGAGTCACCCTTCTCTTCCCGTCAACACTGCATTCCAAAATTGTAACTTCTGGAACCACAACTATGGAAGTTTTCCGTGAGTTTCTGAGAAAGCTGGAACTGAAGTTACAAAATTCCACAGACGGCGTCCTGCTAATTATGGACAACGCGAGAATCCTCCGCGAGAATCCATGTAGGTATAGCATTAGCAAACTGAATTAAACCTTTAACAAACTGAATTAAACCTTTAGCAAACTGAATTAATCCTTTCACAAAATGAATTAATACTTTCGCAAACTGAATTAAACTTTTTGCAATTTGATTTAAACTCTTCGCAAACTTAATTAAACCTTTCGCAATTAGAATTAACCCTTTCACAAATAGAATTAAGCCTTTCGCATACTGAATTAAACTTTTCGCAATAAACAAACAATTTAATAAATTTTTAATAAACAAAAATACTAATAAATAAACACGTTAAACTATCCATATATAAGGCAATGTTCTAAAGTAAACTATCACATGACTAGTCCGATTTTTCAAGAAAGGGGTAGGTAGGTCAGTGGAGGGGTTGGCCTGTAGCTGCAGCAGGAAGTACGAGATACATGTCCATTTTCATCGGGATTTTCAAGGAATTCGACCGTCCCTCTTTCGAGCGTTCAGCAATACTCACAATACTCAGCAATATTCAGCAATACTCACTGAACTAATATTTGAATCGCTGTCGCTCATCACCACAACAATGTTCCTCACAAAACCAAAAAAAAAAAAAAAAAAAAAAAAAAAAAATAGAAAAACCTACGGACACTTTTATGACGAGAATGTTGACGGGAAGGGAAGGGTGACTCTACAAAGTGAAGGTCAAAAAAAGTTTGCCAGACCATAGGGGAGTAATTGACCATCCACAGGGGAGATATTGACCGTCCACAGATAAGGTATTGTTTTGAGGACTCCACTCACTCTTATGTCCTCTGATCATGTTTGGTGCAGAGGATTAATTTTATGAAAGGTTCACTTGTAATTGGGAAAGGTTTAATTCAGTTTGCGAAACGTTTTATTCCAATTGTGAAAGGGTTAATCCCGTTTGAGAAAAGTTGAATTCTAATTGTGAAAGGTTTAATTCAGTTTGCAAAAAGTTTAAATCAAATTGCGAAAAGTTTAATTCAGTTTGCGAAAGGATTAATTCAGTTTGCTAAAGGTTTAATTCAGTTTGATAATGCTATATCTCGTACTTCCTGCTGCAGCTACAGGCCGACCCCTTCACTGACCCTCCCCTTTCTTGAAAAATCGGACTATTCATGTGATAGTTTACTTTAGAACATTGAATTATACATGGATAGTTTAGCGTGTTTATTTATTAGTATTTTTTTTATTAAAAATTTATTAAATTGTTTGTTTATTGCGAAAAGTTTAATTCAGTATGCGAAAGGTTTAATTCTATTTGTCGAAGGGTTAATTCTAATTGAGAAAGGTTTAATTCAATTTGCGAAGAGTTTAATTCAGTTTGCGAAAGGATTAATTCATTTTGTGAAAAGATTAATTCAGTTTGCTAAAGGTTTAATTCAGTTTGTTAAAGGTTTAATTCAGTTTGCTAATGCTATATATCGCCAATGAGATATCAATACCTACGATATATCGGAGAAAATATATCGATATTTCGATATATCGGAAGATCTAACTTGGAAAAACTTGTTGAAGTAGATACGTGAGTTAAAACGTTTTAAAGCAATACAAACCTCATTTTGGAAGAAATTTATCGATATACTCGACAATTCGGAAGATTTACTTGGAAAAACTCTTAGAAGTTAGTATTTAAACCTCTCAAAAGTCTGATGAGACATACGTTAAAAGGTATGTAGGGATGGCAAATCGAGTCGGAAGATCTACTTGAAAAATCTAATTAAAGTAAGTAGATAGGTGAATTGAAACGTTACTAATATCATTTTGGAAGAAATACATCGATATACTGGACATATCGGAAGATCTACTAGAAAAAACGGTTGAAATGAGTATTCAGCCTGCTTTAAAAAGTTAGTGGGTATGAATTATCGAAATTACCATACCTAGTTGAAAAAGTGCGAAAATGTCATGGTTGTCAGAGCACTGCGTCAGTAGCAAATTGTTTTTGGGGTTGCAAATTTGGGGATTAACTACTCTCAGGGGTCCTAAAACGTAATATTAAAAATCATAGATACCCTCACCGTAGCAATGTTTCATTAATTTATAAATTACTTCAACTCGAATAATTAGAGTTTTATTCTGGAAGCGCCTCCATAACTTTTTGCTAAAGTCAAATAATTGAGACTTGAGCGCCACTGTAGTGTAAACCATCATGTTTGAGCTGAAGTCAACAGTCTTAAATCAACCCATCACGTAGGTACCTACACAATTAGGAATAAAATTACTTGATGTTTTTACATGTACAGGCGTCCCTTCTCATCTATTCATTTTAATATTAATTTTTACTTGTTGAAAATAAGTCGCGATATATCGGTAAATACATCGATATTGACCGATAATATCGGTTCTCTATATCGATATAAATATATCGATATATCAAACGTAACATATCGATATATTTCATATATCGATATATCGTTGCCATTCCTAAAAATGAGTCCAAAATGCAAAACAAAGTACCTACTGAAAATTTAGAACATTCCGAGTTATAAAAAACCTTGAAAAACGCTGCAAATGATTAATTTCACGTAGGAATTTTCTGAATAGACCACTCGTCCTCAAAGAAAACAGATTTGCCATTGCCAACCGTTGGTAGGTACTACCTACTGTAAGCTTTTGGTCAGTGTTGAGTGTAACGAGTTCTTCCTATGTTACTGAAAGTACTACTCTAGACCAGAGGTTCCCAACTAAATTTTTCCAAGGACCCCTTCATCAAGGTACTACAATGACGAGGACCCCCACTATCTAAAGTTACCTAAAAAGAACCAAAATATGTGAAAAAATAAATCAAACTGATGCTATAAAACTTAGTGTAAAAGGCCGCTCCCTACGCTGGGGGGAGAAGAAGGGAGAACAAACAAGGCGGAAGATACCTTTCCCCTATTACTGGGTTCGTACAATGAGGAATTTCACCGATTTCTGTTTGCATTTTCCTGAATAGTTAATGGTGTGGGATAGATGAAAATCGGGCTGATTTCGGAAAATAAATCGCCTGTTATTTTTGGGAGACAATCAAAATTTTTGATTTCAAAACTAACCGGGAAAACGGTCCTCTTCAACGTGAAGTGGGAACACTTGCTAATTGGGCTGTTCGGATCGCCGTCTCCTCCCAGTGTTGCCCATTGGGACGACAAAATCGTGTTTTCTAAGAGAAAAGTTATCAAACAAAAACAGAGGAAACCTAATTTTCCCCATCTCGCTTTTTCTATTTTTTTCGATTTCGAACTTTACTGTTTCGTGAAATTTTGCATCTGGGGACTATGGATTTCTCGATCTCAGCGCTTCAAGCGGCCATAAATGAACTATTCCAGCATGACGTCATTTTCCCGGTATTTTTAAACATTCGTATTTTCTACACTGTTTTGTTTATTCGTAAATTAGGAAGTTCGGGCTGAAAGTTTGCCTTAGGTGGTTTTTAGAGGAGCTGAATCCGATTTTGGGGTCAAAAATAGGAAATTCCGACATGGTGAAATTCCTCATTGCCTAAAATGGGGAGCCACGGATCACGGATTTATTCGTGAAAATAGGTACAGAGTATTTACAAGGTTCAAGAGACGCCGACGAGTTGGGTTCAAGAGATACTAGCAAGTTCGGTTCGAGAGTCACTGACTTATTAACTTTAACATCGAAAGCATTTTCTCGTTATTCGTCTGTATGCCTAGGCCGTTTTAACGATCCAGATTTTAACCAGCGGTCCATAACGTACCTACGCGTAATTAACATTCCGTGAAAAACAAAGCTTTTCAATCACTAAAATGTTGCACAAAATCACATATGTAAACAACTCGGTCAGGGACCGCACTAGCACTAGCAAACTCCACTAGCACTAACTTGTCTCCAGTACTCTGTGAGCACTAGCAATAAATAACTAACAATATAGCAATAACTGACATCTCTGAAATACATAAAGCCAAACTAGAGTGTGCTAGCGTCAGTTGTCGTATGAAGCCAGACGCAGAAGTCAACGTTCAGAAGCTGCAAATATATTGTTGTGGATGTCCAGAGGGGTTTAGCAAAATAAGATTGAATTGCAGAAATGCGAGGTTGATGGCAGAACACGAACTGAGAGATTTTATTAGCAACCTAAATTTGTAAGATAACAACAATAAACATAGTAATTTAGGTAGCCAAGTATTCACGAATCTATAACAATATATTTAATTTGTATATCCTAAGGACCCCTCAGCCATACCTCGCGGACCCCCGGGGGTCCGCGGACCACCAGTTGGGAACCGCTGCTCTAGACAATAAGAAAATATCGGAATCTTAGACTACCTTATTGAAATTGTACTCAACTGTTTGGCTGGTAGCAGACTCCGAGCGGCTTGGAGATGAGGCGTAGCGTTCCAGTTAAGATACCTTGATGTTTGATTTAAATATTGATTGTACCTGAAGGGTGTTACTGTATCGATATCGTTTTACATAGGCACTTCCCTTCATCCCTCTCTCCCACCCCCAACTTCCTCATCTTCCCTCATCCCTAGGGCCGGCGTCGGGTGAGTCCTGGGCGTCCTCCCCATTATTTATTTATTTATTTTTATTTATGGCTTGCCCCCTCCGTCACAAAAGACATTTTGTGAATGACCCCCAGAACTAAGACATATCCATGTCAATATCCATGTCAAAAACTACTGCTACCAAAATGCTTAGTTTAATTACCAGGAAAATAGGTGTTGCGATACAGGTAAAATGTTGAATGAATGAGTGAATGAATCTTTATTGTCCATATTTATAGTTAAGTACCACATAATTACAACAAATAAAATAAAACATAGTTGTTAATCTCAAAACACCAATCTCTAAGTACCTTCCACTACCCTCATAGGGGACCATCTACACGCTAATCTGGACAATCCTACAAAAATTTCATAAAATTCGGATGAAAAATTAATTGAGTAGATGTATGTGATTGGATCAAAAAAATACTTAGCCTCGGCTGGGATTCGAACCCGCGACCCCTGGGGGACAGTTGAAGTTACGGCTGTTACAAGGAATTCACGTTTGCGCATGCGCAGTCGCTTCTACCAGTCCGGGGATAATGCTTTTCATAGGGGACTATCTACAACCTAATCCACATAATCCCTGAAAATTTCATCGAAATCGGGTGGAAAATGTGGAAGTTATGGCCATTTTTTTTTTTTTTTTTTTTTTTTTTTTCAAACTCCCCTCAAAGACAAAATGTCTTTTTTGACGGAGGGGGCACGCCATAAATGAAAATAAATAAATAAATCAAATATAATGGGGAGGACGCCCAGGACTCACCCGACGCCGGCCCTAGGGATGAGGGAAGATGAGGAAGGTGGGGGTGGGAGGGAGGGATGAAGGGAAGTGCCTCTGTAAAACGACCACCAGTTCAAATACGAGCCGAGCAGGACACGGGTGGTGATACCACGGAGTACGCCTACCGAGATGCCCAACTCGCGCAACTCCGTGGCACTTTTCCCGCACCACACCCCGCGCCATGACAAGGTTGCAGCCATCACCCTGATGTTGTTGGGTGCCACTCCTTTTAGCTCCGACACCGCTTGCCGTAAATCATCTCTATCATACTTCCTTATCTTAGCCCGCCAAGTCTGCTCCATGTCCAAGCTGCCATTGACAACTTGGACATCCAGGATAATGCAAGACTGGTCGGGCTTGACGGCAACGATGTCGGGCTTCTTACCCTGGTCACTTGGCATGTGATACAATCTCTCCCTCTCAACATCCCAGCCGCTAGATGACAAAGCACCTGCTATCTGCTTGGCGACCGCATCATGACGTAGAATGCGGCCCCCATGAGTCCGAGGACACTGCTGCACTACATGATAAAGATGTTCATTTCCACTCCGACAGGCACGGCAAAGGGGTAGGGTTGTCCCGCGACTACCTCTCGAACACCGTACCGCAGTTGACAGAGTTGCCATGCGGACGGCGTGAAAGTGTCGGTAGTCACGGGCCCCAATGCCCTCCGAAGCCCAATCTACCCATTGGGATGAGACAAGGCTTTCGGAGCACTGTCGGAGTTCTTTACCATCTACTGACTCATGCAGGGCAGCAGCAAACTCAACAGACGAACTGGGTTTTGGAGCAGATGGTGTTGCTCGGTCGCACCATGCTAACTGCTGCCTGACAAAATCAAGATCAGCAGCCGCACGGGCGACCTCCCAGCTCGACCCTTGAAGGGCTAGCAGGCGCTGGCGGAAGGAAATTCACGTTTGCGCATGCGCAGTGGCTACTATCAGTCCGAAGGTGATGATTTTCATAGGGGACCATCTAAATACTAGTCTGTAACATCCCTGAAAATTTCATTGAAATCGGATGGAAAATGTAGAAGTTATGGCCGTTACAAGGAATTCACGGTTGCGCATGCGCAGTCGCTTCTATCACTCCGGGGATGATGATTTTCATAGGGGACCGTCTACTCTACTCACCAACCCGCACAATCCCTGAAAATTTCATAGAAATCGGACAATAACTTCGTATAGTTATGCGCGTTACAAGGAATTCATGACAGACACACAGACAGACAGACACACAGACAGACAGACAGACACGGAACCAAAATTGTTCAGAAAGGTCTAAAACGCAAACCGCGAGTGGAAATTTTGATTTTGGAGAACTTTTTTTTTCGTCCTTGAAAAGTGAAAACAAAGCTTCCTCTACCTTGGTAGACTCGGAAGCAATAAAATAGTATCTTCTTTTTTCTTTTGCTTCCGAGTCTACCAAGGTAGCGGAAGCTTTGCTTTCACTTTTCAAGGACGAAAAAAGAAGTTCTCCAAAATCAAAATTTTCACTCGCGTTTTGTGTTTTAGACCTTTCTGAACAATTTTGGTTCCGTGTCTGTGTGTCTGTCATGAATTCCTTGTAACGCGCATAACTATACGAAGTTATTGTCCGATTTCTATGAAATTTTCAGGGATTGTGCGGGTTGGTGTGTAGACGGTCCCCTATGAAAATCATCATCCCCGGACTGATAGAAGCGACTGCGCATGCGCAAACGTGAATTTCCTTGTAACGGCCATAACTTCTACATTTTCCATCCGATTTCAATGAAATTTTCAGTGATTATGCGGATTGGGTTGTAGATGGTCCCCAATGAAGATCATCACTCCTGGACTGATAGTAGCCGCTGCGCATGCGCAAACGTGAATTCCTTGTAACGGCCATAACTTCCACATTTTTTACCCGATTTCGATGAAATTTTCAGGGATGTTACTGAGTAGTGTTTAGATGGTTATGGATACGAGGAAGCTATGTGCCACACCCACTTGGCAGACGTTTTTACATTGTAATGGACCGTGCTAGAAAGCATTCAAAATGCTGAGCTCTAGCACGGAGTTGTTAATTAGCCTTGTTCACGGTTAATTAATATAAAGTTAAGGTTACGCCGTCGCATTATAGGTAGACAAAATCACAGTATATTAGTATAGAAAAATCAGTATATAAGTATAGATAAGAGTAAATTCTATAACAACTTTCAGTTGATAAAATAATCAGATTTCCTACTGTTAATTAAGTTATTCACTTCACTTTTGTATATATTTATATTGTTTATTTGAGCAAATCAGTTATTATTTGAATATCTTTATTTATAATTTGGATGCCTTTATACCTTGTTGTGTTTTGCGCGTATGAGTTCTTGACTTTTGGTAATTTTATTCTATAATTTGTTTTTCCACTTTCTCTTACATTCCCAAGAAATAATTTCTCTTCTTTTTAGGACGTCCCACTGTAAGACTTGGGCGTTTTGACTCAACTTGTTCAATAAACTTCGAATAACATTACTATTTTGAAGGATTCAAATTCCCTGATACACGAAACAATACCTACGATAGCGAGAAATGCGCTGGAATACAAAGATAATCATTTCGACTCGTTAGGTAGTTACGTATTTAGTGGAGTTACCGTAAAATGGCGAGAGTTTTATCGTTATCTAAAACTAACTGCAGTTTCCGGAACCAACCCGTACAGAGCTGATAAAAATGGAGATTTCATTTTTATCGGTGAACATTTGTGTGCACAAAGCTGGTAAGTATCAACCCAATATTAGGTGTTCCTATATAACAACTAGGCAGGTACTATCTAGTAATAGTTAGTGCCCTCACTCAACAACTACAACCTCTATCTGCTTTAGGTTTCAGGTCACGTCTCGACGTATGAGAAGCCTATCGGAGGAAGAGTTGAGGCAAAAAAACAAATGAACTGAGCAAATTACGCACTAGTTACCAGCCATTGGCAGTGCCCACAAAGGGCACGATAACTATGAACGTCGTGGGGTAGGTATAGACGAATAGTCCTCAACTACTGTTGTGTTGAGAAAGAAAAATGCGTAGAACGCATAGAAAAACTATCTGATAATTCAATCTTGAATAATGGAGGAGCAAATAGGGATAGAAACATCGATATCTATGAAACATGTTATGAGAAACACCGATGTCGATAACATCGTAAGGTAAAAATTTTCGCAAGCGCAACCAATTAAAATCAAGGGAGAAAACCTGAAACGGCTGCTCTTCCTCCATTCATAAGAAGAGGATGTTTTCTTTTAAGGGGGTCTCAGTCGGTCGCCGTTCGTTCCTCGTTCCAGGTCAGTTTTTCACGAAATTGAAGGCGCAAAAACATGAAAAGTTGTACCTTCTAAAATTTGAAATTTTAGAAGATTTTAGAAATTCAGTAGTGCAAGGCCCTAGGGAATTGGAAAACTGAAATACTGCACCGGAATCAACAAAATCGAACAATAATTGCCAGAGAAATATGGGAACAACAAGGGAAAACCCGTTTATTCAGTAGTTTTTCCAATTTTGGTTTATTATTAAATAATAAATTGAAACTTTTCAATAATAAACCTTTGGAATTGACCAAGCAAAAAAAATTTTTTAACACCCCCTCAAAATTTGATGGTTTACGTTTCAAGGTACGTAGTATCCGAAAATCGAATAAAAATTTGGCTGTCCGTCCGCCGTACGCGGCACTATTGCCACTTAGCATTACCGATTTTGATGAAATTTGGTATGTAGGCTCCATTTGGGGTCCAGTTGTGCCCCGAAGATTTTGGTTAATGGAGGTCACTTCTAAAGGTCCAAAACTAACTAAAAACTAAATCAAAAAATTTTGATATAAAGGTTTTGTTTTTCCTTCAATTTAAGATTCTATAGAATTTTTAGAATTTTTTGAGACCACGAGGAGCCCTGTAGGACACACCATTCGCTTCCTACGAGAATTTAAGGGTTGGACTTAGATAAATCGGAAACACGAGTGTGAATCTCAAAACAGGCCTAATCTCCGTTCAAATGTTAGCTGGCCGAAATGCGATCGATGTTTTTCTTCATGTTGGATGGTTGGTGGCTTTGCAGACGAGTGATCTATATAGAAGAATAATAAACCATTGTGATAACATATCTATAACATAGATCTATATGTAGATAATAACATATCTATCTATATCGAACCATAGATGTTTTGCTCGTAACATCGATGTTTTACACTAGATTTTTTAAATATATCGATGTTTCGGTCCGACACTATCGATATGTCGAGGAGATGGTCTGGTAACATTGTTTGACAAGTTTCGCAAACCGTTCGCTCCTAACCAGAATTTAAGGGTTTTACGTACGATAAATCAGAAACACGAGTGCGAATCGCAAAAGAATCTTAATCGCCGTTCAAATTAAAGCTGACCGAAATGCGATCGATGTTTTTCTTCATGTTGGATGGTTGGTGGTTTTGCAGACGAGCGATCTATATAGAAATCGCTGCAAATTATTACACAATGGTTTATTATTTTTTATTTTTCTGTATACCTAGATCACTCGTCTGCAAAGCCCCCAACCATCCAACATGAAGAAAAAAATCGATCGCATTTCGGTCAGCTTTAATTTGAACGGAGATTGGACCTCTTTTGCGATTCACACTCGTGTTTCTGATTTATCGTACGGCCAAACCATAAATTCTCGTAGTGAGCGAACGGTTTGTCCTACAGAGCTCCGGGTTGTCTCAATTTTTTTTCAAATTCAAGACTATTTTAAATTGGTGAAAAAACGATTCCTTCATTTCGAGAGTTTTCGGGCTAAGGCACTCCTAAAAATTTCAACCCTCAATTTTCACCCCTTAGAAGTGACTGACATCAACCAGAAGCTTCGCGGCACAACTAGACCCCAAATGGAGCCTACATACCAAATTTCATCAAAATCGGTCAATGCTATGTGGGGAAAGTGCCGCGTACGGCGTACGGACAGCCGAATTTTTATTCGATTTTTGGATTCTACGTACCTTGAAACGTAAACCATCAAATTTTGAGGGGGTGTTAAAATTTTTTCTTCTTGGTCGATTCCAAAGGTTCAATATTGAAAATAATAAACCAAAAAATCATGTTTAATGTTTTTCCCTCGCAAGGGAGAAATTAGATTGCCGATCACTCAGCTGATCAGTGACCACTCAGGCGCCTTCAGCATTCTCCATTGACCCTGCTTCTCAAATTTCAGCTTCCTGCGTTCAACAGGAGAGAAAATGGCCTTGGAGCTCACTCAGCTGATCAGTGACCATCTTGGTACAACTAGACCCCAAATGGAGCCGATATAACGTGGTAACTAAGAAATCGGTCCGTGGTAATTAAGAAAAAAAAACGTTGCAGATTTGCGTGTCGGAATTCACAGAACGACCCCCAGCCCTAAAACATTAAACATGTTAATAATAAACCTTGTAAAATAATTTGCAGCATTTTATTTGGCAACTATTGTTTGATTTTGATGATTCCAGCGGCAATATTTCACTTTTCCAATTATCTAGGGCCGTGCACTAATGCATTTTTTAAATCCTTGAAAATTTCAAATTTAGGTACAACTTTTCAAGTTTTTGCCCCTTCAATTTCGCGAAATACTAAGAATGAACGACGACCGACTGAGACTGAGTGATTTTATTTTACTGGATAACCTACTCCATTATAATTTTTTGGTTTATTATTTTCAATAATGAATCTTTGGAATCGACCAAGAAAAAAAAAATTTTTAGCACCCCCTCAAAATTTGATAGTTTACGTTTCAAGGTACGTAGAATCCAAAATCGAATCCAAAATCGAATAAAGCGCTGCAAATCATTGCTCAAAGGTTTATTATTTTCTGTATAGATCACCCTTCTGTATAGATCACTGGTTCTCCATCAATAGCACCTACCACCATCTGTATTCTCCCTTGACCTTCCCTCTCTAATTTCAGCTTCCTGCGTTCAATAGGATTGAAAATGGCTTCGGAGCTCACTCAGCTGATCAGTGATCAGAAGAGTGAAGACGATCTCCTCGAATGCTGGAGACGCCTGGAAGAGCACTTCCATTCAATATGAGTAAAAATGGTTTTGGAGCTCACTCAGCTGATCAGTGATCTGAAGAGTGAAGAAGATCTTCTCGAATGCTGGAGACGCCTGGAAGAGCACTTCCATTCAATAGGAGTAAAAATGGCTTCGGAGCTCACTCAGCTGATCAGTGATCTGAAGAGTGAAGAAGATCTTCTCGAATGCTTGAGACGCCTGGAAGAGCACTTCCATTCAATAGGAGTAAAAATGGCTTCGGAGCTCACTCAGCTGATCAGTGATCTGAGGAGTGAAGAAGATCTCCTCGAATGCTGGAGACGCCTGGAAGAGCACTTCCAATCAATAGGATTTAAAATGGCTTTGGAGCTCACTCAGCTGATCAGTGATCTGAGGAGTGAAGAAGATCTCCTTGAATGCTGGAGACGCCTGGAAGAGCACTTCCATTCAATAGGATTGAAAATGGTCTCGGAGCTCACTCAGCTGATCAGTGATCTGAAGAGTGAAGAAGCCTTTGAGCAATAATTTGCAGCGTTTTTTACCCACCAAGATTTTTTTCACCTACCAACTTTTTTTTACCTACCAGCTAGGTACTACCTACCACACCATACTGGCTTCACACCTTCACAATAAAGTTTATTAGAAAGAACTAAACGCTTCACACTCGATTGGAAAAATAGAAAGCTTCATATTGTAATTTGATTACTGGTTACGCAGAAGGCAAAACTGTATACAAATCGAAGAAATGAACAGCGATCGCATTTTAGTCCGACAAAATTTGAATGGAGATTAGACCTCTTTTGCGATTCACACTCATGATTCTGTTTTATCTAAGGAAAACCTTCAAGTAGGTACTCGTAGGGACCGAACGGTTTGTCCTACAGAGCTCCGGGTGGTCTCAAAAATTTTTTAAAATTCAATACTATTTAAAATTGGTGAAAAAACGATACCTTCATTTCGAGAGTTTTCGAGCTAGGGCGCTCTTGAAAATTTCAACCCTTAATTTTCACCCCTTAGAAGTGACCTACATGAACCAAAAGCTTCGCGGCACAACTAGACCCCAAATGGAGCCCATATACCAAATTTGAACCAAATCGGTCCAGTGTTGCTAAGAAAAGTGCCGCGTACGGCATACGGCGGACGGCGTACTGCGTACGGCGGACGGACGGAAATATTTTTATTCGATTTTCGTATTCTACGTACCTTGAAACGTAAAAAATCAAATTTTGAGGGGGGGTTAAAATATTTTTTTTCTTGCTCGATTCCAAAGGCTTATTATTGAAAATAATAAACCAAAATTTGGCCGTCCGTCCGTCGTACGCGGCACTTTTGCCACTTAGCATTGACCGATTTTGATGAAATTTGGTATGTAGGCTCCATTCTGGGTTTAGTTGTGCCCCGAAGATTTTGGTTGATGTAGGTCACTTCTAAGGGTTCGAAAATGAATTTTGAAATTTTGAAAACGCCCTAACTCAAAAAATTTTGATATAAAGGTATAGCTTTTCCTTTAATTTAAGATTCTATAGAATTTTTAGAATTTTTTGAGACGACGCGGAGCTTTGTAGGACAAACCGTTCGCTCCCTACGAGAATTTAAAGTTTGGACGTACGATAAATCAGAAACACGAGTGTGAATTTCAATAGATGTCTAATCTCCGTTCAAATTTTAGCTGACCGAAATGCGATCGATGTTTTTCTTCATGTTGGATGGTTGGTGGCTTTGCAGACGAGTGATCTATATAGAAAAATAATAAACCATTGTGTAATAATTTGCAGCGTTTTTTCATTCTGAATAAATTATACGACTTTTATGCACTTCAATTCGATGTCCCATACCTTTCCCATTTCAATTATTGTTTCAAGCATAATGAGATTTTTTCCTATTGATCTCCAGTAATTATCTTGTTATATGAAGTGATGATTGAAAAGTAGGAGGTGTTCTTTTAACCAAGTAAGTTATCTGGTCTGGCATTGGATTTTGTCTGGTTTCCTACAGTGCCTAGTAGGTCAAATTTATCAAACAATGTTACCAGACCATCTCCTCGACATATCGATAATGTCGAACCGAAACATCGATACCTATATAAAAAAAATCTAGTGTAAAACATCAATTATCTATATATAGATCTATGTTATAGATATATTATTACAATGGTTTATTATTCTTCTATATAGATCATCGTCTGCAAAGCCAAAAATCATCCAACATGAAGAAAAACATCGATCGCATTTCGGTCAGCTAACATTTGAACGGAGATTAGGCCTGTTTTGCGATTCACACTCGTGTTTCCGATTTATCTAAGTCCAACCCTTAAATTCTCGTAGGGAGCGAACGGTTTGTCCTACAGAGCTCCGCGTGGTCTCAAAAAATTCTAAAAATTCTATACAATCTTAAGTTGATGGAAAAACAATACCTTTAAATCAGTGTTTTGTTAGGGCGTTTTCAAAATTTCAAACCTTATTTTTCAACCCTTAGAAGTGACCTAAATCAACCAAAATCTTCGGGACACAACTAGACCCCAAATGGAGCCTACATACCAAATTTTATCAAAATCGGTCAATGCTAAGTGGCAAAAGTGCCGCGTACGGCGGACGGACGGCCAAATTTTTATTCGATTTTCGGATTCTACGCACCTTGAAACGTGAACCAACAAATTAAGGGGGGGTTAAAATTTTTTATTTCTTGGTCGATTCTAAAGGTTCATTATTGAAAATAATAAACCAAAACTCATGTGGGGGAGGAAGGAATGTCAGCAAAGTGCGAAATGGACGTCCTGGGAATTTTCGTCGCAGAACTTCCTTTGTGGCACTTTGGTGTTCTTTCTTACGGACACTGTACTATACTGTTTGAATAAAACGTGTTTTCACTCTTCTCCCTCCCACACATCAAATTTTAAAAATAATTCCTGGCTTGGTTCCAAAGGTTTATTATTGTTTATTATTTGTGTTTATCCTTTATCCCAAAGGATCTTAAAACTAGCAAGTAAGGCTTGTGAGTGACAGTGAAATTCTGAGTGAAAATGAAAAACAAAAGTGATTTGCCCGTCATGCTCCACGGGTTGCTTTTCCCCTTGGGGTGGTGATAGCGATTATTCGTACGGCTGATTCCACATCATAATTAGCTACAAAGTTGAGATTATTGACTTGTAGAGGCCTATAGTACCTATTATCTTCATTTCAAGTTTTAAAAAAAGTTCAAATGAAAGTACCCTGTCTCCGTTCGGTTCTCAATTTACCGGTCAGTCAACCGTCACCAATCACCCGCCTGAACTGTCATACGCTTAGTAAGCTTTAGTACCTCTCCAGAACTCACATCAATTTACCTCAACTGGTTGTATCTTGGCTGGTAAGGTACTCATGGAAATTCGCATTGACGGAAGATTAGAATTTCTGAGCAATATTGTCACCCACGAGTTAGCATTTTTGTGAGCTGGCCTAGGAGGACCCACACCCCCTCCTCAGACGGGTCGGAAGAAGCCGTGTTCTTCGCAGAAGGGTGATCTTTACAGAAAAATAATAAGCCGTAGTGTAATAAATTTACAGTTTTTTGATTACGAGCTACCTTATGTGTAGTACAATTAGATCGCCATATCCCTCTCAACGCAACGTTATTGCTAGGTTTAATGGATTTCCTAAATCTTCCTCTCTCAAATTACCTGAAAGATTCATTTCAAGTTCCAACTTCTATTCCGAATTTTACAGAACCATTAACTGTGATTTCAGACAGAAAACATGAAATTCGTCATATTATTGGAGACTCTTCTTGTTCTGGGAGTGAGTGGATTTAAAGAATTGATTAAGAAATTTAAGAAAGAAAAATTCACGTCCACAACATATTTGGGTCCAGTTCATCACACTCTGTTTCCTGAGGGTTTCATATTTGGAGCTGGGACGTCCGCTTATCAAGTTGAAGGAGGCTGGAATGCAGATGGTGAGTTTCTATTGGTTATTAAAATGGAAATTCTGAATGCATGTTCGTATTTTTTAAGAATCTGACCTTCAGGCCCAGATCGTTTAGATCCACCGTGCGCTAGCAGTAGGTACCTAATTATAATTGTTTGAATGAAACCGTAGAGGTTTACGGAATTTTTGGTTTATTATTTTCAATAATGAACCTTTGGAATCAACCACGATACAAAATTTTAAGCCTCAAAATTTGTTGGTTAACGTTTCAAGGTACGTAGAATCCGAAAATCGAATACAAAACGCTGCAAATTATCACACAATGGTTTATTATTTTTCTATATAGATCACTCGTCTACAAAATCACCAACCACCCAATATGAAAACAAAAAAAAAAAAAAAAAAAAAAAAAAAAAATCAAAATCACCAACCATTGATCGCATTTTGGTCAGCTCTAATTTGAACGGAGATTAGGCCTCTTTTGCGATTCACACTTGTGTTTTGATTTATATATATATATTTCAATTTCGGTGTTCGATTGACTAGTCCAATTTTACGGAAGTGGAGGGTTGAATGACCAAGCTAGTCGTTTTTGGTTACCTATTTCTTTGTTTATTCGCACAACGTTTCCGTCCTGGAGCAGGACCCTATTCATGTGCTTAGTATATAGTTTTTTCTATTGTGGAGAAAAAAGGTTGACATGTCGACGTCACACATTCGAGAGACAACACCATACAGTGTCAACACCATAACAGTATGGTGTTGTCTCTCGAATGAGTGACGTCGACATGTCAACCTTTTTTCTCCACAATAGAAAAAACTATATACTAAGCACATGAATAGGGTCCTGCTCCAGGACGGAAACGTTGTGCGAATAAACAAAGAAATAACCAAAAACGACTAGCTTGGTCATTCAACCCTCCACTTCCGTATATATTTCAATATAAACCCTTAAATTTTCGTAGGGAGCGAACGGTTTGTCCTACAGAGCTCGGCGTGGTCTCAAAAAATTCCAAAAATTCTATAGAATCTTAAATTGAAGGAAAAACAATACCTTTATATTAAAATTTTTTGAGTTAGGGCGTTTTCAAAATTTCAAAATTGATTTTAGAACCCTTAGGAGTGACCTACATCAACCAAAAGCTTCGGGGCACAACTAGACCCCAAATGGAGCCTACATACCAAATTTCATCAAAATCGGTCAATGCTAAGTGGCAAAAGTGCCGCGTACGGCGGACGGACGGCCAAATTTTTATTCGATTTTTGGATTCTACGTACCTTGAAACGTAAACCATCAAATTTTGAGGGGGTGTTAAAATTTCTTTTTCTTGGTCGATTCCAAAGGTTCATTATTGAAAATAATAAACCAAAATTTGTATACATCTAATGTGGCCGTCCGTCCACCGGACTTTCCTTAGTTTCCATGGACCGAATTTGATGAAATTTGGTATATGGGCTCCATTTGGGGTCTAATTGTGCCCCAAAGCTTTTGGTTGATTTGGTTGACTTCTAAAGGTTGAAAAATAAGGGCTGAAGTTTTCAAAACGCCCAAGCGCAAAAAACTTCAATATTGAGGTACATATATGGTTTTTTCTTCAATTTAAAATATCATTGAATTTGTAGAATCGAATGAGACCAACCGTTCGCTCCCTATGGGCTCCACTTTGAGTCTAGTTAGGCTCCGATGCTTCAGGTTATTAGTCACTTTTATGGGGGTTTTACTGTCAAAACAGGATTCACAAGTGCGAATCGCGAAAGAGGCCTAATCTCCTACAAATTTTAGCTGACCAAAATGCCTTCGCTGTTCGTTTCTTCGAGTTCTCAGTTTTGCTACCAAAACATCCAGTAACTAAATGTCCTTATGAAAGCATCCACAATGTGTGTAGTAGACAGGTAGTACCTATGGTTGGTAAAAGATAAAATGTACAATATTCTTTGCAGACGATTGATCTAAATAGAAAAATTATGAACCTTAGTTTAATAATTTGCAGCGTTTTCCATCCGTTATCGATGATTATTGGACATATTCTAATTCGATACTCTTCATCCACAACTGCAGGGAAAGGACAAAATATTTGGGATAATATCACTCACAGGCAACCAAGCTTTATAACGGATTACAGCAATGGTGACGTATCTGCTGATAGTTATCACAAATACATGGAGGATGTACAAATCTCTGCGGAAATCGGGGTAAGTGAAACAGGAGCACACAAATTTGTCAAAGGAAGAAAAATCTGTGGATCTGAAGAAAATTGAAGGAAAACCTGCCTATCATACTATTACCGGAGACCGCTCGTTTCCACGCACCGTTCCTAAAAACAACCACTGAAAATTGTTAAGCAATCGTTACGATAGAAACGGAGATGAGAAGAACGAAGTGTATTTCCACGAAAGTATTCAGTTAGTACAAAGCTAAATCGATTTCGACGGTTAGGTTATCAGTAACAAACAAGAACTGACGGTACATCACTGAAATCACAGCCTATAGGTATATTGGAAGAATGGGGTATTTCGGTGGGTCGGAAATTCAGGTTTTTGACCTCAAATTTGGATTCAGCACCCTTGAAAACCTATATACTACAACTTTAAGCCCAATGATACTATAACATGTGGTAGAAAAATTAATTAAAGAGATCACACGTTTGAAAAAGGCGGGCCGCTATAAATGCACACACACTAGGCAAGGACTATGCCGCGCGCGTGTGTGAGTAGTATTTTGTAGTATCCAAGAGGTCCTCCAAGGGTTTCTGTGCATGGATACTTTTTTTTTAAAGACATTTGGCTAGCTAAGTCACGATTGGCTAGCTACGTCACACCGTTCAAATATTCAACTTTCCTTAGCTTCTCTGATTTTTTAAAAACATTTTCTCGACGAACCGACCCGATTACCGTTATTCCTAAAACTTACTCTTTTGAAAAAAAATAAATAAATAAAAAATTGACTGAAATACCCCATTGGAGATAGAAATGAGCCTCTGAAGAGGTCAGTTCTCGCGAGTAAACCAACTAGTTTCGGTGTTTTTAACCTTCAACATAGACTTTTTCCAAGAATTGGAGGTAGAAATGAGCCTTTGAAGTGGTCAGTTCTCTCGAGATACAAGGTTAAAAACACCAAAACTTGTTGGTTTACTCGCGAGAACTGGCCACTTCAGAGGCTCATTTCTACCTCCAATTCTTCGAAAAAGTCGTGATAGAAGGTTAAAATCATCGAAACGTGTTGGGTTTCTCGAGAGAACTGACCAAAGCTCATTTCCACCTCCAATAATCTCCAAGAATCATTCTTGGAAAAAGACGAAATAGGAGGTTAAAAATAACAGGAATATTGGGAAATAGACGAGACGAGGCGATCACTTTGCTTGCTTGAACAGAACTGTTTATTAAGAGAGGTGATAGAGCCTACCTACCTGACCCCTTACGGAGAGCTCCCTAATCGACTCTCCCAGTCAGAGTCCAATCTCAAATCCAACACCCCCCCTCAAGGCAAACATGATTCTAAAAGAAAACATAAAATTCAAAGCATAAAACATGATTGACTTGACATGAAAAGTGAGATCCAAAAAAAAAAAAATAATAAAAAAATAACAAGATCAAACTAAAAGAAGATCATAAAAGAGTCATTAAAGTCCATGATCACAAAAAGTGTCATTAATAAAACATCATAAGTCGAAATAGACAAGACATAATTAAAAACATTAACATTGGTCCCTACATCCTAGCTCTCCGCAAAAAAAAAACAATAGTCATAATAATAAAGTAATACCTATAATTCAACCTTTTAAACAATTTTCATCAATTTTCTCAAAGTTTCAAATTTTACATGACATAACGGTTTTGTTAGTACATCAGCTAAATTTTCTTCCGATTTAACAAATTCAATTTCCATTTCCTTTTTAGTAACAACGTCTTTTATAAAATGAAATTTGATTTCAATATGTTTAGCTCTTTTGCTGTTTTGATAACTTTCAATTAACTTTATGGCACTCTGATTATCACATTTTAGCACAGGCACAACGGTTTTTTCACATAACTCGTAGGCAACTCCTTTAGCATGTAGTAGATCAGAAGCAGCACCAGCACAGGCAATATACTCCGCCTCAGCAGTAGACAGAGCGACAGACGTTTGTTTACGTGATGACCAGGATATGACGTTTCCATGGAACGTGAGGAGCGATCCAGAAACGCTTTTCCTATCACTATGATCTCCAGCCCAATCGGAGTCTGAGAAGCCGACTAGAGTAGGAGTTGATTCACACGTCTCATACGTCAAACATAGATCGATAGTAGTTTTTAGGTACCTTAGAATCCGCTTGGCGCCCTTCCAGAGCTGTTCTGTTGGCCTGTCCAGATATCTGCTTAGGAACGATGTGGCAAAGGCGATATCCGGTCTTGAAATAGTTGAGAGGTACATGAGTGACCCCATGATCTCTCTGAATGGCACTTTCACTTGCTTCATAGTTTCGTCAACCTGAAAGCCTGCTTCCATAGGGGTGTCTGCTGACTTACACTCCGACATCTTGAACTTCACTAGCACTTTTTCAATAAAACGTTTCTGGGAAATCTTCAAAGTACCTTTGTCAAATTCAATTTCGGTACCCAAGAAATCTTTCAGGTCACCCAAATCCTTCGCACTGAATCGTTTCTTCAACAACTTGACCATATGGTCACTGTTTTTCCCAGTGATTAGGATGTCATCGACCCATATCAGAACCCAAATATCAGATCCATGATATAAACAAAAATCATATTGAGAACGCTTCAGACCGTTTTCAATCATGAATGAGTCGAAACACTCGTTCCACTTTCTTGGTGATTCTCTCAGACCATATAGAGCTTTGTTCAGTTTTAAAACTGTACCATCTTTGACATTAACACCTTTAGGAGGTTTGATGTAAACATCAATATCGAGATCCCCATTGAGGAATGCTGTAGGTACGTCCATTTGATGAATTTTCCACTTCATCTGAAGTGCTTGTGCCAGTAACATACGTATAGTAGAGAAACGAGCCACAGGTGCATAAACATTGTAGCTTTCCTCTTCCTGATAGCCTCTAGCCACAAGTCGTGCCTTCTTGGTTCCATCTTGCTTAGAGCGAAAAACCCATCTAGTATCTATAGGTTTCTTGTGAGCTGGGAGTACTTTTTTCGACCAAGTACCATGCTCCCTATGAGAGTTCAATTCAGCTTCGATCGCTTTAATCCACTCAGGTCCACTATTCACAGCTGTCGCTACAGCGAGAGTATAATGTACAATATAATATAATATAAAATACAGTAGTTTGTAAGGGAGGACGAACCCAGGAGAAGGAGGGGCTTCCTAGAAGGTAGAGTGGTGGGGGAAGACACACTGAGGGAAGCAAACTAGACGTTAGGTGTCGGACCGGCGCTAGTTCTCCCTGGCTCCACTGTGAGCGCTGGATAATTGGGATGAGCGATGTTACCGATAAATTTGTTGTTAATGAGTGATTGACAAGGCGGCCCCGAGAGTGATGCAGAGGCAAATTATAGACATTGTTATTATAGAAAAATGTTTTTCTTATCTTGATCTCAAACTTATTCAACTATCGAAGTCTTGTTATTCACGCTTTAACATCAATAGGACCGCGTTATGCGAAAATACCTCTTAAGTGACAAAATACCTATCGTACCTACAATAAACCTACAATAAATACACTTTTGTATTTATTGTACCTATCGTTGGATTCATCTCGCCAAGTAGAACTGATTTCTTTGGAAACTTGCGTCCTCCTTTTGTTATAAAATGGAACTATTTTCTAATATAGATACTTACTAAGCGACTAAAAAAGGCATTTTGAATTTCACAATTCCCTACGACACACCATGAGAAAGTTATGTACGTAATTACCAAACAAACGACACATGAATATTGGTGGTTAGTTTGGATTCCCAGGAGCAACTGCGAGGGCCTCATTTTACTGTTTCGTATTATGTATTTGCGTAGGTGTCTCTTTCGTTGAAACAGCTAAATTAATAAATTCGCAGTGTATGGGCAAGCTGGACCCATTTTTCTTTTCATTTTGTACTGATTACTATCTCGCGCATGTATCAGTGTACTCCCGTTTTCTTTCCACCTAAAATATTCATTCAAAAATTTTTGATTCTGAAAGCCTGTTCCCTTGATTTGTATGATTTCAAGGGGTAAAAAGATCTTCGATCTCGGCAAGAAAGGGGGTTCAAAAACTCGTGCTACAAACATCAATATAATTTGCCTATCTCTCCACTAGAAATGCGTGTCACAACCCAAGTTGAATGACTCACAAAGCATGCTGCATCTAATTCCCAAAGTAGACCAGCCATTTTATACATCTTTGATTTCCGGGGAAGATATAGAGGACGACATAGATTGACTCAAAAGGCGGCTGGATTTTGATATAGAAAAAAGTAAGAAGAAGAGAGCAATGAAAGGTTTACTGACCATAGTCTTTGGCTATATTCATTTACCATAGCCTGACAAATTTGATACCTCACACATTTCTTCTCAATATTCTCCAATATTCACATTTTATTATAAAATCTATAATAATATTATGATATTATCAAATAAAATATCATTATACGTATCATTATTTATTTATTTAAAATGGGATATAATTATAATTATATTCCATCCCCATTTTGTGGCCAATCAAAGATGAAGTTATAAAAGAGTCAAGTGTGAAAGCCATTATTATAGGAACTGTGTACTGGTGATACTTTCTTTTACGTTTTTCTCAAAACGAGAATTTTGTTTTATCGGTAACGTCGGTCATCCCAATTATCCAGCGCTCCCCGTGGAGCCAGGGAGAACTAGCGCCGGTCCGACACCTAACGTCTAGTGGGAAGCAAGGCAGGCAAACTGACGCCTTTGTTGTTCTTTTGGAGGCAACCAGGGAAGGTATCTGTGAGTAACTACACGTTATACTTATTCGATCGATCGATTATACCTATACCTTCTGTGTCAACAAGCTCTCCCCTTGTCTTATACTCTATACCATACACACAATACCTTATAAGACATGTTCTAGCTTATACAGAAGCCTATAACACACTATATACCTATACCTTTATACTGCAGCACACATATGCTATACATGTACTCTACACTTACACTATACATCTAAACCTTCATACTGTGGCATTATACTATACCTATACTGTTGTGCAAGTGGTGTACAACTTATACTTCCCATATGACCATGGTGGATGGCATATACTATATACCTACATCTAACCCACACTGCGGTGTGGTTTATACAATACACATATATTATACATATATGCTATACATGTACTGTACACTTATACTATACACATATACGTGTATAATATATATGACTGTAGTGTAGTATGTATGTATGGTATATGTATACCCATATACTATACACTATACCTTTATACTGTGGCACTATACTATACCTATACTGTTGTGCAAGTGGTGTACAACTTATACTTCCCATATGACCATGGCGGATGGCATATACTATATACCTATATCTAACCCACACTGCGGTGTGGTTTATACAATACACATATATTATACATATATGCTATACATGTACTGTACACTTATATTATACACATATACGTGTGTGGTATATATGTCTGTAGTGTAGTATGTATGTATGGTATATGTATACACATATACTATACACTATACCTTTATACTGTGGCACTATACTATACCTATACTGTTGTGCAAGTGGTGTACAACTTATACTTCCCATATGACCATGGCGGATGGCATATACTATATACCTATATCTAACCCACACTGCGGTGTGGTTTATACAATACACATATATTATACATATATGCTATACATGTACTGTACACTTATATTATACACATATACGTGTGTGGTATATATGTCTGTAGTGTAGTATGTATGTATGGTATATGTATACACATATACTATACACTATACCTTTATACTGTGGCACTATACTATACCTATACTGTTGTGCAAGTGGTGTACAACTTATACTTCCCATAATATGACCATGGCGGATGGCATATACTATACACATCTAACCCACACTGCGGTGTGGTTTGATACAATACCAATACTATACTGGGCGCCTTATATACCTATACATACTTATACAGAGGTCAGGGGACGGATAAGGGGTCGTTGGGGAGTCCGTCATACACAAAAAGCCCAAAGGGGGAGAGCTTGGATCTATGTTGACATTTACAATACATGTGATACCTATTTATACCATTTACATACAAGTGGCAAAACATTCATCGATTAGGGGAGGATGGGGTAATAAGAGACATGAAGGGGTAATAAGAGACAAAATTTTTTTTTTCCTGCCAAACCATTAATTTTTTATGGTAGTGAATTTTTTTGTAAGTTGCTGTTGCCTTAAGAATGAACACCAATTTTTTTCAGATGCAAAGAATTATTTAGGTAGTAAGGAAAAATTGTTATTTTTTCACGTTGGACCAGTGTCTCTTATTCCCCCACATGGATAATAAGAGACAGGTTTTTCAATCACCATCAGAGAAGCCAGAAAAGCTCCCAGAGAAGTGCTGGGGTATTAGGAGACACATAACAACGTGTCTCTTGATAACCAAAAAGTTTCATGAGCGTACATCTAACCAGACTGAAAATATTGACCTTCAAAATTGGGTGAAAAAAAAGTGAGCCAAAACTTCCGAATTATATAAACTCAGAACTGAAAAAACCAATTTATTATTAAAATTATTAAAAATACCAATTTAAAAATAGGTTATCACATGGATGGCCGGTTAGGACGGTCCATCCTCTTAAACTAGGTACCTAGTTCATAAGGCAGCCTTTTCTTTGCAAGAATATCACAGTCACGTTTCCAATAAAATTCTTAGGGTCTAGTGACTAATAAATTGTAGGGTATGTTGACCAATCGATAGAAATTGTAAAATAATCTGAAAAGCGACCACTGGGTCCTTCATAAGGCAGTCTTTTAATTGCAAGAATATCACAGTCACGTTTCCAATAAAATTCTTAGGGTCTAGTGACTAATAAATTGTAGGGTATGTTGACCAATCGATAGAAATTGTATAATAATCTGAAAAGCGACCACTGGGTCCTTTGTCTGGCGTTGGGATGTGATCCACAATGTCCTTAACGTTGATGCAAGATGCTATTGTAAGTTCGAGGCATTTTGGTTCTATAACAAACATAGAGAGAACGTTCGTATGAGATCTTGGGTAATAAGAGACACGACGTCTCTTATTGCCCCAAGAGTGTAACAGCTGAGGCGAATAAGAGACATCTTCATAAATAAAAAAGGAAGAAACTGACGACAATAGGTCTTCATTACACTAAACTAATAATAAAAACCAATGATTTGAAATACTTACTATGCCTGAACGATGTCTTTCATGAACGGAATTCCATTTTTTCGGAAATAAGAGACAACATTAACGTGTAGTTGAAAGGTAAGGTTTTAGAAGGTTGCACAAGGTTATAACACGGTTAAGAGATGTAGTTGCCAACAACTTCCTAAACATCAGATTAGATCCTCGGCGATACCTATTGAGCATTTTTAGAACTATTAGACTTCGCGGGCTATTTTAAAATGCCTTTGTCTCTTATTACCCCTGTCTCTTATTACCCCATTCTCCCCTACATGAAATATTATGTAGGTATTTATGATATTAATTATTCGATTACATGAAATATTATGTATTTATGATATTAATTCGTACGGCAGACGGCCGTGACGACATGGTGCATCGGCCGGGAAACTCGGCCTTTAATCGTTTATTTTTAAAAAAATCTTAGTGCACTGCTAATGCGTAGTTCCGATTTGTTTGCCTCAAGCGTCGAGTTGAAGTCCAAAATTTTCCTCGGGTGGGTTCCGCACCTTACAGTTTGTCATGACACCCCCCTCCCGTCTATCCCTCGACAGGTATATTTCTCGCTCTCGCTCACCGAGTGGAGCGAGCGGGGAAGGTGGGTGACCAAGGCGGGAGGGGAATATCGGGGTATTCAAGGAACGTACACGATTTCGTGCTTTCTGGAATTATTTTATTTACCTTCCCGAGCGAAAAAACGGGGAAGTCCTTCGAATTTGATAATATTGTTGTAAAAATGTTTGTTTGTTCATTAATCGTTTATAACATGATATACCTACATACATGATACATCTCTCTGGAGTTGACCCCTCCTTCCCCCACGTCCATACCCGGCGGGACCCGTCGTTCCCCCGCGTCCCACCCTGCGGGACCCCTCTTTCCCTGCGTCACACGCTGTGGGACCCCTCCGCTGTGGGGCCCCTCCGCCCCGTCGTTCCTCCCGGCGGGACCCTCATAGGTAACTGTTTGCAAATACCTAAACATTGCCCCTTACACGTGGTAACTCCTAGAAATTTTGTTTTGGTTCACAATAGGATTACTCTCGTCAACCTCTTTATTCCATTTAACAGTTTTCAGAGGGTGGAAGGAGAAATTTTTTATTTATTTATTTTTTTTTTAGACATCCATACCTACATGAATTGTTCGTTATGCAATTTGGAATATTCGACCAGTGGTATACTTACACAAAGATTATCTCCTCCTCTTCCTCCTGTACTATACATCCATACATGAGCATATTATCGATAATCCTCATATATGTATGAGGAAATTTAATATTATGAGGAAATATAATATATTTGAATGCATGTTATGCATTCACATACATGTATTCGTACATGAGCCATACACTAATTTTCCTCATTTATCCAACGCGTGAAAACAAAAACAAAAGAGGAGGTGCTCCTTTGTTACAGATATTGAGTACCTAACTATTCCATGGATGGATTCCATTATATTGAGGAGGCTCGAAACACTAGGGAATAGAGTGCGTGATGGTATGGAGGCTTGTCAAGGTTTCCTACGAGATACAGACACCATGGAAAAGAAACACCATCTTATAATCCAAAAATTAAAATGGTCAGTGGATCGATTGAATGGGGAAATACAAAATGTTCTCGCCACATACACAGAACCCTCCACAGAACTGGCCTCCGAGATAGAATTGCAGTTGGAGACAGAAGAGCTTTTGGTGGAATCAGATACATTACATCTAAGCGATAAAACTCATGATGCGAATGATGTTTCCACACCACAACATACATCCTTGAACAGCCGTCTTCCCAAACTCGAAATGTTGATATTTGACGGGAATATACTGAGGTGGCACGAGTTTTGGGATAGGTCCTCTTCAACAATCGAAAACAGAACCCACATGAGCAATGTCGAAAAATTGTCGTACCTTCTCAGTCTTATGGAAGGAGATGCCAAGAGAGCGGTGGAAGGCTTAGACATTATAAATCAAAAATACAAGGTGGCTGTGGATCATTTAACTGAGCGATTTGGAAAAAGGAGCATATTGATTGATACTCATCATGCAAAACTCCAGCAAATACCAAAATCCACACAAGACGTAGCTGATTGTCGCCGAACCCTTGATGAAATAGAACGCCACCTCCAAACCATACAATCACTCGGAGAAGATACAAACCACAGACAATTAAGAGCAACCATACTTGACAAATTTCCTAAAGCAACCATATTTGATTTACGAATGGCTATGCCGTCAGATGATCATACTGTATCCGAAATACGATCAATCCTTGAAAGAGTAATCTCAGCTAGAGAAGCAGCGCTGAGAATGGCAGCCATCGATAACACAGATCATACAAATTCAAATAATAACCCAACATATACTATTGAAACTCTGGTTGCTGGATCCAATCCTCAAAACAAACAACGAAAACCTATCAACCCCTCAATTGCGTCACCCTCATAGAAGAGGAATGCTCTTCGAGGTCCTTCAAGATATCAATTCAAAAAAAAATTGATAGAAATTCTAAATCAGGAAAATCATCCAATTTTCGGAATTACAAACGCCCAGCAGAGCAATCCTACCATAACCGAAGCACATCAGCTAAGTCCCGTCGTCTGAATTGCAATTTTTTGTTCAGGCTCACACATACATGATAAATACGACCGTTGTAAAACTAGTGAAGAAAGAAAGGCAAAATTAAAGAACAACTGTTATCTTTGCTTAAGAGAGTCCGACTTGGTGTCGTCATGCCCAATAAAAAACTGGATGAGATGTGTCCACTGTGGTGTTAAAGACAATCATAACCGTAGCCTTTGTGAGAAATTGAACATACACAAAGAACAAACTCACTCACATTTCTCAAATATTTCATCGGACACTATACTGCAATCGGCCACTGTTTCTCTCGATTCTGGCCAAGGAATATCAATAACTGAGCGTGTTCTTTTCGACACAGGGAGCCAAAAGACATAATATGTCTTTATATATAACCTTATATATTATATAAGGTCAAGTGTAACAAAACAGCTGAAATTGGAACATACCAAACCAACAGCCTTAAACATCTTCACATTTGGATCAACTAAACCAAAAACCATCAGCAAAAACCTCGTGACGTTTCAGTTAAGTACTCACAAGTCACCATTCAACATTTTAATACAAGCTCACACTCTACCAACTTCAACTGGAGTGATACCCTCATAACTAGAATTGAAGACCACCCTGAGACATACGTACCCAAACATTCATATTGCTAATGATGTGAATGCGGGAAGTAGTATTGATGTGATTATTGGAAATGATTATTATCATTCAATCATAATGGCCAACAGAATAGAAATTACAACAACGCTATTCCTAGTGGAATCACTAATTGGATGGATTCTCTCTGGAGTATACAAAGAAAATCAGAAACATACTGACGTCCTGACTATACTCACGTCCAATTTGGACCCTCTGAACAATACAAGCGAGTCTTTGACTGTCCTGACCCTGCACTGAAAGATGATAAGATAAAAAACATTTGGGAGTTGGAGGTGATTGGAATAAAGGATTCTCCAAAATTACTTCAAGACGAGGAAGTGGTTCAACATTTCAACAATACAACTATACTTCAAAACAACAGGCATCAGGTCAGATTGCCTTGGATACAATATCCTCCAGAACTTCCAGTTAATCTAGGACTAAAATCATTGATTAAAATACTTGACAATAATATGATCAAAAAATATGATGAAGTCCTGCAAGACCAAATGAATAAAGGCATCATTGAAACCGTAATAGAACCTAAGCTTCCTGAAACACACCCTATTCATTACCTCCCACATCACTGTGTGGTTCAACAAGAAAAACCACAAAACTTTGAATCGTATACTACGCTTCATCAAAGACAAAGGGTCAAAACAGCCAAAATGATCTCCTGTACAAAGCTCCGCTTCTATTACACGACTTGACATCCCTTTTGATTCAATTCCGACAAAACCCAATTGCTATTGTTGCTGACATTGAAAAGGCGTTTTTACAAGTTGGACTCCAAGACCAGGATCGGGATGTTACACGGTTTCTTTGGCCTCATGATACAACCCAACCTCCTTCAGACAAAAACTTAGTACACTTCAGAATTTGTAGAGTAGGTACCTACCGTTTGGGGTCATCTCAAGCCCGTTTTCTCCTTGTGGCTACTATACGTAAACACCTCTCACAAAAGGGACAACCTCTGACTGATAAAATAGCTTCCTGTCTGTATGTAGACAATCTCGTAACTGGTGTACAAAGTCCACAAGAAGCCAAAGAACTGTTCATTACATGCAGAGAAAATTTCAAGGAATTGTCCATGAACATCCGAGAATGGAACTCAAATAACCAAGAGTTTATACAATCCATCCCAACAGAATTAACAAAACCACAACGTACCATTTCTGTCTTAGGCTTTCAGTGGAATACATGGCAAGATACCTTGAAATTGCAAATCAAACCTGAAGTAATTTAAAGCAAGATTTCCACCAAAACACATATACTTCGAATAATTGCGTCTAATTTTGATCCTTGTGGTCTAGTTGCCCCATTGACGCTACCGACACGTTTATTCCTACAAGATTTGTGGGAAGAAAAATTGAAATGGGATACCCCATTGTCTCTTGAACATCTGCAGCGTTGGAAATTATGTAAGACGTTTTTACACAAATTACCACTAATTTCAACCCCACGGTTCAACGTTACTCCAGACACAGGTACCAGCAAACTGTAAATACGAACTACATTGCTTCTCTGATGCATCTAAAGAAGCTTATGTATCTGTTATACATTTGAGGATTTCTAATCAAGAGACTCACACTACCAGATTTATTATTTCCCGTTCCCGATTAACCCCTCTGAAAAGAAAGGAAAGCCTTACCATACCTAAACTCGAACTCCTTGTAGTAGTGATCGGAAGAAGACTCCTGCAATATGTACAGTCTGCATCCATTTTACCAATACATGCTCAAAACCTTTGGACTGACAATCAGGTGGTATTGAGCTGGCTCTGATCGAGACGCTTTCTTCCACACATTATTAGTAAGCGAGTCATGGAAATCCAGAGTGATGGTGATGTGCAGTTCCGATTTGTCAGATCAGAGAACAATCCAGCTGATGTTGCGACACGTCAACTGAAGGATGATACCTTGCCAAATTTATGGATTAATGGCCCATCCTTTTGCATAAACCACATGATGAGTGGCCTCAACACGACCTGATGTGGAAGGAAACAACTACTACTGAACATCCCTAACGTCATGATACAACTCAGAAATACTATTCCTCAATAACTATTACTTCCTACACATCAAACGATCAAGACTTTAATTTTCCTGCAACTGGAATTCAGCTAGCGGTAGCGAAGGTACAGGTGAGGAGGAAGTAGGGATGGAGAAGGGGTATCTCCCCTGGATGGGGGAAGAGAAGGTTCCCTTGGCTTGAACCAGCAGTCACAAGAAGAATCTCGAGGTGGTGCGTACCCGAAACCATGATAACCTCATAATGTGACTGATATTTTGTATACACACAAACTATCCCAATCTCTCTATCCCTATTATACATATTTGTTTATCTATATATTATACAAACTGGAAATGTACACAAACTCACATAATTATACAAACTTCATGTCTGGGTGTGTGGCGCACACCTATACATGGTTATACATTCACAGTGTGTGAAATACCCATACAATCACAAAGGTGATTCATACAAACTGGAAATCTACACAATCTTACCTTTATCCATACAAACTTGGTGTCTAGGTGTGTGGCAGACACCTAGACATAATTATACATAACGCCACTGCGGGTGGCTTATACATACCTATACTGCCACGTGAGATGGCTTATACATACCGCCACTGTGGGTGGCTTATACATACCTATGCTGTACTCACTTGCCAGTAGAGAGGCATGGGGACGAGTGTAGGACAGGTTTGGACCCCGTCAGGGGAAAACGATCCCCAAGGGATGAGAGATATTGGAATATTATGTACATGTACCCATACAAATTTATGTACCCATACGAATTTATGTATACACACAAATTGACATAATTTACTTGTAAAATGTATACGTCATACGTTAGATTTGTTTTGCCAGGGTGGCAATAACATGTTCAATGTGGCAAACTCTGATCTGTCTAAATTATGAACAAAGTATAAATTATTGTCTGTTTTACACTACTTACAGTTACGTGAGTTATACTGTTTCTTTATCTCGAAGTTATACTGAAGGCATACTTTTCGTTGTACAGTTTAAAATCATTTTCATAAGAAAGTGGTTTATTCTTGCTCTATTTCCAACCTCCTGCCTGGGAGTGTCGCTACAGCGAGAGTATAATGTACAATATAATATAATATAAAATACAGTAGTTTGTAAGGGAGGACGAACCCAGGAGAAGGAGGGGCTTCCTAGAAGGTAGAGTGGTGGGGGAAGACACACTGAGGGAAGCAAGGCAGGCAAACTGACGCCTTTGTTGTTCTTTTGGAGGCAACCAGGGAAGGTATCTGTGAGTAACTACACGTTATACTTATTCGATCGATCGATTATACCTATACCTTCTGTGTCAACAAGCTCTCCCCTTGTCTTATACTCTATACCATACACACAATACCTTATAAGACATGTTCTAGCTTATACAGAAGCCTATAACACACTATATACCTATACCTTTATACTGCAGCACACATATGCTATACATGTACTCTACACTTACACTATACATCTAAACCTTCATACTGTGGCATTATACTATACCTATACTGTTGTGCAAGTGGTGTACAACTTATACTTCCCATATGACCATGGTGGATGGCATATACTATATACCTACATCTAACCCACACTGTGGTGTGGTTTATACAATACACATATATTATACATATATGCTATACATGTACTGTACACTTATACTATACACATATACGTGTATAATATATATGACTGTAGTGTAGTATGTATGTATGGTATATGTATACCCATATACTATACACTATACCTTTATACTGTGGCACTATACTATACCTATACTGTTGTGCAAGTGGTGTACAACTTATACTTCCCATATGACCATGGCGGATGGCATATACTATATACCTATATCTAACCCACACTGCGGTGTGGTTTATACAATACACATATATTATACATATATGCTATACATGTACTGTACACTTATATTATACACATATACGTGTGTGGTATATATGTCTGTAGTGTAGTATGTATGTATGGTATATGTATACACATATACTATACACTATACCTTTATACTGTGGCACTATACTATACCTATACTGTTGTGCAAGTGGTGTACAACTTATACTTCCCATATGACCATGGCGGATGGCATATACTATATACCTATATCTAACCCACACTGCGGTGTGGTTTATACAATACACATATATTATACATATATGCTATACATGTACTGTACACTTATATTATACACATATACGTGTGTGGTATATATGTCTGTAGTGTAGTATGTATGTATGGTATATGTATACACATATACTATACACTATACCTTTATACTGTGGCACTATACTATACCTATACTGTTGTGCAAGTGGTGTACAACTTATACTTCCCATAATATGACCATGGCGGATGGCATATACTATACACATCTAACCCACACTGCGGTGTGGTTTGATACAATACCAATACTATACTGGGCGCCTTATATACCTATACATACTTATACAGAGGTCAGGGGACGGATAAGGGGTCGTTGGGGAGTCCGTCATACACAAAAAGCCCAAAGGGGGAGAGCTTGGATCTATGTTGACATTTACAATACATGTGATACCTATTTATACCATTTACATACAAGTGGCAAAACATACATCGATTACATGAAATATTATGTAGGTATTTATGATATTAATTATTCGATTACATGAAATATTATGTATTTATGATATTAATTCGTACGGCAGACGGCCGTGACGACATGGTGCATCGGCCGGGAAACTCGGCCTTTAATCGTTTATTTTTAAAAAAATCTTAGTGCACTGCTAATGCGTAGTTCCGATTTGTTTGCCTCAAGCGTCGAGTTAAAGTCCAAAATTTTCCTCGGGTGGGTTCCGCACCTTACAGTTTGTCATGACACCCCCCTCCCGTCTATCCCTCGACAGGTATATTTCTCGCTCTCGCTCACCGAGTGGAGCGAGCGGGGAAGGTGGGTGACCAAGGCGGGAGGGGAATATCGGGGTATTCAAGGAACGTACACGATTTCGTGCTTTCTGGAATTATTTTATTTACCTTCCCGAGCAGCAATCATCGTAAGTAACCGGGTCACCAGCGGAGAAACAGTAGGCGTAATATAGTTCGTAGTCATTCAACTTATTTGGAGCTTTTCTCTCGCGTTGTGGTCTGGACCTGACTGAAGTTGATTGCTCGTCATTATCAATGTTTTCAACAACAGTTGTGTCACCTTCTCCCTCCGTATCATCCTCATCCCCACTTTCACATTCCTCTTTCTTTGTTGATTTTTCTTCACCAGTCTCCTCTTCATTATTGTCAGTCATAATATAAACAATATCAGACTCATCAAACACTATATCTCTCGTAGTTATTATTTTGTTTGAATCGGGCTGCCATACTCTATACCCATTGCTACTATATCCAACGAGTCTAGTTTCAATAGCTCTTGGTTCCAGTTTGTCACCTGGAGTTGGTAAAATTTTGGCCCAAGCCTTGCAGCCAAAAATTCGGAGTCTGGACAAATCAAGTTTGTTGTGAAAGCGTTCAGCAGGTATTCCACCATCTAAAGCTGAAGTAGGAGAACGATTTAGTTGATAGGCAGCTGTTCGAATCGCTTCTCCCCATAGGTACTTAGGAAGACCCGTTTCAGCAAGGAGGGTTCTAACCTTGTTCAAAAGAGTAAGATTTGCACGTTCACTAAGTCCGTTTTGCTGACTTGAGTACGGTAAGGTCTGTTGCAGCTGTATTCCTTTCTGCTTACAAAAATTCTTCAATTCGTGTGAGCTATATTCACCTCCCTGGTCAGTACGTATACGACTGCATCGATTCCCATTTGCTTCTAACTCGCGAATGTAATTCATTAAGTTCATAGCAGCTTCACTCTTGTTTTTGAGTAGGTATACGATAGTGTAGTGAGACCAGTCATCAATAATAGTTTGATAGAACCTATGACCATCGAGTGTCGCATGACGAACAGGTCCTCCCACGTCACTATGGAGAAATTCGCCTTTTCGTTGTGATTTTGGATACTCGATCGATTTGAAAGGTAATCGTCTGGCCTTCCCTTCCATGCACGGACCGCATAATTTTTCTGAATGAGGCAGGTTCATTTTCTTCAAGGATTGTTTATTTAGATGTCCAAGTCTCCGGTGCCAAACATCATCAGCTAGATGACATTTCGAGTAGGTATAGTTGAAACTCGCAACGTAGAGACTTCCGACAGCACTACACTTCATTTCGAACTGTTTCCCTTTTGTTATGACAGCTCCATCCCGATCAAACGCCACACGAATTCCTTTGATATTCAATTTTCGTACCGAAATGAGATTATGTGTTAGCTTCGGCACAATAAGAGCTTCCAAATTCACGCTCTTACCACCAGATTCGAGTTTGAGATGTCCTTTTTTATCAGCAATCAAAATTTCACCGTTCGCGATCTTTATTTTGATTGGAGTCTTTAACGTCACAACATCTGTCATCTGAGAGGCTGTGTTTGTTGTTACCAAGTTGTCAGTCCCCCCACTATCCAAGATAAAACAAACTTGGCCACCTGTTGCGTGGAATGCCGACGAGATAATGCTGCGACAAACGAAATCTCCGAGTTGTTTTGTTCTGAAACACTCATGTTTGCGCACGATCCGTTTTTCTTTCCACGACCACGTCCTCTTCCCCGGCCTCCTCTTCCTCTCGCAAATCCGCGATTTGAAGATTGGGGATATTTGCCGCCCGTATTCGACGATCCACTGAACTTCGATTTCAATCTTGGACACTCTCTTTTAAAATGACGTTCATCGCCGCATTCAAAACAGCCTGACGAATAATTGGGGGCTGAAAAGGCACATCTGTCGTCCTCATGACGATGGTGTTTACCATTCTTCATCCGAAGGTGCGTATCGAGCAAACGACCTTTGACAAAATCCATCGTGATCTCCGAGGAATCCGTCATTGTTTCGATAGCGACTGTGACATTATTGAACGTGTCTGGCATTGTTAGAAGGAGATAACAAACTTTATCCGTTTCTTCCAAATTACAATCTGCAGTTCCAGCAGCTTGGAGTTCATTGATCAAAGTTTCCACTCTAACAAAGTGATCCTGCAAATCTCCCTCATTAAACTTAATTTGGAGCAATTTTCTCATAATGAAAAGCTTTGATATCGGGCTTTTTCGAGCGAAAACCTTTTCCAAGGCACCCATCATGTCCCTTGCATTTGAGTGGCTTTTCAAAATTTCGATGTGTTTATCCGAAACACATTGGACCAACAGCCATCGGGCCTTTTTGTCCAACTTTGCGAAGGCTTTCCGTTCATCCTCGCTGAGACTTACAATATTCTCGTCCGACAGGTCAAGGACCTCCCGACATCCTTCCTTATCCATCAAACAATGGACTCTAAATTTCCAATTGTGAAAATTTACGTTCGTGAGCTGTGGGATTGCTGAGACGCCAGGATTGGCCGGCGGGGTCGCCATGCTTGCAGTGGTGAAGGTAACTAATCTTCTAGACCTCGCAAATATGCAATAAATCCCCGTCACGCATTCACTCCGGCACTTTACAAAACGAAAAAAAACGAACTGAATGAATTGAAACTGGGCACTGAGCTCATAACCTAACAGGAATATTGGGAAATAGACGAGACGAGGCGATCACTTTGCTTGCTTGAACAGAACTGTTTATTAAGAGAGGTGATAGAGCCTACCTACCTGACCCCTTACGGAGAGCTCCCTAATCGACTCTCCCAGTCAGAGTCCAATCTCAAATCCAACAAAAAACACCAAAACTTGTTGGTTTAGTCGAGAAAATCGTCATCCATATAACATTCAATACATAATCCCAGAAATGAACGTACCTTCTATTCCTGTAAATACCATCTCAAAAGGTCGAAATTAACCTCATCTCACCGATATTTGAGTGAAATTATTAATACTTTCTGAGTGAAATTTCACTCGCGTTTCACGTTGTAGACCTTCCTGAACAATTTCGGTTCCGTGCCTGTCATGAAATCTTTCAATAACTTCTGCAATTCTCATCCGATTTCGATAAATTTTCAGGGTTCCTGCTGGTTGGCGTGTAGATGGTCCCCTATGAAAATTATTGCCCCCAATGGAATGTATTTTGTGCGTATACGCAAACGTGAAATCCTTGTATCAGCCATCATTTCTATATTTTTCAAAAATATTCTGAGACAATGCGGATTGGGATGTAAATGGTTCCTTTTGAGTGTAGTGCTAGATTCTTAGAGATTTAAGTTTTGAGATTAACTACATTGCATCTGAAAATCTATACAGTCGGGTTATAAACCAACGGGTTTGTCACTGAGCACGTGCCAACGTGAAATCAGCTATAAATGCCATCGAATGAGACCAACTAGCTTTGTGGGACCAACCGTCCACTACCTATAAAAGGGTTGGAGGGCTCGTACGAAATGTGCACAATGATAATCTCGATAATAACTTAGGTACCTACCTAATTTTATTGGACAAGCTGTGTTCTTTTTCAGACGGGTGATCTTCACAGAAAAGTAATAAACCCTAGTTAATTTGCTGCGTTTTTGGTTAAGTTTGGCCTTAAACACTCAGCTGGCCCAACATTTCTTCATAACGTTTCCAGAGGCTGTTTGCCGAATTTCCATGCTCTAGGTTGAAGAAGTGGATAGAATGAAGTGTATCGTCAATAAACATTCAAACCCTTCAAGAGGTTGTGCGTCAAGTTTCAGTGCTCTAATATATGAACGGGGAAGAATAAATAGCATTGTCGCTCATTCAGATGAACTGTCTTTCTCCTCCTATCTCTTTCACTGGATATGAACGATTTTTCATCACTCTGATCCTGGAAATGGTTAACAAAATACCATCTAATAAGTTGAAATTAATCAAGGATTCCTCATCAATGTGCTTATTGGGACCCTCAAATTTGTCGGTTTGTAGCAAACCTACCGATAGCAAACCTACCGATTATTACAAGAAATTTAAGACGATTTGTTTTACGATGGTCTTTTAGTTTTGTGCTGTAAAAGCAGTGTGCCTTCAACTACGACTGATGATTAAATTGAGTCCCTCCCGTTATAGGTAACATAACCTAATTTACACAGTAGGTACCTAGACAATACCTTTTGTGTGAACAAAATGATGAATGCGGTGGATGCTTCTATCTTGAACTAAGGGTGAAGTAAAAGCTCAAATTATAATGAAAAGTTTCATACGACAGCTCCAGATGTACCGTTTATCAATATCATGGAGCAGGGTACTGCCGAACGGAAGAGTAAACAATGTGAATCAACCAGGCATTGATTACTACATGAACGTTATAGATGAGCTTTTGGCCAGAGGAATTCAACCAATGGTAAGCAAGTACCTACTTCAAACATTTAACTTTCGTATTTAAAGCAGTTGAATTTTTGAGTTTTATGTAGAATTATGGAACTTAAAGTTTTACATAGAGAAGAGATTGGTACCAAACCTCCTTTGCCTAATTAATTACGCTCAGAACGTATTTACCAATCAATAACGTTCAATAACTATAGTAGGTCTTGTCTTCGTTTGTCTTAGAAATAGTGACGATTCGATGTACCTTTCGATGTGATATTCAACATCGAAATAATATCGGAAGGCTGTATCGATATAAATAAAATATCGGAAGAAAAATATCGATATCACTAATATCGATAGAATATCGAAAGAAAATATTGATGTGTCATAGTGACTGATATCGAATATGTTTTTGCGTCTTTTTTTTTAAATCAATATCAGTGATATCAGTAGAATTTCGAATGAAAAATACTGATTTCACTGATATCAAATATGTTTTTGCATCTTTTTTTATCAATATAATAAGTGATATCGATAGAATATCGAAAGAAAAATACTGATTTCCCTGACATCGAATATGTTTTTGCATCTGCAAGATGAGTGATATCGATAGAATATCGAAAGAAAAATACTGATTTCACTAATATCGAATATGTTTTTGCATAGTTTTTATATCTTCTAGTTTTGATATCTTCTAACATATTTCCAGTTCAAATTATACTCATAAAAAGTTGTATTAATACATAATAATATTATGTAGTAATACATAATAACTATATTATAGTAAATTAATACAAAACAGAAACTATGTCGGACATAGTCATGGGTTGTCATGTTATTTCAACGTTGTTGTTTATGTGTTGCGTTCATCTTTTGTTTCTATTTATTTTGGTTCTTTATTATGTGAGCCGCAGCTCACGACATAAAGCGGCCGAGCAACCACCACCCTCGCTCCCTTCCCGCCTCTCAGATCAGCAGGATGGAGCGGGCTTGTACCGTCCCCGCTCCAGGGCGCCACCACCATCTCAGGCGCCCACCACCAGAAGCGCTCACGTCGGAGTTGACGTCACCGACCGCCAATCACAAGCCGCCGCGAAGCCCCGCTTGGACGCCTGTTGATGAAGGGTGGGGGCCTCCGTAACCAAAAGATCTAGTCACCGCGTGGAGCGGCCATAACGTCCCCGGCCTTGAAGCTTTCATATCCGCGCTCCCTGGCATCAAGTACGAACGAAAAACGAACCCTTGTTTGCATAAAGTGATCGGATCCCCTCGATACCAGTCCGCCGAGTTAGCCCTGTGCCCATGAGTCTGAGTATTACGAGCCAAACCCCTTCCTCCAACGGTAATCTGTGTGGCAAAAACCGTTCGGACCATTCCCCTCAAGAACTTTACAACGCACCACCTCTGGATTTCCTTCGGGCCCCACCGCCGTGAGTGTAATAACTAATCTATACATTGGCCAATGTAGTGGTGTTCAAATTGTGTAGAAAAGTAATAAGTAAAGTCAAGTCAAAGAACATTTAGTCAATCAGTCGAGTCAAGTTAAAGTTGTGTAAATTCAGTAGAGTCAATCGTCAAGTCATTTGTAAAGTCGAAGTAAGAAGGAGAAATTAAGAGAAACGTACCAAATATTTGTAAACCATTTATTTGCTCATAAATTGTATTTGCTTGCCAACAACATATTAACGTAGAGTCAACCTGCTTCTTGTTGCATTAAAATCGTTCCTATTAGTTGTAACATTGCATTTCTCATTTCACTACCTTTATTTCCGTAACAGACAGGTTTTACGTGTGACCGCACTCTTTTCGTGCGATCACACCATTTTAGTGCAAAATACATCATTTTCGTGCAGCGCACCTTTTTAGTGCGTGCACCGTTCACCGTGCACTGTTCCATTTTTCGTGCACTTAGAAATCCCTTCAGGAAAGCACCTTCAGTCCTTCAGACAAATAACATAATTTAAATAGGTAACAGTATTAGACCCTTCAGGTATCATTTTGAGTATTCAGAGCCTTCAGCTACCTCCGAACCGCTACAGCTGTCTACCAGGTAATTATTACATTTTATCATTTAATAATAGTAAATTCAATTGCCTAATCACTCGTGTCAGTATAGCCTCTCAACCTATATTTGGGTCAGTTTTAAAAGGGCTTACTCGAGAATCCTCAATTCAACAGTGAAGCCCAAGCTTACAAAATGGTGGCAGCGCGTTAGGATTATCACATTCGAAAATTACCTTCAGTAATTAACGAATGAGATTAGGATTGCAAGCTTCACTTGCAACGAACTCACAAAAGTGAAAAAACGTAAGCAAACTAACCCGACACGAGTATTTCGAATAAAATCGAAACTAAAAATCGAAATAGGAATTCGAGCGAACTGTCTGAAACGGGAAAGGTAGAAATAGGTAGGATGTGCATCCATTTTTGTTATTCTTAGGAAATGTGACACCAGCACTCCCTACCCACCTTCCGTTTGCTGAATTGCCTTGTAATTGTGACAGACACAGACAGACAAAACACATTTTCTTTCCTTCCTGTGAAAGTATTTTACCGATTGTGACAGTACCAATCAAAACTATCCCGCAACATGTCGCTCAACTTTGTGAGAAACCATGATGGGGATGATGACGACACACCATCAACGGCAAATACCGAAGCCGTTGAGGTGATGACCCAAACCATGAAGGAAATGAACTTACTCCTTCAACGGTTACACACGAGTTCAACCGAAAACAACCGAGACGAGATTCCACGTTCGGTCTCTTCCGAAATCGAACCATGGGATCCGGACGCAATAGGCGCGATGAGTGTGACCTCGTTTTTCGCGAATTTTGAAATGGTGGCCGCGAAATTAAATTCACGACTTAAATACCGTCTTCTCCGTACAAAAACCCGGGGTGTTGCAAAACAATTCCTGATTGACCGGGATGATTCGTTGGATACGGATAACGTGTACGAAGCGGCGAAGTCGGATATGATCACGTGGTTTCAAAAGGAGAACCCCCAGCACGCAGCCGCACTCTTGTGGACGGTGAGACGAAGCTCAGGCGAAACACTTCGCCAGTTCGCCGACAGGGTGCGTAACATTGCACGCTGCGCAGTAATGGAAGAGGGGAAAATGCTCCGCCGGGCCGAAAAGAACGAATGGGTCGAGACGAAAACGTTGAGCGCATTCATCCGAGGAGTAGAAAAACAAGTAAGCGCGTTCCTCGTGGCAAATCGACCACGCTCACTCCAGGAAGCGCTGAAAAAAGCCGAACAACTCGAGGAAACCCTCGAAACAACACCCGACCTTGACGAAAAATGGGAATTGGCGGCCGTTAGCGGGGACCGAAGATGCTACAGTTGTGGCAGCCTGGATCATTTCGCCGCAAAATGCCCCAAGAAGAACGAACCCCTTCCCAGGTACAATCGAAGAAACGACGAGGATCGACGACGTGAACGATCGGAGGACAGAACCGTCGACCCGAGACCTCCGCCTCGTTTTCCGTGCATGTTCTGCGCGGACCTCACGCACTACCCAATAGATTGTCCGTTCAGCCCCTATATGGCCATCTTCTGCAATTACTGCGGTTCAAGAGAACATTTGGAGGACACCTGCTTCAAAAAGAAAGGGCTCCTCCCAGTCTCAAACCCAGAAAAGGGACCAACACGCGCCCTAGAGATAGTGCGGTACAAGAACCCTCCGGGCGACACGCACATACCAGCAGTGGATGCCCCAGTGTCGAGAAACCTAACAGTCATTGCAGAGTTGGGCCCCGAGTCAAGGGAAATGATTATCGACACGGGCGCAGCTTTCTCTGTGTTGTCGTCACCTGTAAAAGGAGTTCCGATGAAACCGACGCGTAGGACCGCGTGGGGCGTGGATGGAGTGATGTTGCCGTTCGCCGGGGAGCAGACATTGATGACGAGGATTGGAGACTCCCAATTCATGCATACATACCTGGTGTTCGCGCGGAAAAGTGCAACCCTGGACCTGATCGGATTGGACATCCTTCAAAAGGTCCCTTTGACCTTGACACTGGGTTCAGACATGACCGTTCAAGCGTGCGCGGAAGAGGACCAATTCCCGTATTACCCGTACGAGATCGACTCAGAATGGGAACCTTTGGAGATGGCGGCGCGGCCGGAGGGGCGGGAAGCACGGGTGTCTGCAATTCGCGATCCACAATGCGGACCGGACACCCCCTTCCCCAGTACCCTTTCGGTGGCCACAGCCTCTCCCGAGAATGATCGTAAATCGGGTAAGGAAGAAAAGACGCCTGCGCAGGGACCGAACCCCCATATGAAAAGAGTATCCTATGCGGAGCCCATCGAAGAAATCGTCTCCGAGATGAACCAGGAAGACTTCCCCGAAAGAAATGAATGCGCTAACCTCCAACCCCACACGACACCAGGACAAGATCGCATGGAAATCGAGACGTGCGCGCACGACGAAGCGCACGAGCAAAATGAAGAGAACCCTGATTTCAGATACGAAAACCGTATCGACGCGCCTATGGATCCTGATTCATCCAATGATCAGGCAGAGTTACCGAATGACACTGAAGGGGAGTACCCCGAGACCAGCAGAAAGGAAGCCGGGACCATTGGAATCGTCGGCGGAAGTAAGCCGCGAGAGAATGAACGCGGGAGACACTATAAACCCAACCCCGAATCGACGAACCATCAGAGAGGACCCGCCGAGGGGAAACCTCCCGAAAATAGTACCGTGATGCTGAACTTTCCCAGGGAAATGATAGCCGCCGCACAAAAGCGGGATGATTGGATTCGAACGATAGTACCGCTCCAGGAACAAAATGGCCTACGCCGGAAAAACGGCGTATGGGAACTGAAGGTGAAGCCTACGGGTTCGAACGCATGGGTCCCACTCATACCAAGATCCAGGAGAGATTGGCTGATCAACCGATGCCACCGAAGTGTGGAGTTCGGTCACACGGGAGTCGAGACCACCAAAAAAATGGTAAAGCAATTGGGAATATGGCCGAACCTAGCGCATGACGTGCGCGAGCAAATCAGACTCTGCGGAACGTGCTCCCGACGAAATAAACCGCTGGAACCCAAAACGGAAAACCGAACGTCCACCTTGGTGAACGGAGTTCCGAACGATGCGTTCGCAAACCCGTTCAAGTTCGAACCGCGCACCAAAACCGTGCACCCCTCCGTCCAACCGCCCGAAAGGAACCAAGAAACGCGGGGAAAGGACTTACCTGAGGAAAACGATAAGCCATCCTGCAAAATGAAAACGGGAGGACCGACACCGTCGACACCCCATAACGCTAGACCTCCCGAAGGAACCGTGGAGAAGGTTGCCGAACGCACGGGAGCCGTCAAGCGCACGAGCACGCTTACCGTATCATGTCGATTCGAAAATCCTGTCGATCGGAATCCGACCTTAGAAGAAAAGGGTATCACCCATACAAATCCCCCTCTCAAGGAGGACGATAATGCAGTGGAAAATACCCCAATCAAGAAAAGTCGAAGAGAGATCAACAGCGGCGAACCCAGATACGTGCTGCGAAGACGAGCCACCCCGTTAGACTATCGTCACCTTCACACGGAAGGAAATCAATAACTTACTTACATACTAATAGGACAAACTACCGACGGAATGAACATATCGTTAATATTGTCATTTTTAGATCCCTCAGATCGCAAAATTTAACATTGGATCCTTCAGATCAAAACACTAACCTGCAAATTATTATCACAAAGGTTACGAGTTCTCACACACATTTTTGAACACAATTTACATGCAAATCAAGGCCGTAAATGTCCCCTTATAAACATTGATCACTTTTCCTAAGCTGGATGACACATTAGGTTTATCGTTTGTTGTAGGAATAAGATGGCGCAGGAGCAAATCGAGAAATGGATTGCGGATGGAGGACCGCCGGACCCCGACCCTATCATTCAGATCCTGAGAGAACGCGTAGGGGAAGAACAGGACAAGGTATACGACCGTCCCCCTGGGTTCTTAGAAACACCCGAGCCAACACCGACCCCATTCCTGCAACTGGAGAGCTTGCTTAACTACATCCGCTTCACTGACTGCGCGGAGACCCATCTGGCTCGGAGGACAAACTGCCACGCGGCTATGATGACGGTGGTGGAGATAGCCAAGTGGATTCCCTCTTACCAGCGGATCATCGAAGAAAGGGATGCCCTCTTGGACCGCCAACACGGCTGGACCATGGAGCGTGAACGCCTGGTCCATGAGCGCGACGCGGCCCAGGAGGCGCTGGAGAAAGCTTCCGCACAGTTGTCCGCAGAGCCACCTGCGGCGAGGACTGAGGACTCTGAGGCGACCGCACCCGTGACCGCAGAGCCACCTGCGGCGTTGACTGCAGAGGAAAATGCGGAGGAAGCCGATGAACCGACACCCTCTCCTGCTCCAGCCCTGGAACCAGATGGGGAAGCCAACTCCCCAGCAAGCTCGCCCACTAAGTTGCCAGCGGATGAAAACCGGCGTAACAGATCCTGCCGCATATACTCCTCATCATCTGAGTCAGAGGTGCACTGGATTCCGACCCCAATCCACGAACAGGAACCGAATCTGGAAGGGGACACGGCGGATACTTCCCGCCCGAAGCTCACCGTGCGGCTGACGCGTACCGCCAAGAAGAACAAGCTAACTTGCCCCGTCTGCACGCGTCCGACATCGAAACTGTATAGTTTCCGATGCCCCGCGTGCAAGGAATTTTGGCACCGGCTGCGCGCAGCTTACCACCAGGGTCGACCCATCCCAGCTTGCTCCCAAGACCATTCTGGCAAGCGTGATCCCGTCGGATGTCGAGGCTGCAGAAGATACCGCTACGAGTTGGCCCTGAGGAAGGCACATCCTTCCGTCCCTCTGCCAGTACCCAGTGTCATCTTTGATGACTCTGGCTCACGAAGGGGCGGAGGATGTGAGCCGCAGCTCACGACATAAAGCGGCCGAGCAACCACCACCCTCGCTCCCTTCCCGCCTCTCAGATCAGCAGGATGGAGCGGGCTTGTACCGTCCCCGCTCCAGGGCGCCACCACCATCTCAGGCGCCCACCACCAGAAGCGCTCACGTCGGAGTTGACGTCACCGACCGCCAATCACAAGCCGCCGCGAAGCCCCGCTTGGACGCCTGTTGATGAAGGGTGGGGGCCTCCGTAACCAAAAGATCTAGTCACCGCGTGGAGCGGCCATAACGTCCCCGGCCTTGAAGCTTTCATATCCGCGCTCCCTGGCATCAAGTACGAACGAAAAACGAACCCTTGTTTGCATAAAGTGATCGGATCCCCTCGATACCAGTCCGCCGAGTTAGCCCTGTGCCCACGAGTCTGAGTATTACGAGCCAAACCCCTTCCTCCAACGGTAATCTGTGTGGCAAAAACCGTTCGGACCATTCCCCTCAAGAACTTTACAACGCACCACCTCTGGATTTCCTTCGGGCCCCACCGCCGTGAGTGTAATAACTAATCTATACATTGGCCAATGTAGTGGTGTTCAAATTGTGTAGAAAAGTAATAAGTAAAGTCAAGTCAAAGAACATTTAGTATTTTAGTCAATCAGTCGAGTCAAGTTAAAGTTGTGTAAATTCAGTAGAGTCAATCGTCAAGTCATTTGTAAAGTCGAAGTAAGAAGGAGAAATTAAGAGAAACGTACCAAATATTTGTAAACCATTTATTTGCTCATAAATTGTATTTGCTTGCCAACAACATATTAACGTAGAGTCAACCTGCTTCTTGTTGCATTAAAATCGTTCCTATTAGTTGTAACATTGCATTTCTCATTTCACTACCTTTATTTCCGTAACAGACAGGTTTTACGTGTGACCGCACTCTTTTCGTGCGATCACACCATTTTAGTGCAAAATACATCATTTTCGTGCAGCGCACCTTTTTAGTGCGTGCACCGTTCACCGTGCACTGTTCCATTTTTCGTGCACTTAGAAATCCCTTCAGGAAAGCACCTTCAGTCCTTCAGACAAATAACATAATTTAAATAGGTAACAGTATTAGACCCTTCAGGTATCATTTTGAGTATTCAGAGCCTTCAGCTACCTCCGAACCGCTACAGCTGTCTACCAGGTAATTATTACATTTTATCATTTAATAATAGTAAATTCAATTGCCTAATCACTCGTGTCAGTATAGCCTCTCAACCTATATTTGGGTCAGTTTTAAAAGGGCTTACTCGAGAATCCTCAATTCAACAGTGAAGCCCAAGCTTACAATTATTTTTATATTTTAGGAGAAATTGATAAATTTGGGAAGGAATATAACCATCACAACCGATAATGTTTTTTCTTTCGATATCAATATTTTCCTTTCGATATTCGATAATATCGCAAGAAAAATATCGATACAAATATCGGAAATTTTGAAACGAAATATCGATATCAACAAATATCGAATCGTCACTACTTGGAAATAGGGGACAGTGATGATCAGCTCGTTTGTTTCTTGTTAAGGTCACCATCTACCATTGGGATTTGCCACAAGCCCTGGAGGATATTGGAGGGTGGACAAACCCTGAAATTGTGAACCTTTTTCAAGAATTTGCGAACCTCGTGTTTCAAACTTACGGCTCAAAAGTAACTAAGTTTCTAATTTTGTAGTTAAATTGTCGATTATTTAAATAGTGTGGGGTTTTCAAGAAGCAATATCTCACTTTTTGATTAAGTACGATTTCCAAGTACTCGTCTTATTGCGAGTGTTTCTCGAAGTTAGCTGGCCAACAATACGTTTTCTCAGGGGGTCTCAGTCGGTTGCCGTTCGTTCCTCGTTCTGGGTTAGTATATCTTTCAAGAACCAGAGCTCAAATTTTAAAAATTGTACCTAAACTTGAAATTTTCAAGGATTCTCGAAATTTATTAGTTCATCTGCCTAGGGAATTGAAAAACTAAAATATTGCCACTGGACTCATCAAAATTGTATAATTGCTGGCGAAATGTGGGAAAACCTAGCAGAATAAACGGGTTTTCCCATATTTTCGAAAATCCTTGAAAATCTGAACACTGACAAATCAAGGGGGTCTCAGTCGGTCGCCGTTCCGGATTACTATTTCCGTAAATATTACAGGAGCTTAAACTTTAAAAATTGTACCTGACTTTAAAATTTTCAAGACTTTTGAAATGCATTATTGCAGCAGTACAGCGTTTAACACTTTCATTGCTCGCAACTACTAGAGCGGATCCCTCCGCGCTCTGCACTATTATTTAAGCTGACTTGCAAAGGCTGTGGAAGGATGGTAGTAGTTGGTTCAAACCTTGTTTTTGGCTTTAGTAGTGGCAATGAACCCAAAGGGCAATATTTACATCTCAGTCGAGGAGTTTGTGGCCGCTATCATTTGTTTTTATTGAAGTGCATCAACAGCCAAAAGAATGTTTATGGTGACTGTTTATAGGTTATGGTTTTGGCATGCTAGCGTGCTAAATTTCACAGTGTAGAAAGTGTACAAAGATTCCTGAAAAATAATGGATATCCATCGTCTTCGGTTTGGACTTCTAGAAGGGAAATCAAACTGGTCTACCTGGAAATATAAAGCATGCGCTGTGCTAAGGGGGATTACAAATGGAATCGACTTGGTCGAAGGAAAATTCAAAGCTCCAACAGTTTTAGGAGGTTCTGATGCAGAACAAACGACACAGTACCAAACTGAACTGGAAAGGTTCAATAAAGTAAAAGTGAAGTGTTGGTTGCATTAACAACGAATATGACTGAAGAAACGCTACAAAAAGTCATGAGATTCACAAGTGCTCACGAAGTATGGCAAGAACTTCATAGGCTATACGGTGGTGTGTCAGAGGATAAAGCTTATGACCTATGTCTACAATTCTTTAATTATGAGAGATGTCCTTCTGACGATGTTGCTGGACATATGACAAAACTAAAGAATATTTGGACAGCTCTGAAACTTGAAGTATCAAAAGATCAACGAGAAAGATGTGAACTGCCAAATCTTTTCCTCATTTGCGAAATTCTGGGAACTCTTCCTGAGAGTTACTTTTCATTCAGGAGTAGTTGGATGCTAATGGCTCAAAAAGATTGAACTGTAGAGAACCTCACAACTCAGCTATGTGCCTATGAACGCGCATTGGCTCATAAAGGCGGAGATGAGGTGAAGCAAGAGGCTTTAGCAGTAGGTCCAGTAAATAAGTCAGTTTCTTTATTTTGTAAGTACTGCAAAAATCGTGGCCACAGAGTACGACAATGCCCAAAATGGAAGGCTGACGGGAGACCACCAAAACCTCCCTCATCACAAAAAGAGGAAAAGTCGAGCGCACATTTCACATTAATGGCGATGAACAAAAATCAAGTGTACAATGATGCAGATACGTGGTACGTTGATAATGGTGCTACAAACCATATCACATATAGAAGAGAGTTGTTCAAATCGTTCACACCATTTTCTATTGACTGTTCCGTAACTACTGCAAATGGAGATTCGATCAAGGCTCTGGGAAAGGGTGAAATCGATCTGGAAGTAGGAGTTGATGGAAAATGGACAAGGTTAACACTAAGAGATGTATGGTACGTTCCGCAAATAAAATAGAACCTGTTTTCAATACTCTCCGCCCATGATAAAAGAACTGACAGCTCATTTATCTCAACAACTGAGAGATGCAAATTTGAAGTGCCAGGTCAAGTTCAAATCATTGGACACAGAGGAAGAAACGGAGGTCTCTATAAATTAGCTATACGTAACAAACCATCTTCAGCAGTGAACCTAGTAACTAAAGAACAACAACTGCAACTATACCATGAAAGGTTAGCGCACCAAAACAAACGGCACGTCAGAGCAACAATTGAGCGGGAACTAGGTACTATCAAAGTCAGCCTAGATAGCGAACTCTGTGAAGGGTGTATTTATGGGAAGGCTCATCGTTTAAAATTTGGAACGAGGGAAAGAGCTTCCACGCCAGGAGAGCTGATTCACGCTGACGTCTGTGGTCCGTTTCAAACAACAATGGAGAGTTTTTGCTTCACACGGTGGCGAGCTCCCGTGAACGTGAAGCTACGGAAAACTAGAGTTGATGCTAACCTCCCCACTCCTTTTTACCACGGGACCGTGACTGTTACCATAGAAACGGGACGCTCCGTGGATTCTGTTATCATAACCTGACACCAAGAGACCTTGTCTGAGAAGTTGGCCACCATTTTCGTTCTTACTGAAGTGGAAGGTACAGAATGGAACCAACCACCAAAACCTAGTTTCGAGTGATCAAGCATCAAAGTTATTTCAAGTTTGTATATCAGGTGATAATTTTATTGGAATTTCCTTCTTTTCCTCTCAAATTTAAATTAATGCCGCGTCATTTCCTACTTTGAGAGAATGCAATATCTGTAGTAGAACGCCCAAAATTAAGATTATATGTAGTTGATTTCTTTCTGAGATTTTGGAAAACGCTGTTACCAAATCTGAGTGATGAACCAACTCAGTTGGTTCCATTCTGAGGAATTCTGAACGACTATTCACATTCAACCTTCAGTTGTTTGCAATCCTAAATTCATCATTCTTCTAGAAGAAAGCGATACCTTACTCATGACCTCACCCTCACAAATCCTCAAAATTATATTTTTATAGGTTTTTATATAATCCTATCTCAATTTTTTTCCGACCAAACAATATTCTGGGTATTAATGGTAGGTGTTTCTCGAAAAGGTTGCACCCCCTTCATTTCCCCAAAATTCAGCGTGAAAAACTGGGACCATCGCTATTCTTCATGGTTTTTTGTAAGGAATTCAGGAAAAATACTGTGGCACATCTTTTTTCATCATTTTTTGACTCTGAACCACAGGGTGTCATCCGTATTTAAATTTGACTGGTATTTTTTTCTACTTTGCGCGAAAATATTCTTCCTGGATTTCTCACCAAAAATCATGTAGAATAGCGTTGGTCCCAATTTTGGTTTATTATTTTCAATAATGAACCTTTGAAATCGACCAAGAAAAAAAAATTTTAACACCCCCTCAAAATTTGATGGTTTACGTTTCAAGGTACGTAGAATCCAAAAATCGAATAAAAATTTGGCCGTCCGTCCGCCGTACGCGGCACTTTTCCCACTTAGCATTGACCGATTTTGATGAAATTTGGTATGTATGCTCCATTTGGGGTCTAGTTGTTCCCCGAAGCTTTTGGTTGGTGTAAGTCACTCCTAAGGGTTCAAAAATCAATTTTGAAATTTTGAAAACGCCCTAACTAAAAAAAAAATCGATATAAAGGTATTGTTTTTCCTTCAATTCAAGATTCTATGGAATTTTTAGAATTTTTTGAGACCACGCGGAGCTCTGTAGGACAAACCGTTCGCTCCCTACGAAAATTTAAGGGTTTGTATTGAAATATATATATATATAAATCAAAACACGAGTGTGAATCGCAAAAGAGGCCTCAACTCCGTTCAAATTTTAGTTGACCAAAATGCGATCGATGGTTGATGATTTTTATTTATTTTTTTTTTTTTTAGAAACATTTTTTTTGATTTTTTTCCCTTTTTTTCCTCATATTGGATGGTTGGTGATTTTGTAGACGAGTGATCTATATAAAAATAATAAACCGTTGTGTAATAATTTGCAGCGTTTTTACGTTGTATTTTGGGGAAATGAAGGGGGGTGTAACCTTTTCGTGAAACACCTTGTATATTCAGTTTGATGCATACATAATTATTAATTTTACTATCAAATTACAATTAGGTACAATTAAATTGTTGGCAAACTTCTTATAAACTCATGAACACAATTGGCATTTTAGATATAGCATAATATGCTATTAGTCATATTATGACTAAGAATGATGATATTTTAGGCCTATCTTTTGTTATAAGTTTTTCTCTAAGTCCCAAAATGTTCAGAGTTCATGTATGGTATTACACCTAATTAATAAATACTTATATTTTGAAATATAATAAATGACAATAAACTCGGGAAAATTATTATATTTTTAAAATGGCACATGGGTAAGAATTGAGTTTTAAATGTGTTATTGCCTGAACACATTTTTAGATCAGTTTTTTTTTCACTATTAATCAAGTGAAATATCAAATGAAATTATGATCAAGTGAACTACCAACATCATTCGTGATTATATTCGGACCTCAAAATTCGACGTGTGTTAGGCAATGTTTTTCATATTAAAATTACTTTTTGCATGAAGGAACTATACATTTATTTTTGTACAGAGTTAAATAAACCTCTATTGAAGTTCCACTGCAGTGCTCTGTAATAACCTAAAGTACCTAGTTTCAATGTGAGGTAGGTACTCATTTTTAAAGTATATTTTGGCAAGAATTGAAGAAGAAAGTAAAAGAAATCTTGCGATTCGCAAAACCAAAACAATGTAATAACTGTTATCAGGGCGTAACCTACCTAAAGGTTGCATCTTGCGGTGGCAGGAACCCGACCGCGGGAGGGGACCGCGTGAAGAGCGCTTCAAACGGGCGGTCTTCGAGAACGCACGGCGACCGTGACAACTTCGGGAAACTTCGTACCTTTTCGGTCATCATCGACCGCTGAATTTCCACGGACGGTGCCTCCCACGGTGCGCCCGCATGAAGCAAAAACTCTCTAATGTCAGGAAATCGCTACTTCGTCATGTTCAAAGACGATTTTACAAGATACCAGATGTTATATTTTATCAAACAAAAATCTGAAGTATTCCGAAAACTAGAAGACATGCTTGCTGAGGTAAAAGTAACTGGACATACAGTTAAGGTATTGCTTTGTGACAATGGAGGAGAATTCGACTGTGGAAACGTTCGCGATATCCTTCAACGTAGTGGAATCCAACTTCGATTGACCATGCCTTGGACACCTGAACAGCACGGGTGCATAGAGCGGGAAAATCGCACAGTTGTGGAAGCAGCACGATCACTAATGCACTCTCATGGGAACATAGGTACCTCAAAGCTTGTGGGCTGAAATGATAAATACGGCAAAATACGTATTAAACATCAGTGGACCATCTTCAGTTGACGGAAAATCTCCTTATGAACTTTGGACAGGGAGAAAAGCATCTTTGAGACATCTTCGAATCATTGGGAGTACATGTTATGCTCACATACCTAAATCCCAACGCAAGAAGATGGACAAAAAGGCTGTCAAAGGAGTTTTGGTTGGCTACGATGGCTGGAATGGCTACCGAATCTGGTGTCAAGAGACAAATAAATTGATAAGATCTCGAGACGTCAGTTTTAAAGAGGAGCCACTTCAAGAAGTCCCACCATGTAAGACAACGCAACAAAACACTACATCTTCTAGTTCAGAAAGAGAGGAAGAGAGAGGTGAACGCGGTACAACAACCACTGTACGGGACACTACTTCTGAACCAGAAAGTTCTTCACAGGAGCTCGAGCAGAGTCAAGTTCAGCAAGGCATGACTGAATCTGAACCAGCACCAGAGTTCCAACATCCTGAAAATCAGTCAGAGTTGTCAGTCTGAATTCAACGAGAGTTTTAAGAGACAAAGCACTAATTAAAAGACCTGAAAAGTATCAAGATTATGTGATGTCAGCAGAAACTATAGGAAACAAGGTTGTGGAGCCTTTGACATATGAGGAAGCTGTTGGTAGTGAAGAAAAATTGAACTGGCAAAAAGCAATGGAAAGCGAAATTCAATCCCTGAAAGAAAATGGTACTTGGACACTTCAACAGTTACCTAAGGGAAAGAAACCAATTCCTTGTAAATGGGTCTATAAAGTGAAGACAAACCCTGATGGAAGCATTGAACGGTTCAAGGCAAGACTGGTAGTCAAAGGTTTCTCAAAAAAGAAAGGAATAGACTATGACCAGACATTTAGCCCTGTAGCCAAAGCAGGAACAGTTAGAGCACTTCTCAGCATTGCAGCTAGCAAAAACATGTATTTGACTCAGTTTGATGTCTCTACTGCTTTTCTGTATGGGGAGTTGGATGAGGAAATTTACGTTCAGCAGCCTAAAGGATTCTCAGACGGAACGAACCAAGTTTGTCGATTACGTCGAAGCCTTTATGGTCTGAAACAGGCGCCTCGGTGCTGGAACAAAAGATTTGCCCAATACCTCCTCAAACTGGGTTTCCATCAGAGCGACGCAGATCCATGCTTATTTATCCGGATGAAAAATAAAGAGCTGATGACAATAATCACGCTCTATGTAGATGACGGACTGGTCGCAACCACTGACGAAAATGAATCAAAAATGTTCATGGACCAGTTGAAGAACGAATTCAAAATCACAGTGAAGCCAGCGTCTTACTGCTTGGGCATCCAAATTGAAAAAAGAAGTGATGAGTCACTCAAAATTCATCAAGCTGCATACTGCAAGAAAATTCTTGAGAGATTCGGGATGGCAGAATGCAGACCAGTTCCAACTCCGATTTTGAAGGAGGGTTCTTCAAACGAAACTGGAGAAAAATCGGATGAAGACGAACCAAAGTTTCCTTACAGACAAGCGGTGGGTGCGTTGATGTATCTGATGATAGGTACAAGGCCGGACATCGCATACGCTGTAGGTGTAGTCTCCAGATCTCTTGAAAATCCTACGCTGAAAGATTGCGAGAGGGTAAGAGGATTTTCAGATACCTGAAGGGAACTCAGAGCTATGGCGTTGTCTACAAACACAACTTCAAAAAAGGCCAACTACTGTGTTTCAGCGACGCAGACCATGCTGGTGACAACAAGACAGGCCATTCAACAACAGGAGTTGTATGTTTGTACTCAGGCGGGGCAATCACTTGGTTGAGTCAAAAACAAACCTCCGTAGCGATTTCAACAACAGAAGCCGAACTTGTTGCTGCTAGTGAAGCTACTAGGGAGATAATATGGCTGAAGAGGTTGCTAAGCGGTATTGTGGAGTTGTCATCGATTCCAATTTTATATGTTGACAATGAAGCGGCAATTAAATTATCGCACAATCCCGAACTTCACAGAAGAACAAAACATAATATGTTTATATGTTTATCCAGACGAGGCACTTCTTCGTGAGGGAACAAGTTTGTGACGGTGAAGTTCACATAGAAAAAGTAGCCACGGAATTCCAAGTTGCAGACGTTATGACGAAACCTCTGCACAAACCGAGGCTGAAGATGATTTGTGGAAGAATAGGGCTTGACATTCAAGATCCATAAACACTTTTGAAGCTGTCAATGAGGGAAGGTATTGAAGTGCATCAACAGCCAAAAGAATGTTTATGGTGACTGCAATATTGTTATGTTAAAATTAACCACATGATGTTGAGCTTTAATTACCAAACATCTAGAAAAATATATTCTTGTGTTGAATGCTTTCTAAAAAGGTTGATTGTGATTTTCTAAATCTAAATAGTCCATTTGACTAGGTAGACCTTCTTATTTACATTTATAGTTTTTATCAGTGTTCATCAGGAATCTGCCGGCGAAGTTTCCAAGGCACAAAGTAAGTATAAAGTGTTTTTAAAACTGTACAGCAGAGAGGGCGTTACCCAAGGGGATCCTCTGGAAATGTTACTTTATGGTATCTCCACACTGCTACTCATAGAAAAGCTTCAAGACCCTAGGCTGACTCAATGTTGGTACGCGGATGACTCGTCTGCTCAGGGACACTGGTGATCTCAGAAGCTGGTGGGACAAATTGATTGCTCTTGGTCCGGATCATGGGTATTTTCCCCAAGGACCAAAATCATTTCTCGTAGTTCACCCAGACGACATTGAAGACGCCAAGGGAAGATTTTCTGGGACTGGAATAACAGTTGTGACTGGTCAGCGCTTCTTGGGAGGTTATGTTGGTGACAAAGAAGAGAAGCAGGCTTATCTCAAGAAGAAAATGGAAAAGTGGACTGACAACATCAAGAAGATTTCCATGGCAAGCATCACACAGCCTCAGTCAGCTTATATGGCATTCACTAAGTCTGTCCAATTTCAATGGCAATACCTTCAGAGGGTAGTTGACAGCAGAGGAGAAGACTATCCCAGTCTGAGGGAGGCCATTTGGTCCATATTTCTCCCTGCATTGATTGGTGGTACCATTTCAGCAGAGGAGTGCGCCTTATTTTCACTATCCGTAAGTAGAGGAGGCTTGTCAATTATAGATCCAGTACATTCAGCCCGCCTGTCGTACGAAACTTCAAGGGAAGGTTCGGCTGAGCTTGTGGACGCAATCTTGGGAGGAGAGCCACTTGAAGTAGGGAACCATTTAATGAAAATGAATGCCGCAAAGCAGGTAGCAGTACGTAGGAGGGATGAGGAAGAAGAGTCCCTATTACAATCTACGCTGAACACCTTTCCAAGTGAACGACAGAGGGCAATTTGTAGGTCAGTGTTTGCACTCAGTAAATTCAAAACATCCGGATGGCTCACTGTGCTTCCCTTGAAGAGTCAGCATTTTGATCTCTCTGCAAATGAATTCCGCGATGGATTGTCACTGAGATACAAGCTGAGACCATAAGGGCTGCTACTGTCGTGTGATGGCTACGGTTCAGAGTTTTCCCCCGAACATGCGCTAAACTGTAAAATGGGTGGCTTGTTATCCCGGCGTCACAATGAAATAAGAGATGTATTTGGGGAGCTCATGAGTTGCGCATGGGGGAATTGCATAAAAACCTTTTTAACAAAAAAATGGACCGACCTCAAAAATGATGTCCGTGAACACCAAAAAGGAAAAAATAATAAACTTAGCGAAAACACACTGATGTATTAGGTTGTTGGATATAAATATCTTGTCAACAGATGGTATGTTGACAAGATATTTATATCCAACATTTATATTATTATTTGTAATGTTATTCACACTCATTGTCACACTCATATCCTCCATCATATGATAGCAGTGACGTACTACCCAATAGTTTTGGAACACTTATCTCTACTCGTATTCATGTTTTGTAATACTCACCAGATCATGTGAGTATTACTTAATAACCACAGTGTATCCAGATAGATAGGTAGGTATGCATTGAAGTCGCCGCCGTGCCCACCTGTAGACACAAACTAATCACCTTCCTTACTCGATGATCTGGTTAGCATTACAAGAGTAAGTACCTACCATTGAGTTACAATGTGCTCCCCAAACTATCAGGTACCTAGTACGTCTCTGCTGCCATATGAGTATGATAGTAAGTGTGAACCTCCCTAGGAATTGTAGTAATTTGAGACTCTATTATTACATGAGACTGTTTATTTTATTGGTGGATATATTATATTGTAGCAACATACCTTCGGAATCGTTGTTACCTAATTAACGTTCAAAACCGTCCACAATTTTAGACAAAAAGATATATACGTTCATACTCGGTGTGGAAGCATGTCTGTGGTATGGGAGGTATGTACCTATATTTCCGAAAACGAATAAAATGTTGGTAAGTAGAACATCTAGGAGACGTTTGTGTCTACAGGTGGGCATGGCGGCGACTTCAATGCGTACCTACCTACCTATCTGGATACACTGTGGTTATTAAGTAATACTCACATGATCTGGTGAGTATTACAAAACATGAATACGAGTAGAGATAAGTGTTCCAAAACTATTGGGTAGTACGTCACTGCTATCATATGATGGAGGATATGAGTGTGAATCACATTACAAATAATAATATAAATGTTGGATATAAATATCTTGTCAACATACCATCTGTTGACAAGATATTTATATCCAACAACCTAATACATCAGTGTGTTTTCGCTAAGTTTATTATTTTTTCCTTTTTGGTGTTCACGGACATCATTTTTGAGGTCGGTCCATTTTTTTGTTAAAAAGGTTTTTATTTTATTATTTTTCCATTTTATATTATTTTTTATTTTTCACTTTTTAGTGGTCCTCAATTTGAATCAGAAATTAATTTACCCGCAGTTTTTCGATCAGTTTTCGCAATGTAGATCTACTTCAATACTGTGCATCATTTCAGTAAGGTGAACTAGAAGCCATAGGGTGGACGACATTTTGTAATCCGGATCAATTTCCATACGTGTAGATGAGTTTCCGTTTATGGATCAGTTTCAGGAGGTATTGGGGTCTCTTTCCTTCTTAGCCATCTACTCTCATATACCTTAACTGTTCGACTTCCCTCATATATCGTAGGCACTAGGTAGTTCTGACAACACAATTCAACAACTCAACCATGACATGATTGACGAGGGAGCTAAGTGCTACATCCACTTGATAGAAAACCCTTTATCACCTAACTGCACTATATACCTCATATTTGGTATGGCACTATTCAGTTCTGACGATCTCCTATACCATTACCTACCCTACTATTTATGAATGACGAAGAAGCGATGTGCTACACCCACTTGGTAGAATACCCTCTCATCACCTAACTGTACTATATACCTCATATTTGGTACAGCACAATGTACTTCTGAAGATCTCCTATACCATTACCTACCCAACTATAGTATGGATGATGAGGAAGCTATGTGCTACCCCCACTTGGTAGAATACCCTCTCATCACCGAGTTCTACTATATACCTCATATTTGGTACGGCACTATGCAGTTATGACAATCTCCTATACTACTGCCTACCCAACTATAATATGGATGACGAGGAAGCTATGTGCTACACCCACTTGGTAGAATACCCTCTCATCACCGAGTTGTACTATATACCTCATATTTGGAATGGCACTACGCAGTTATGGCAATCTCCTATACTATTGCCTACCCAACTGTATTATGGATGGCGAGGAAGCTATGTGCTGCACCCACTTGGTAGAATACCCTCTCATCACCTAACTGTACTATATAACTCATATTTGGTACAGCACAATGTACTTCTGAAGATCTCCTATACCATTACTAAAGGTCCACGAATCGTAACCAGATAAACAAAAAGGTAACAGGTTTAAGATTAATATCAAGTTAGAAACTTTCAGAGAGATGTATTAGAACGACAGTGACACAAGATGAATTAGTAACGGTCAACGAATAAAAAGGGAGGCAATCCACAATCAGAGCGATAAGACGGTAAAATGATAAGAACACCACAGAGTATCAAAATGAATAGAGGAGCCCCCACACCGAGACCAGGGTGCCTAAACCCATTAATGGCTGAATTACCATTTCTTTATCACTCCCCCTAAATTCAACATTTTATAGAAATACATTATCAATACAAACTAAAACTGAGACATAGCAAAAATATTACTTCACAAACACCAGTCCGAGATTCTTGCGGAGTTCGGAAAATTTGGGCAAAGACAAGCCCTTTGTAAAAATATCAGCCTCCTGCTGAGTAGTTGAGATGTACTCCAGTTGAATCTTCTTTTCTTCAATGAGGTCCTTGAGGAAGTGATATCTCACGTCGAGATGTTTGGATCGTTTCGTCTCAGGAGTCGAGGCCATCATGATTGTGGACTGGTTGTCTTCATATATGGTTACAGGTGTTACAGGCTCTGACAGAAGTTCTTCTAAAAGTCGGCTGAGGAAGAGACACTCTGTAGCCGCTGTAGCTAGGGCAATATATTCTGCAACACATGTAGAAGTCGCAACCAACTGTTGTTTTTGTGACCTCCAGATGACACAGTTTCCAAATACTTTAAAACAGTAGCCAGTTATGCTGCGACGAGAATTGACATCATTTGCGTAGTCAGCGTCAGCAAAACCAATTAGTGATGGGGCGTCCATTTGCTTTGTGTACACCAAGATGAGGTCTTTAGTCCCTTCAAGGTATCGTAAAACAGTCTTGAGATGATTCCAATGTTGTTCGTTGAAGCTATTCTGAAACATACTGAAGTATGATACCGAAAAGCCAATGTCAGGGCGCGTTCCAAGCATGAGATACATAAGTCCTCCAATTAACTGTTTATAGGGATACTTATCACAAACAGTTTCAGCTTTAGTTAATTGCAGCTTGGATTGGATCAGCAATGCAGCAGGTTTGCAGTTTTTCATCCCAAATTTTGTGAGTAGCTTGTCAATCAGCCCTTTCTGATTCAATTCAAGACCATTTGGAGTTTGCTTAATTGAAATTCCGAGGAATTCCATGGATTTCTTAGAACTATCAGACAAATCTTTCATCTCAAACTTACTCATTAGGCACTTTTTGATTGTGAGAAGTTCTTGAGAGGACTTAGAAATCAGAATCATGTCATCAACATAAATAATCAGGTAAGTACCATTAGGTCGTATATATAAACATGGGTCAGTCGAAGATTGTTTGAACTTCAAAGTCTTGAGAAAAGTTGTGAGTTTGATAAACCAGCATTTTGGGGCTTCTTTTAAGCCATACAAAGACTTCTTTAATTTGCAGACCACACCTTCTTGGGTGACAAGTCCTTGAGGGGGTTTCATATACACCGGTTCCTTTAGATCACCTTGTAGAAAAGCACAAGTTACATCAAATTGACAAAAACTCAAATCTTCTCGAATCATGAGAGACAAAAGAGTCCGAATTGTGACCATTCGTGCGACAGGGGCATAGATTTCTTCACTAGTCTTCTCCCCCTGAAGAAAACCTCTAGCCACTAATCTAGCCTTTTTGATTGAATGACCATTAGCAGCTTTCTCTCTGAAAACCCATCGTGAATCAATGATTTTGCAATTGTCAGGACGAGGTATAATGTCCCAGGTGCCATTCCTGTGGAGCGCTTCAAGTTCTTCATCAATCGATGATCCCCATCCAGTGTCAATTGCTTCCTCGAATGACTGAGGACTGGAATCCAATACGTCATCAACAGAAAAAGCAGCCATCATGTTGACTTCAAAATCCGATAGCCAACCAGGCAACCTTCTATCGCGCTGGGGCCGCCCAGAGCCAAGGTTCTGATCAGGAAGGCCCTCCTCAACGACAGGATTAGAGTTGTCTGATAACTGATTTTCATCCGTAACCGATTCAATCTCAGGAGCAACATTGACAGGAGGTTCAGACAATGGTATGTAATCACGTTGCAAAATTGGTAGTGGCTGTTCTGGTGATTTAGTAGTACACCACTCAGTGTCTGAAAACAACCTGGACTCATCAAATCGAACATTTCGACCAAAAACTACCTTTTTGCAATCAAAATCCCAAAGCCGATAACCGTTTGGAGCATATCCAATCATAATCATTGGCGAAGAACGTTCATCCAACTTCTTGCGTAACTGCTTGGGTATATGACAATAAGCTACACAACCAAATAGCTTGACCTTACTTAAATTGGGCTTGTATCCGAACCACAGCTCGGCAGGGGTCACCTCCCGAGGGAGAGCTGACGTGCTTCTCCTGTTGATTAAGTAAGCTGCCGTCAACAAAGCCTCCCCCCAAAACTCGTTCCCAAGTTTTGAGTCAATAAGTAAACATCTCACAGAATCCATTAAGGTACGGTTAAATCGTTCTGCTGTACCATTCTGTTCTGGGTTGTAAGGAGCAGTGTATTGAACGTCAATACCATTCTAAGAGCAGTAATCCTTAAAAATTCGAGAAGTATATTCACCACCTCCGTCACAACGAAAAATTTCCAGTTTAGTATCAAATTTAGCTGTTGAGTAGGCAAGAAACTGTTTAAATTTATCAAATACTTCATCTTTACTCTGGATGAGATACACTGTACAGAAGTGTGAGTAGTGGTCGATAAAGGTCACAAAATATTTCATACCATTGTGGGTAAGGTTCATTGGCCCACAAACGTCAGACGAAACAACCTGAAGCACACGAGTAGCTCTACGATCAGAAGACAAGGCAGGGAATGGATTGCGCACCTGCTTTCCACGCATGCAGACATCACACATTCTTGGTGAAGGGTACAAAGAAGAATGACCCATCCTCCGATGCAAGATTGTATCCTCTGAGGCAAGATGCACCGATCCAGTATTGAAAGCCAATTTCACCACATACAAATTTCCCGATGACAATCCTTCAAGTAAAATCGAACCATTAGTGCGAATAGTCACTTTATTAGACTCAAACACCACGGACATACCAGCCTGCTCAATACATCTTACAGACAGGAGATTCCGAGATAGTCCTGAACAAGCGATGACATTCTTGATGATCAAAGGTTCTCCATTAGGAAGGAAAACGTGGAGATTTCCAGCCTTCCGAGCAGCCACAGAGTGACCCTTCTTAGCAACTTTGATTTCGAAATTCACATTCTCTACATTTTGAAGGAGTGACCCCAAATCCTCGGAAATCAAATGATGCGTACATCCAGAATCGACTACGAAAGAGATGCCATCCTCTGAAGTGACAGCGTGAATTTCACCATCATCAACGGCAGGGGTAGTCAAAAATGAAATAGGAACAGTTTTCTCTGCCAAATTTGAAGAACTGGGCTTCCTGTTTGGGCAAGCATCCTTTTTATGACCCCATTCTTTACAAGAGAAACATTTCACTCGAGAAACAAATTTATCAGAATTTTTGTAGCGGGATTTATTCTTGAAATTTTTCTGTCCAGCAAAAGCTGATGACTCAGTAACGACATTTGAGGGACATTCCGACTTCAACCGGGCTTCTTCTGAGAGTAATTGATTCTTCACCAAATCAAAAGTAACCTTTTCCGGAGATGTCTCCAACAGAATCGAAATTGCACGAGTAACGGACGAATAGGATGCAGGCATCCGTGTCAACACTTCCGTGACCATTTCACTATCACTCATAATACCACCCGCGGCCTTAAAATCAGTCAAAAGACCGTCAAATTGAGTGAAAAACTCAAGCAATGAGCACTGATTATGAAATCGGAGTTGACAAAGCTCCTGCTTTAACCTAACCTGTTCGGCCATTCCAGTACGCGAATATGTACTTTTCAGAGACAAAATCATTTGCTTGGCTGTCGAATTACCTCTAACAGACGTCAGAATACCATCACTCAAATGTTGAACTATTATGTTCCTAGCCTTAACATCAACTTCCATGAATGCTTCCTTCTCTTCTGCCACTGTAGGTGTAATGTGCCAGAACGAACCTCCATGCCCTTCAGGCACATTCCAATTTAAATAATCAGTACCCTGCACTTCCATGATTCGAACCTTCCATGCAAGCAACAGAGAATCGATGTCCGCCGAGCAACACCCAAGACCGATGTCCGCCACACGTGTACCGAGGACAACGAGCGCGCCACCGTCGCGGCCTTCTCCATCCAACGGCCACGAGGGCCGAGGGCATAAAAGGGGCTGCCCCCTCCCTCGTGCCCTCAGTCTGTCAAGCCACGCGTCTCGGACGGTGCTCTCGAACCCAACTTGTCGACTCATCCCCCATAAGTGTACTGTGAAGTCTAAGAACTGAGAAGTGTAGTGGTCCCGTACCGAATAGACTTAGCTTCAATCCCGCCAGTCTTCGTTTTCTGAGATTTCCGTCAAGCCAAGGCCCGGACTCAGAAACGTTGCCGCCTTCTCCATTCAAGCCGACACGATCGAACCGAACCCGGAACGACCCCCGAACCGAGGCAGTCTTGCCCCGATTCCAGGCACCCCCAATCTACGAGCCTTCAGAAGGAAGAGGCCCTGGGAAGTCATCTGCTACGGAGATCTTGAACAAGATCCAAGCTCGGCATAAGGGTGAGCCCATTCCCTCATACGTCCAACTGTAAGCGCTTACAAATCACACTCAAATCTGGCACCCTCCCCCTCTTATCTTAAGTCCCGCCATATAAGAAGTAATAGATAAATTGGAAATAACCTCGCTTTGGAAACTGATATTGTCTGATTCAATTTGGTAAACTTGTTTGTAAAGATCGTAATTGTAAAGTCAAGAATACTAAGTCACACATTTAGTATTAGAAGAGTCATTTTATATTTTCTTAATATATATAAATATCTTGCTGTTCCTGATAACAATTGGACTATTGATAAAATCGAAGTACTAGTGACATACCTAATTTTGGCTCCTTCAGAGTATGTAAAGAAATTCCGCTTCCCGGTACAGAATTTATAATTTTACTTAATAAAAACCCTACGTGTTTAACTCTTGTTGCTTATTTCAGAATCTACCCTTTTCAGCTCACCAAAAAGGCACAGGTATATCGCAATTAGGCTTTTGGTATTTCCCAGGTCATTTACCGACCCGGGTGGTGGCAGCGACCCCAAGGAATTTCAACCAGGTTCGAACAACGACCCTCGGACCTTCAGTCCGAGGCCCCTTCTTCTACCTGCCGAGATCCCTAGGAACCTTTACAGCTTTACTTAACTTATAACTAGAAAATCAGATAGGGAATAGGATAAAGAAAGTAACAATTTAATTCAGAGTAACAAACTTTTATTATCACAACTTAAATTCAACTTAACGTAATATTAGAGTCAGTAACCAGTACTTACCGCACTTACCTGCCTTCAGCAACGCACCAACCTACCTATCTGAAATTTCTACAAAACAAAAATCATAAAATAAAATAACCAATTCATAAATTAATATAATACCAAAAACCTATATTATCACAATTGGTGAACAGCTGTGGGATCGACGAAAATTGCGATTTTCAGAACCCAAAAACTAGCGAGTACCAGCCTTAGAGTTCGAAAAGCGGCCAGATTCCTGAAATTTGGAACGTTTTAAAAATAAAATAATAATAATTTTGCATCATTTTATATTGTACAACAAAAGATTCAGCCGGAGAGTGAGAGGAGCGCAGAGCGAATTTAATTCAGTACGCAATTCGTACTTTATATTGTGCATTCTACCATATTTTTGTCACTCCACACTCCGCCGAACCCCGTTCGTACCGATTTCCGTTCGCATCAGTAACGCAGTTCGAACCACTTTCGAACTATACCAACCATTTTCGGACCCAGTCACAGTCCGACACGATTTAGAACCAGAAAGGGTACTCCGTTCGAACCGTTGTACAGTTCGAACTGAGACAACAACCAGACCAGACAGTAGCAAATTCGGATTGAACCGAAATTCGAACCGAACTACTGTCCTACCGATACATTGGTCGACCAGAGTTCCTTGTTCGGAACGATTAGCGATTCGCACCGATTCGCAATCCGAACCGACCCAACTAAATTCGACATTTGGAACGAATCGCTTCACGGTTCGTATCGATTCTAGATTCGGAATCAGTCATAAATTGTGACCTTGTTCAAGAGAAAGTCCCCTGGGGTAAAGTTTTGGATCAAAATCTGCCTATCCCTCTCGACTGTCGAATTCGGCGTTGCGGGAAAAGTGAAGTGATTATTTTTGATATTGCCCGGGCCATTTTCTTGTTCGTTTTTTTGTGTGACTAATACCCCAATACCATGGAACCGTGGAAGAAAACAGCAGAAACCACGACGGAGCTTGCCGACGCCATGACTGAGGCGATGAACCGCATGGGAGAGTTTTTCCGAAACGCTCAACCCCCGGTTCAGGGAGGACAAGCACCGCAACACAGAGACCTTCCCCGATCATTATTTCTGGAAGTAGAACCCTGGAACCCCGATGAACCCGACTCCATATCTGCCGCTTCGTTCTTCGCAGAGGTGGAGCAGGCTACTCATGAATTGGATCAAGAGCAGCGACTCAGGTTCATTCGCACTCGACTTAGGGGAGGAGCCAAGCGATTCCTACAAGACGACTTGGGAGCGAACCCCTACGACAACCTTCGAGAGGCCATACTTCAATGGTATGAAAGTGAGGATCCGGAAAAGGCAATGATACGTCTGTGGATGACAAAAAGACAACCGGAGGAGAGCATAAGACGATTCGCTGAGAAAATAATCGCCACCGCGAAAACGGCCGTTCGAAGCGAGGTCGACCTGACTGCCGCACAACGTAAGGAGTGGGTGAAAACGAAGACCCTCCGAGCCTTCGTCAGAGGGATCAACAAAGAAATTAGTCCCTTTCTGCAAAGCAATCTCCCCGACACGTTGGAAGAGGCGGTGAAACGCGCAGAGGACCTGGAGGATTCGACTCAGAGCGAACCGCCCGCCGATTTCAAATGGGACATTGCTGGCGTTCTCAATAAGGATTCGTTGAAGTGTTACACCTGCGGTGAAGCCGGACACTTTTCTGGAAGATGCCCTCAAAAGTCGAGCGCTCAAGGACAAAACCGAAATCAGACACCACCATCATCACCTGCCGGGCAGAACAGATCGCCTTGGAAGCAACCTTCTCCGAACCCCCGATACCCGTGCTTATACTGTGGGGATTACAGCCATTTCCCGGTCAGCTGTCCGCACGGCATTCAAAGCGCCATTTTCTGCGACTTTTGTGGAGCAAGGGAACATTTAGAAAATGAATGTTTCCGAAAGAAGAAAATGTTGCCAGTGTCACAGCCCCGAGGAGGTGTTGCGGGACCCGCAGCGGCGGTAACGATCCAGCCGGCCGAAGAAGTACCGGAGGAAGAAATACGTGGAGACGAGTTGGTGGCCTTCCAAGCTACAGTAAATTGTGTAACGCGCCCGATGATCCGAATGAAGATCGGACTAGGAAAATATAATCGTGACGTGATACTAGACACCGGTGCCTCTGTTTCCGCCTTGTCACACCCCGTACCAGGAATTCCAGTGAAATCAACAACCACCGAGCTCTGGGGAGCCGACGGTCAACGATTGCCACTGCTTGGCACTCAGGAAGTACCAGTACGGATCGGGGACAAGAGGATCTCGCACCGATTCTATGTGTTCGGGAGAGCCAACTCACACCTGGACTTGATGGGGCTGGATCTGTTGAGAAAGCTTCCTATCACCATTAGGATGGACACCGGACTCGCCACAATGACCGACGCCAAGACGGGAGAACGAATGGTCGTAGGTGCGATGGTGACGAGCGGAGAGTTGTTGACACAACCGAGACCTCAGATGGGAGAAGTTCGAAAGAATGAATCTTCTCAGTCGGCCACTCCAGCTACTCCGCCGACGAAACGACGACCTTCACCAAGCCCGGAGTCCCGTAGGAACGACGCACAAGTGTCGAACGTTAAGAAGAGCCGACCGAACCTCGACGAGAAACCAGCTTTGAGAACCCAAATCCTCAACAGGTTGCAGGACCTGGAAGAACAGGTTACAAGGATCTGGCACGAACAGCCTTTCCCCGACGATATTGAAGCATACAGCCAACCACAGCCGGACCAGCTCTCTGGAAGCGGCCAAGATCACACCGAGGAGCGTTCCTTGCGAAACGTTCAATCCCTCCATGACCTAGAGAACCGGGATTGCCGCGGGGAGGTGTTGCTTAAACTCAAAATAGAGGAAGCGAGACCAGTGGTCCATGCACCCCACCTCGCAGATACTCCACAGCCAGTCCGATCGCAGCAGAACCAACTGACCAACGACGTCCGACGATCCGGGAAGGATGGTCCCTCACAAAAGGGTTTGTGCTCTCAAAAACCTTGGGAGGAAAGATGTTGTGCGGACGCACCGCACGAAAGTCAAGATGAAGTCGGACGACCAACCACGTACCACCGTAGTCGAATGAAACCGTTCGTGGAGCGAGTTCCGGACGAGGCCATCACACGGGAGGAGCCGCACACGCGCGAGGCCCCCGTACCGGTCCCCCGTGCCGCGACACCGCCCCCGGACGCCGATCCATGGTCCGACACGGAGGACGAGGGAGAGGTCGAGCCAAGCGGCCGAGGAGAAGAGAACCCGGACCCCGAACCTCAGCCCCTGGTACGCACGCCGTCCCAGCCAGCGATGACCACAGGACGAACGCAGAACCCAGAACGAACACCGACCGGTGCCGAACCTGATGGTAGAACATCCCCGTACGGTCTGCGACCCCGAAAGCTTATCGATTACAAAAAGCTACATACCGGAAAGATCGCAACCCTGGAGGTCACCCTGAAGGAAACTGCTGTGTGAATCTGCAAACCAAGATAAAAATGATAATTTAAAATCATTAAAAGATTAAGGAACAAAATAAGATATAAAAAAAAAAAAAAAAAAAAAAATATTTTAAACACGTATTGTTATACTTACCTGTACAATGTCATGCATAACGAAACAAAAATTGAAGTTTTACTTACCTTATATCCCTTCATTAATTCCAATACCCGAGTCCGGTAGTCGATGAGGAGGTTGAGGCGATGATCCATTCCCGTAATTCACAAAGATGAGGAGGACAAGCGTCGAATCCTTGAACAGTTGGAACAATAGGTGACGGTCGCGAGCGCGTGCGGGTAGGCGGAGAAGTGGAGTAGACGGATGTGAGATACTGGATAGAAGGGTAAGAGCGGCTGGTTCTTTTGTTTCAGGTTATGGCGTTCCCAAGACCCAGACTAGAGCCAGTCCCCAATATAGACGTAGGGAGCCCCGGTTGGATCCAGCGGACCGTAGGATGTCTGGCCCAACTACAAACCTGGGTAGTCGAGTTCGCTGACATGCCTGAACAGCGCAAGGAGATCATGACATGTATCGCTGGGCTATCGAAAAACCTGAGCAAGGCAGTCACCTCAGACGCGGCAAACATCTCGTCACCAGGCACGCCCAACCCGGTCGAAGAGCTCAGATGCGAATTGCGAGGCCTGGAACAGAGAGTGATGGCCATCCAAAGTAGCCAGGAGCTCGACCAACACGATACTTCAATGGAAAACGCCTGGGAATCGGTCCAGTATTGAAAGCCAATTTCACCACATACAAATTTCCCGATGACAATCCTTCAAGTAAAATCGAACCATTAGTGCGAATAGTCACTTTATTAGACTCAAACACCACGGACATACCAGCCTGCTCAATACATCTTACAGACAGGAGATTCCGAGATAGTCCTGAACAAGCGATGACATTCTTGATGATCAAAGGTTCTCCATTAGGAAGGAAAACGTGGAGATTTCCAGCCTTCCGAGCAGCCACAGAGTGACCCTTCTTAGCAACTTTGATTTCGAAATTCACATTCTCTACATTTTGAAGGAGTGACCCCAAATCCTCGGAAATCAAATGATGCGTACATCCAGAATCGACTACGAAAGAGATGCCATCCTCTGAAGTGACAGCGTGAATTTCACCATCATCAACGGCAGGGGTAGTCAAAAATGAAATAGGAACAGTTTTCTCTGCCAAATTTGAAGAACTGGGCTTCCTGTTTGGGCAAGCATCCTTTTTATGACCCCATTCTTTACAAGAGAAACATTTCACTCGAGAAACAAATTTATCAGAATTTTTGTAGCGGGATTTATTCTTGAAATTTTTCTGTCCAGCAAAAGCTGATGACTCAGTAACGACATTTGAGGGACATTCCGACTTCAACCGGGCTTCTTCTGAGAGTAATTGATTCTTCACCAAATCAAAAGTAACCTTTTCCGGAGATGTCTCCAACAGAATCGAAATTGCACGAGTAACGGACGAATAGGATGCAGGCATCCGTGTCAACACTTCCGTGACCATTTCACTATCACTCATAATACCACCCGCGGCCTTAAAATCAGTCAAAAGACCGTCAAATTGAGTGAAAAACTCAAGCAATGAGCACTGATTATGAAATCGGAGTTGACAAAGCTCCTGCTTTAACCTAACCTGTTCGGCCATTCCAGTACGCGAATATGTACTTTTCAGAGACAAAATCATTTGCTTGGCTGTCGAATTACCTCTAACAGACGTCAGAATACCATCACTCAAATGTTGAACTATTATGTTCCTAGCCTTAACATCAACTTCCATGAATGCTTCCTTCTCTTCTGCCACTGTAGGTGTAATGTGCCAGAACGAACCTCCATGCCCTTCAGGCACATTCCAATTTAAATAATCAGTACCCTGCACTTCCATGATTCGAACCTTCCATGCAAGCAACAGAGAATCGATGTCCGCCGAGCAACACCCAAGACCGATGTCCGCCACACGTGTACCGAGGACAACGAGCGCGCCACCGTCGCGGCCTTCTCCATCCAACGGCCACGAGGGCCGAGGGCATAAAAGGGGCTGCCCCCTCCCTCGTGCCCTCAGTCTGTCAAGCCACGCGTCTCGGACGGTGCTCTCGAACCCAACTTGTCGACTCATCCCCCATAAGTGTACTGTGAAGTCTAAGAACTGAGAAGTGTAGTGGTCCCGTACCGAATAGACTTAGCTTCAATCCCGCCAGTCTTCGTTTTCTGAGATTTCCGTCAAGCCAAGGCCCGGACTCAGAAACGTTGCCGCCTTCTCCATTCAAGCCGACACGATCGAACCGAACCCGGAACGACCCCCGAACCGAGGCAGTCTTGCCCCGATTCCAGGCACCCCCAATCTACGAGCCTTCAGAAGGAAGAGGCCCTGGGAAGTCATCTGCTACGGAGATCTTGAACAAGATCCAAGCTCGGCATAAGGGTGAGCCCATTCCCTCATACGTCCAACTGTAAGCGCTTACAAATCACACTCAAATCTGGCACCCTCCCCCTCTTATCTTAAGTCCCGCCATATAAGAAGTAATAGATAAATTGGAAATAACCTCGCTTTGGAAACTGATATTGTCTGATTCAATTTGGTAAACTTGTTTGTAAAGATCGTAATTGTAAAGTCAAGAATACTAAGTCACACATTTAGTATTAGAAGAGTCATTTTATATTTTCTTAATATATATAAATATCTTGCTGTTCCTGATAACAATTGGACTATTGATAAAATCGAAGTACTAGTGACATACCTAATTTTGGCTCCTTCAGAGTATGTAAAGAAATTCCGCTTCCCGGTACAGAATTTATAATTTTACTTAATAAAAACCCTACGTGTTTAACTCTTGTTGCTTATTTCAGAATCTACCCTTTTCAGCTCACCAAAAAGGCACAGGTATATCGCAATTAGGCTTTTGGTATTTCCCAGGTCATTTACCGACCCGGGTGGTGGCAGCGACCCCAAGGAATTTCAACCAGGTTCGAACAACGACCCTCGGACCTTCAGTCCGAGGCCCCTTCTTCTACCTGCCGAGATCCCTAGGAACCTTTACAGCTTTACTTAACTTATAACTAGAAAATCAGATAGGGAATAGGATAAAGAAAGTAACAATTTAATTCAGAGTAACAAACTTTTATTATCACAACTTAAATTCAACTTAACGTAATATTAGAGTCAGTAACCAGTACTTACCGCACTTACCTGCCTTCAGCAACGCACCAACCTACCTATCTGAAATTTCTACAAAACAAAAATCATAAAATAAAATAACCAATTCATAAATTAATATAATACCAAAAACCTATATTATCACATAGGCACATCTTTTGTCAAAGCGTCCTTACACTTTTGCTGTTCAAGAAGTAGCTCTAATCTGAACAACCAGTTTGAAAAATTCTTTCCATCAAAGGGTTTGAGCATACTCACGACTGCTGCCGATGCCATATCTCCTTGTTTCAAAACTACAGGCTTGATAACCACTATTGTCTTAAAACCAACACTTTTCTCACTGGAAAACACCGCCCATAACCTAAAGGTCCACGAATCGTAACCAGATAAACAAAAAGGTAACAGGTTTAAGATTAATATCAAGTTAGAAACTTTCAGAGAGATGTATTAGAACGACAGTGACACAAGATGAATTAGTAACGGTCAACGAATAAAAAGGGAGGCAATCCACAATCAGAGCGATAAGACGGTAAAATGATAAGAACACCACAGAGTATCAAAATGAATAGAGGAGCCCCCACACCGAGACCAGGGTGCCTAAACCCATTAATGGCTGAATTACCATTTCTTTATCAATTACCTACCCAACTATATTATGGATGACGAGGAAGCTATGTGCTACACCCACTTGGTAGAATACCCTCTCATCACCGAGTTGTACTATATACCTCATATTTGGAATGACACTACGCACTTATGGCAGTCTCCTATACTATTGCCTACCCAACTGTATTATTGATGACGAGGAAGCTATGTGCTACACCCACTTGGTAGAATACCCTCTCATCACCAAGTTGTACTATATACCTCATATTTGGTACAGCACAATGTACTTCTGAAGATCTCCTATACCATAACCTACCCAACTATATTATGGATGACGAGGAAGCTATGTGCTACACCCACTTGGTGGAATACCTTCTCATTACCGAGTTGTACTATATACCTCATATTTGGTATGAAACTATGCAATTATGGCAATCTCCTATACTATTGCCTACCCAACTATATCATGGATGAGGAGGAAGCTATGTGCTACACCCACTTGGTAGAATACCCTCTCATCACCTAACTGTACTATATACCTCATATTTGGTACAGCACAATGTACTTCTGAAGATCTCCTATACCATTACCTACCCAACTATAGTATGGATGATGAGGAAGCTATGTGCTACCCCCACTTGGTAGAATACCCTCTCATCACCGAGTTCTACTATATACCTCATATTTGGTACGGCACTATGCAGTTATGACAATCTCCTATACTACTGCCTACCCAACTATAATATGGATGACGAGGAAGCTATGTGCTACACCCACTTGGTAGAATACCCTCTCATCACCAAGTTGTACTATATACCTCATATTTGGTACAGCACAATGTACTTCTGAAGATCTCCTATACCATAACCTACCCAACTATATTATGGATGACGAGGAAGCTATGTGCTACACCCACTTGGTGGAATACCTTCTCATTACCGAGTTGTACTATATACCTCATATTTGGTATGAAACTATGCAATTATGGCAATCTCCTATACTATTGCCTACCCAACTATATCATGGATGAGGAGGAAGCTATGTGCTACACCCACTTGGTAGAATACCCTCTCATCACCTAACTGTACTATATACCTCATATTTGGTACAGCACAATGTACTTCTGAAGATCTCCTATACCATTACCTACCCAACTATAGTATGGATGATGAGGAAGCTATGTGCTACCCCCACTTGGTAGAATACCCTCTCATCACCGAGTTCTACTATATACCTCATATTTGGTACGGCACTATGCAGTTATGGCAATCTCCTATACTACTGCCTACCCAACTATAATATGGATGACGAGGAAGCTATGTGCTACACCCACTTGGTAGAATACCCTCTCATCACCGAGTTGTACTATATACCTCATATTTGGAATGGCACTACGCAGTTATGGCAATCTCCTATACTATTGCCTACCCAACTGTATTATGGATGACGAGGAAGCTATGTGCTGCACCCACTTGGTAGAATACCCTCTCATCACCTAACTGTACTATATAACTCATATTTGGTACAGCACAATGTACTTCTGAAGATCTCCTATACCATTACCTACCCAACTATATTATGGATGACGAGGAAGCTATGTGCTACACCCACTTGGTAGAATACCCTCTCATCACCGAGTTGTACTATATACCTCATATTTGGAATGACACTACGCACTTATGGCAGTCTCCTATACTATTGCCTACCCAACTGTATTATTGATGATGAGGAAGCTATGTGCTACACCCACTTGGTAGAATACCCTCTCATCACCAAGTTGTACTATATACCTCATATTTGGTACAGCACAATGTACTTCTGAAGATCTCCTATACCATAACCTACCCAACTATATTATGGATGACGAGGAAGCTATGTGCTACACCCACTTGGTGGAATACCTTCTCATTACCGAGTTGTACTATATACCTCATATTTGGTATGAAACTATGCAATTATGGCAATCTCCTATACTATTGCCTACCCAACTATATCATGGATGAGGAGGAAGCTATGTGCTACACCCACTTGGTAGAATACCCTCTCATCACCTAACTGTACTATTTTATTTCTATTATTTGGTACGGCACTATGCAGTTCTGACGATCTCCTATACCATTACCTACCCAACTATATTATGGATGAGGAAGAAGCTATGTGCTACACCCACTTGGTAGAATACCCTCTCATCACCTAACTGTACTATTTCATTTCTAATATTTGGTACAGCACTATGCAGTTCTGACGATATCCTATACCATTACCTACTCAACTATATTATGGATGAGGAGGAAGCTTTGTGCTACATCCACTTGGTAGAATACCCTCTCATCACCTAACTGTACAATTATATCCCTAATATTTGGTACGGCACTATGCAGATCTGACGACCCCCTACACTGTTACCTACCCAATCGTGTTATTAGTGTTGAGAGAGCTGTGTGCTACACCCACATGGTAGAATACCTAACTAACAGTACTATGATTATCCTTCATATTTGGAAGGAAAACTCACATACTCGAGCATTGATAAACACGTTTGATATGGCTCATGCAGGTTCTGAGCGAATAACCCAGTATAATTTCCCCCTTTCTCATCACCGCAGCACCTTTTAGTTATCGGAACCCCCCTCATATAGTAATATCATTTTATAGCTTACAATCAGACCTTTAATTTGACTATACACAAATGGTCCTCCATCGACTCAGTCGGAAGTCACAGGGCAAGAAGAGTGAATGCGGACCGATATTCCCGAAAACGGGACCCACGTTTTTCAACTTCATTCACAAATTTTCGATACTTCTAACAAAGCAAAATGAAATCTGTTTGAAACGGGACCACCACGGATACTTGTAGAACAAATTTCAAAAAGAACCAGACAGATTGGTACCAGAATAAAGAAATGCAAGCGACTCGGACATACAAAAAAAAAAAAAAAAAAAATCGTCGTCCCACGACAACCCGAATTGAGTACCTCCTCTTTCGCGCGCCTTCGGCGCGTTGAAGTCGGTCAAAAAGAGCGTCTAATAAAGGAAGTGACGGCCTCAAGTCCTGCTTTGCGAGGAGATCTTGCATGCCGGGGGGTTTGGGAGGCACAGAGGGATGCGTTATTTGATATCCGTGTAGTTCACACCGACGCTCCCTCTTATGTCTCCCGCCCCCTCCCGGCAGTGCTGTCCTCTGCAGAGCAGGAAAAGAGAAGAAAATACGCCGACGCATGCGAAGAGCGCCCCGCTACATTTACCCCATTTGTGTGCTCTGTAGATGGGATGTGGGCTCCACAAGCGATAGCCTTCATCAAAATTCTGGCGGAGAGGCTCTCTGAGATATGGGGAAGGCAGCAGAGTAAAGTGCGCGAATGGCTCCGCGCTCGTCTGGCTTATGTTTCAGAGGCACTCGGAAACGTTGGAGGTGTGCCGACAACCTGTTAGGCTTTGATGGGGGTGCAGCCGTCCAGCTTGGCTTGGACCCATCCTGAGCAAGTCTTTCTTCGAAAATATTCTTCATCTCTGGCTCTCTCTTTTTTTAAATCATCTCTCATCATCTCTCACGCGGCTCCTGTCTTGTTTTTCCCTGAGTTGTTAAAATATAAATTGAACATTATAAGCTTTATCACTTATGTTTATAACTTTTAATTCGATTTTTTATTGTTCGAAAGTTGTGGTTGGAAGTGGGTTGCTTCGTAGGTACTACCTACTTGTTTTTCTCCATTATTTTTGCCACCTACTACTTGATCTTCAGTATCTTTAGTTTTCCGGAATGGAAGGAAAAGACAGAATGAGGGAAATGATGATAACCATCTACCAGCTCTTCGACTGGTCCCCTCAATCAAACATCCAGTTCGACTGGTATTCTACTTTAAGTCATTCTAGTGAAATGTTTACTTTATTTTCAATTTTATTTTATTGAAATGTTGAGTATTTTATTGAAATGTTTGTGTTTATTGAGTATTTTATTCAAATATGCTCATTTTGATTTTGATGCACAGTTGATTTTATATATTTTATTTTTTCAATAAATGTTCTGAATAAATGATACACATGAAGACCTTTTTTCTGTTTCCCAGAACACTAGGTGGGCGTGTATATCGACTTATATAGTACGCCTAACATCATACGAAAATAAATCATAAGCATAAGCAAATAAATCGACATAGATGTGTAAATAAATCGTAGATAAGCATCCTCGTAGAGAATGTAAGACGTGGATGCATCCGCGCATAGTAGTTGGGATGCAAAGAGGTGGCGGATGCACCCGCGGATTGTTAGTTGGCAGGTAAAAGTAACGTTCTGTTCCATGTCAACTACTGAGCGGATAAATCCGCAAGACAAACATTTGACCTTGAAACGGTTAGTAGTGGCCACGTTCTTGAAAGAAATACTCATTCGGAACAAACAGCGACCCACTGAGACTCTCTTATTCTACCTGAGTTACTTACAGTAGAAATTAAATACTTTCACAATGGTAACCTGTGGTGTATTGCTCACTACACAGGTCAAATGGTGGATAACGATCAACGAAGCATTGTATGTCACGGCAGGATACGGCTCTAACATGTTTGCCCCAGCAGCTTACTTGGACCTCCATGGGGTCGTCGAGTACCAAGTCGGCCGGAACCTGCTACTCTCCCATGCTGCAGTCTACAGACTTTACCGAAAAAAGTATTGTCATCAAAATGGTAAAAGAAGTAAAACATGTGAAATGTTATTTATAAGGATTGCATTTGAAAGACTAAATATATCTAGAGTGAATTTAGAAATCCGAAGGGTAGGGATCTTTAAATAATAATCTGTCTATCTTCTACAATAGAAGTGTAGTTCGGTAGGTGTGCCATTCAGGATTAATGTAGATCCAGAATAAATTAACCTTGTACAACCGAGTCCTTGAATCTGTGGGGCTGCACTGCCCCAAAGTAACCGAGATATAATACAGCGGTTTCAAAATAATGTGCTGCGATGTTGTGTCAATGCGTACCGGTACACCAGAAATGTCCGACTGCACACAGAACTTCGCATTCCAACCATAAACGAAGTCATCAAGAAGCAAGCAATAGCCCATCACAAGAGGCTACAATCGCACTTCAGTGAAGAAGCAGTAAGTTGCTCGATGTTGACAACTAGAGATGGGCGAAACGGTTACATTTGCGTATTAGGTTCCACCGTTACCGCTCTGGGTGGGTGATAGGTTCCAATAACCTGTTATTCATTAATACCATTCCAAGGTATCGTTTTCGTGATTTCTACTTTTTGTTCCCAACCTACGTTCGTTTGTTTATCATGTTATATTGTTATTCCATTCCGAAGTATCATTCCGTTGATCCCTAGTTTTCGTTTCCTACTTAAGTTGGGGTTTCTATCAAGTTATTCCCAACATATTTACGTGTTAGTGTATTTTCACACTATTTCGTTTAAAAAACCCAAGTTATTGTTCTGGCTCCACACATTTTGGAGCCTTCCCTGGAACGTTATTTAGTAACAGGATTATATTGGTAATAGGTTCCAAGCAGAATTAACGAAACCCGGTAATAGGTTATTTTTAACTGTGAAGTTAAATACCGCCCATCTCTATTGACGACCTATTGGGAAGCCTCAAGAGGACTAAACCTGTGGAAGTAATCAAGACAGTTCGGGTGCGTCGAATGGCACTCTAGCTTTCAAATGAAGAGAGACTTAGTAGTTCTTGTAATTTAATCATGTATTAAACGAATGTCGCTAATAAGTATAAGTTGGTGCAATAAATCATTTTATGAGAAAAAAAATCAGGATTACAATTTACTTGTATTATGGGATGGAAATTCGAGAGTATGTATCTAAGTTCCAGTATTATTGCAGGGAGAGTCGGTATGGCGTTCGCTGGTGATTATTGCTTACCGGCAACGGACAGCCTCAAAGACAGAAAAGCAGCCGAGCGATGTTTTCAATTTACGGTAGGTACGTACCGTTATGGTAGAAGGAAGGGGAGTTGATACGAAAATTTGTTGAAAAATCTTGTTTAAAAAATGACTGGAAAAAGCAGGTATTTTGCTCTCATGTTTTTGTTCAATTGTCTATTTGAGCAAGTAACACAATCTTGAGAATGGGGTATTTCAGTCAATTTTTTTTTTTTTTTTTTCAAAAGAGCATGGGTCAGGAATTACAGTAATTGGGTCTGTTTGTCGAGAAAATGTTTAGAAGAAATTAGGGAAGCTAATGAAAGTTGAGGATTTGAATGGTGTGACGTAGTAACTTGTAGTGACATATTAACTAGCTGACCTTGGATCGAGACATTCCACTAATCCCGTGCGGTCTCGAACGCCTCATGGCCTTGGATACTACAAAATACTAATCATGGAGGCCCGCCTTTTTTCAAACGTGTGATCCCTTCATTTAATTTTTCTACCACATGTTATAGTATCAATGGGCAAAAAGTTGGAGGATAGAGGCTTCCAATGGTGCTGAATCCAAATTTAAGTTCAAAAACCTGAATTTCCGACCCATCGAAATACCCCATTGCGTTAGCCAATCAGGTTGGGATTCACTTCAAACTTCATCTCCTACAACATCCCCAGGCCAACTCAACCGAGAAGGTATCGGAAGAACTCCTGTAATCAAAACTTTGCATTGTTTCTTAGTATGGCTGGTTCGCGCATCCTATTTTTGTCGGTGACTACCCTCCCGTGATGAGGAAGAGAATTGACAATCTCAGCAGGCTGGAGGGTCGAAAAACGTCCAGACTTCCTTATTTCACCGAGGAAGAAATCAACAACATCAAAGGTATCGTTATAACATGAAACACTATCACGAATAAATAGGTTTTTACTTCGAGGTGGGAGAAGTGTCTCAGAAGAGAAAAATGTAATTTATTGTAACCAACCAAAAATCCACAATGTTCTTTAAATACCTACTGATGTCTGTACCTACTGATTGATATTCGTCAGGGTTTAACCTCATGATCTATTCCTGCATACACTGCTGTTATTAATAAAATGAGCAAGTATTGCAGAACAGGCAACGATTATTGCAGAACAGAACTTATACAAGTTATTTCACTGTTATTCCGAGGTTCTGCCGAGGGGGGCAGCTGATGGCAAGGCGGTCGGGACTCTGGTGATGTCACGTTTCCCCCACTTGGCAGCATGAGCACACCTTCTCTACTCTACTAACCTTGGGCAGCACAGATCCCACTACGAAGTGAACCTTCTCAACCTTATTCCTTGAATCTGTACTTTATGAGAAATAACAGACCCTAACATCCCTAGTGTGGCCCTTGGAAAGATCATTCTTGAGCTGAAAGACTGTAATAGAGCCTTTGAGGAACCCTCAAATATTCTATATATTTGTCAACATAACTGCATTTAATTAAAAAATCCATAAAACAAATTTTTTGAACAAGTGAGAAATTAAGGGTTAATTGCAGCCTCTGCACATGTGCAAACGTGAATACCTTGAAACAAGCATAACTTTCACAGTTTTCACTCAATTTAATGCCAAGTCTTAAGCTTGGTTCACATAGGTGCGTAACGTCTGTAATGCATAATGCACAAAAACAGAAGAGGGGGTGTTCCATAATGCAGAAAGTGCGTAATGCAGAGAAGAGCGTTCACATGGCTGAATGATTACGCAATTAAGCAGAAGCGCGCAGTACGTTCTGCGCAGAATGGGGTATTTCAGTCAATTTTAATTATTTTTTTTTAAAAAGAGTATTGCTCAGGAATAACGGTAATCGGGTCTGTTCGTCGAGAAAATGTTTTTAAAAAATCAGAGAAGCTAAGGAAAGTTGAAGATTTGAATGGTGTGACGTAGCTAGCCAACTGTCTTTGAAAAAAGTGTCCATGCACAGAAACCCTTGGAGGTCCTCTTGGATACTACAAAATACTACTCACACACGCGCGCGGCGTAGTCCTTTCCTAGTGTGTGTGCATTTATAGCAGCCCGCCTTTTTCAAACGTGCGATCTCTTTAATTAATTTTTCTACCACATGTTATAGTATCATTGGGCTTAAAGTTGGAGTATATAGGTTTTCAAGGGTGCTGAATCCAAATTTGAGGTCAAAAACCTGAATTTCCGACCCACCGAAATACCCCATTGTTTCCAAACCAAAACAACGATTCTGGTTGTTTTGTCAATAAACGAGACTGAGCCAATAAGCTTTCTGTGAACAAATGACGAGAGTTTGTTCGAAGTTTGTGAAAGTTCATCCGTACTAATGCATAAAATATCCAATTTTTCAACACAATACACTCTGCTCCAAAAGTTGACATCTGCAAAGATCATTCGCGTTCTGTAAATTGGCCATTGGGGTGTGCCTTGATTTTTTTTTAATTTTTAATCGAAAGTAGACTACATCCTGAGAATTTTGGCACCAACAGCGACCTTCTAGCGTGAGTAGATCTGTTTCTATGATTTTTCAAAGTTTCGACCGTTTATGACGTCACGCGCCCCTCTCGCCTGGGTGGGACCCCCAGCCAACTGTGACGTCATAAACGGTCGAAACTTTAAAAATTCATAGGAAAAGATTTACACACGCTAGAAGGTCGCGGTTTGTTACCAAAATTCTCAGAATGAGGTCTACCTTAGATTAAAAATAACAATAAACAGTTTTTCCTACCCAGGCGCACACCCTTTTACACACTACAGATTACGGACATTACGCACCTATGTGAACCCAGCTCTACTGTTGAACATCTTGATAAGAAAGCTGCTAATGGTCTAACCCTGCTTTCCCACAACCTAATCGATGACTTGTTCTTATCTCAGGAACGGCTGATTTCTTTGGGTTGAACCAATACACGATTAACTTGGCTTCTGATGGAGCTGAGGGTTCAAATCCTTCTCAAACAAGGGATCGTGGATACATCAAGTCGTTTGACCCACGTTGGCCTGCAGAAGCAGGCTCTTTCTACAAGGTATTTTCATGTTCCGTATCATCTCAGTAAAGAGTTGCTAACAGTGAAGTTTTTAAAACAATCTCTTTTCATTTATAACTTCATGATGGTAAAAAACCCGTCGTATTCATGAAAAAGGTACCTTCTTATGGGAATGAAATAATTTCCAAAATTACCATAAAATTGTCACCTAAATTGTGAAGAATGAATTAAAGGGAATTACGTATACGTAATTAGCAATGTACGTAAAGATTTCGAACTATTAGCCCTAGGCTGTTCGAAAATTCGTCATAATAACATAGGTAGGTAATTTAATATTACTCGGGACAAACGTACCTACCTACTACCTAAAGAGGAATTTCACCATGTCGGAATTTCCTATTTTTGACCCCAAAATCGGATTCAGCACCTCGAAAAACCTCCTATGGCAAACTTCCAGCCCTTACTTCCTAATTTACGAATAAACAAAACAGTGTAGAGAATATGAACGTTTAAAAAAACCGGGAGGATGACGTCAAGCTGGAATAGTTCATGTAAGGCCGCTTGAAGCACTGAGAACGTGAAATCTCACTTCGTATAGTCCTCATTTCACAAAACCAATAGAGATCAAAATCAAAAAACTGAAGAAAAAAATATATATATAGAAAAAGCAAGATGGAGAAAATGAGGTTTCCCCTGTTTTTGTTTGATAAGTATCCTCTTAGATAACATGATTTCGTCATTCCTTCGGGCAACAAGGGGAGGGAACGGCGATCCGAACAGCCAATCAGCGAGCGTTTCCACTTCCCGTTGAAGAGGTCCGTTTTCCCAGTTATTTTTGAAAATCATAAATTTTGAATGTCTCCTAAGAATAACAGGAGATATATTTTCCAAAATCCCATACCATTAATTATCCAGGAAAAATGCAAACAGAATTCGGTGAAATTCCTCATAACTCTTATTTACTCAAATGTTCAAGTTTTCAACAAGCTCTTTTTTGTATTTTCAATAAAAATGAATAAGAAAGGAGGATTCAAGTCGAGAACGTTCTGGATAATTGATGGGTAATGGCAATTTATGACGAATGTCTTCAGGTTGTTCCGCAAGGGCTAAGATTAACTGTGAACAAAGTACGTGAGGAGTACGGCAATACAGATATCATTATCACAGAAAATGGCTACGCTGATGATGGATCAAATTTCACCAATGATATATTAAGGATAAACTTCATGGAGGTGCGTAAATACAAATTTATTGGTCAACTGCTACTTGAATTTGTCGATGAATCTATAATTCATTCTGTCATTATTTGCAGACGAATATGGCAGAACTTCGTGAATCAATTTACACAGACGGCTGCTCCGTGATAGGGTACATTATTTGGAGTCTTTTGGACAATTTTGAATGGACATCTGGCTATACGTAAGTTAACTTCAAAGTTGGTGTGTGATTTCGTAATAGCGGTATCATTCTCACTATGGAGGTTTTCATACCCCAATAGTAAAGTAAAGTAAACAACCATTTCAGGTTGGATTTTCGTCCGACTGCCATTCCTGGCGTCGCGGACGTCATCAGCTGTCTTCCAAAGGGAAGATCAGAATTTGTTCTGATGATTTCGCTCATTGCTTCCCATTGGCCTCACCAGGGCGGTGAGGACGAGGGGAACTGCGACCGGACCGGGGGAGGTCCGATGCGATCCATGTGTCACGACGTCAGCAATGACAAAGCATATGAATTCAGTAATTGATACAAGTAACTCATACCCCAATATCCTGTACAAGAGGGGACAGTGGTGTGGCTACGGTCGTTTGGGCGTCGCTGTTTGAACCGACCTCTGCAGGAGTTGTGGGTTCAAGGCTCATCGCCGGTAACGTGCGTTTTTCAGCGGCCGGGGCTCACATCGCCCCCCTCGTCCTAACCCAGGGTGGTGAGGCAATGGGAAGCCATGAGCGAAATCATCAGAATAAATTCTGATCTTCCCTTTGAAAGACAGCTGATGACGTCCGCGATGCCAGGAATGGCAGTTGGACGAAAATCCAACCTGAAATGGTTGTTTACTTTACTTTACTACAACTAATATCCTGTACAATAGCCCATTTGTCGGTCCATCGTCATTTTGGGGACTATGTAAGCACAGCTCAAGGTTTGCTACCCATCCATTCTTATTCAAATTCTCGAATTGTTAATTACCTACCAGAACCACCCTCATCGGTGTGGGACCTGAGAACACCGGGGTTGAATCCCTACTCTCATCACAACGCTCGTGACAACAAAGCCTGTAGTGGGGGGGGGGGGGGGGGCTGGGGAAAATGCTGGGGGCCTGGCATAAAAAAAAAGAAAGTTCAACAAATTCAAAATTAACAAGGTAAGTACCAACCTAAAATGAAAAAACGTCTGCCAAGTGGGTGTGGCACATAGCTTCCTCGTATCCATAACCCGATTGTATAGATGATCCGATGCATAGTGGTGAATCTCAAAACATCAAAACAAGTTAATCTGTAACATCCCTGAAAATTTCTTTGAAATCGGATGGAAAATGTAGAAATTATGGTCGTTACAAGGAAATTCACGTTTGCGCATGCGTAGTGGCTACTATCAGTCCGGGGATGATGATTTTCATAGGGGACTGTCTACACACCAACCCGCACAATCCCTGAAAATTTCATAGAAATCGGACAATAACTTCGTATAGTTATGCGCGTTACAAGGATTTCATGACAGACAGACAGACACGGAACCAAAATTGTTCAAAAAGGTCTAAAACGCAAAACACGAGTGAAAATTTCGATTTTGGAGAACTTTTGTTTTTTGTCCTTGAAAAGTGAAAACAAAGCTTCCGCTACCTTGGTAGACTCGGAAGCAAAATTATTATAATTATGGAAATGAACTTTAAAAAGGTTGGTTAGTTTGTTTAATTCAAAAGTTATTGCTTCCGAGTCTACCAAGGTAGCGGAAGCTTTGTTTTCACTTTTCAAGGACGAAAAAAAAAAAGTTCTCCAAAATCAAAATTTTCACTCAAGTTTTGCGTTTTAGACCTTTCTGAACAATGGGGTAGTTGCATGATATTTTTTTGTATTTTTTTCTGTGTAGAGAATCTCTATTGAAGTACGTATCTGCAAATAAAACTCCCGGAAACGCTTCCTAAAAATTTAGAGATTTTTTCGAAAAACGGGATTTCGGATTCAGGCGGGAAAACCTACACAAGGCTTGGACACTGCGGGGTGGGGGCCACGTCACGGGTGTGAAGGGGGCCAAGAGACCCCTACACCACTGTTACCCTGACGCAAGGTTATCGGGGGTACTGTGCCAGAGGGATCCTTTGCACGGGGGGTCCTTTGATAGCAACCCTCTGTTGGGTTTGTTTACGTTCGTTTGTGGCAATAAAATTGGAGAATCACTCACACTTTGTGGTGCTTTCATACTGAATTTTGCTAGCTGCGCAATCGAAACATGTTGCATCAAAGATTTTGTTTCCTACTGGTATTCCCTCCACTGTAACTGAAACCTCATATGGTTGTGAAGAAATGCGGTGTTCTGGTGTTACTCGAGCCACAACCTCGCAAATTTGCTAGATTCTTCTAAGTTGGACATAACCAACATCGTTTTATTTAACAATTTACTAACACTCATTGGTACTACGTTGTACAGGATAATGACACTACAATGAAACTTCCAATAAATGAGCAACCATTTGGATGAAGAAGTACTAAACACAAGAAATCACAATTACAACTGACCTTTTACTATTAAAGTGTCAACTTACCTCACATTATTGGCTCCTTTTATTTCGGCGCTGACGAACTTGTTGTTATTGACGTAAAAATCGTACAACATGCCAATATTTATGTACAGAATATTTTCCAGGGAAGCTACCTCGAAACTCTAGTCGATGGCTCTCCTTTTTGGCATATTGACATTTTATGTCAATACTTTGGCACATAAACGAAAAAAAAGTTACGGTTGTTTTTCTGATGATTTCTACTTACAGCCAAGTTGTTCCTATCGAACTTCATCTTCTTCATTCGCGTTCATAGAAAAATCGTTCACCATTCGTTGGAAAGCCCTACATTTACGCATAAATGATATACTGCCAAAACCGTTGTACCGTTGTGGAAGAAAATGAGATATACCCCTGAGTTAAAAGAACTATCAACAACATTCGAAAGCAGATTGGGTAGGTAGCGAGAAAAAGTGAAGACATGTGTTGCAGACTCGTATGCAAGCGTTTATTAAAAGCTTCTTGAAACTTTACAGTGACCATTATCTTTTCCAAACCAATCAACTAATAAATTATGGTAATTACTGGTGTAAACTATAACAACTAACAACTGTAACAACTCGGACCGCACTACGAGAAAGGGCCACCCGAAAAACTGATAACGTGATAACGATGACCTTGATGAACTATGACGTGATAAACTATGAACGGGGTTGCTATCGAAGTACCCCGCGCCGATGTAAACAGCAAACAAACGGCGCGGGCATCGGCAAAACAGCCAAAATTATGCTTCAAAATTTTCAATTTAAACGATTAATTCAAACATAAAAAACCTGAAAAATATATTTCAAAGTTTTTTTAATCATCACCATCATTTTGCAAGTATATTTCAATGTTTCTGACTCGAATTGTCCTCGATGGCAGTGATCTCAAGCACTCTATCGTGAGATTCTCGTTTAGGGATGACGTAAAGGTTCTGGCACACTACGCAGGAACAAGACGGGATGCCGGGATGCCAGGACGCGGGATGCCGGGACACGGACGCTGTCCCGTCCTGTCCCTATGCGCAGACTAGACGGGACATTTTTTTCCCCTCATCAGTCTCCGTACCCCCTCCCCACGCCCGATTCCCCTTGAATAATGCGGGAAGTCGCAGTCTTCTCAGTTTTTTATTGTGAAAAAACTTAGTAGTGATTTTTTCTGTTTGTCTTGTTTTATGCAGCACAACCCCTATTTTATAATATTATGTATTTCAAATAAATAAATTAAAAAAATATATACTTACAGCGTCTGTGGTCCTAAAACAGTTAGTATGAATTTTAATTTCCATATGTGAGGGATTTTGAAAAAAAAAAACGCAACAAATTGTTTGAAAAACGTTTCTTATTTTGTTCATCTTTCATTCAACTATTTACTTACCCTATTTTCAGTTTTTTTCTCGACTGGGGCAAATTGGCCAATTGACACCAACTTCGTTTTTCATATGGGAACCCTATACTTTATTTTAAATTTGGATTCTACGCAAAATTTCATGAAAATTTGACCCCTCAAACTATTTTTATGCCCGCACGCTACCCGCCACCAATTTGGGCCAGTTGAAAAGAATTTAAATCGTGTAGTTGAATGCAGGATAACAAAATTTGGAAAAAGGTGTTTTTTCAATATCTTTTACACTAAGGAAATTAAAATTCATAATAATTATTTAGGGACCACCCTGTATAACAATATTTAATTTATTTTATTTGTGGAATAAACCAACTTCTGCGAGAAAATACGCAGTATTCAAAATGAAAACCCTTGAAAGTACCTACGGTTTGGAGGTATGTAGGTACGAACGTAATAATAATAATTATTATTACAACTAATTATTAGTACAAACCTTCTGTTTGCAGGCGGTCTCCAATCTCCTGCCAGGCATTCTCCTTCATGCTGGTATCATAGTACGATTTGTCAGAGAGGTCGTATAGACCCTATACTTTTCTACCTCTATTATCAGTTTTTCCTCAAAACTTGCCATTGATCAAACTTTTTTTGACTCAAAACTAAAGACCCTAGAAGACCCCCTTTATCAAAACAAAACAATGACTCAAAACAACAATCACAACAGGAATGATAAACAAGTAAAATGTGAATCACAGATTCTTTCGAAGGGGTGAGAGGCGTTGGTGGAAGGAAAATGTGAAGTACACTGATACCTCCGAAGGACTAGACGTTAGGTGTCGGACCGGCGCTAGTTCTCCCTGGCTCCACGGGGAGCGCAGGATAATTGGAATGACCGATGTTACCGATAACTGGAGCGCAAAAACCAAACAACCGCTAATTTATCGCTAGATAAAATTGCATTTATCTATAATACTGCATATATCTATAACCAAGATGACTAAGCGCCCTTTGTATCATTTTACACATTGTACAATGGTACCTAATGATATATTATCCTTGTTTTATTACATAAGTAACTCTTTTATAACTTCATGTTTGATTGGTCACCCAATGGGTATGAAATATTCAGCTTAAGTTCTTTTTGATTTCTTATTAGATAATAAGGAGTGAAAAGTATTAACACTTGCGAATATTTTATAGTTATATCTAATTTTAAATAAATAAATAAGGATAAATATAATGATATTTTATTTTATATCATATTGTTATAATAGATTTTATATTAAAATATGAATACTGGAGAATATTAAAAAGAAATGTGTGGGATATCAAATTTGTCAGGCTATGGTAAATGAATATAGCCAAAGACTATGGTCCGTAAACCTTTCATTGATCTTCTTCTTCTTACTCTACTCCTATTTCAAAATCCAGCCGCCATTTGAGTCTATCTATATCGTCCTCTATATCTTCATTGGAAATCAAAGATGTATAAAATGGCTGGTCTACTTTGGGAATTAGATGCAGCATGCTTTTTAAGTCATGCAACTTGGTTGTGACACTCATTTCTAGTTGAGAGATAAGCAAATTATATCGATGTTTGTGGCTCGAGTTTTTGAAACCCTTTCTTGCTGAGATCAAAGATCTTCTTACCCCTTGAAATCAGACTAATCAAGGGACCGCTTTCAGAATCAAAAGATCTTTGAATGAATAGGTACTTTAGGTGAAATGGAAACAGGAATACACTGATACATGCGCGAGATCAGTAATCAGTACCTATGGAAAAGAAAAATGAACCTAGCTTGCCCATACATTGCGAATTCATTAATTTAGCTGTTTCAATGAAAGAGATACCTACGCAAATGTATAGTACGAAACAGTAAAATGAGGCACTCGCTGTTGCTTCAGGGAAATAGATACGTAAATCCAAACTAACCACCAATATTCATGTGTCGTTTGTTTGGTAATTACATAACTTTTTCATGGTGTGTCGTAGGGAATTGTGAAATTCAATATGTCTTTTTTAGTGATTGTCGCTTAGTAATTACCTATATTAGGAAATAGTTCCATTTAAAAAATAAAAAAAAGGCGCAAGTGCACAAAGAAATCGATTCTACTCAGCGAGATGAATCCAACGATAGGTACTTTTGTATTGTAGGTACGATAGGTATTTTGTCACTTAAGAGGTATTTTCGCATAACGCGGTCCAATTGATGTTAAAGCGTGATTTATAAGAATTTGATTGTTAAATAAGTTTGAGATAAAGATAAGATAAAATGTCTATAGTTTGTCTCTGCTGCTCTCTCGGGGCTTTTTTTGTTAATCACTCATTAACTTCTAATGAGGAATTTCACCATGTCGGAATTTCCTATTTTTGACCCCAAAATCGGATTCAGCACCTCTAAAATCCCCTAAGGCAAACTTTCAGCCTGAACTTCCTAATTTACGAATAAACAAAACAGTGTAGAAAATACGAATGTTTAAAAAAACCGGGAAAATGACGTCATGCTGGAATAGTTCATTTATGGCCGCTTGAAGCGCTGAGATCGAGAAATCTATCGTCCCCAGATGCAAAATTTCACTAAACAGTAAAGTTCGAAATTGAAAAACTGAAGAAAAAAAATAGAAAAAGCAAGATGGGGAAAATTAGGTTTCCTCTGTTTTTGTTTGATAACTTTTCTCTTAGAAAACACGATTTCGTCGTCCCAATGGGCAACACTGGGAGGAGACGGCGATCCAAACAGCCCAATCAGCGAGCGTTCCCGCTGCATGTCTGTTTTCCCGGTTAGTTTTGAAATTAAAAATTTTGATTGTCTCCCAAAAATAACAGGAGACTCATTTTCCGAAATCAGCCCGATTTTCATCTATCCCACACCATTAACTATTCAGGAAAAATGCAAACAGAAATCGGTGAAATTCCTCATTATCGGTAACATTGGTCATTCCAATTATCCTGCGCTCCCCGTGGGGCCAGGGAGAACTAGCGCCGGTCCGACACCTAACGTCTAGTCTCCGAAGGGGCAAGAGGCGTGAGTGGAGGGGAAACATCCCGCGGGACAAAACGACGCGATTGCCCTCGTTCGGAAAACGGCGTTTCCCGTCCTGTTCCTGGCACAGGACGTTTTGGCCGCGTCCCGCCTAGTGTGCGCTTCCCCACCTAAACACACAGAAGAAATCAATTATGTCCCGGCATCCCGCGTCCTGGCATCCTGGCATCCCGTCCTGTTCCTGCCTAGTGTGCGAGCACCTTAAGAGGAGTGGCCCGCCAACACTAAAAGGGACGGTACTTCTTTATTGAAATACGGCTAAACTAAATGGAATTTCGAACTGAAAACTGGTCCATAATCGTTTTTAAGTGCGCTAAATTCGAATCTGAAGTCAAAAACACGAAATTCCGACCCATGCAACTACCCCATTTTGGTTCCGTGTCTGTCTGTCTGTGTGTTTGTCCGTCATGAAATCCTTGTAACGCGCATAACTATAAGAAGTTATTGTCCGATTTCTATGAAATTTTCAGGGATTGTGCGGGTTGGTGTGTAGACGGTCCCCTATGAAAATCATCATCCTCGGACTGATAGAAGCGACTGTGCATGCGCAAACGTGAATTCCTTGTAACGGCCATAACTTCTACATTTACCATAACTTCTACATTTACCATCTGATTGCAATGAAATTTTCAGGGATGTTACAGATTAGTATTTAGATTGTCCCCTATGAAAATCACCTCCTTCGGATTGATAGTAGCTACTGCGCATGCGCAAACGTGAATTTCCTTCTAACGGCCATAACTTCCACATTTTCCACTCGATTTCGATGAAATTTTCAGAGATTATGTGAATTAGGTTGTAGATGGTCCCCTATGAAAATCATCATCTCCGGACTGATAGAAGCGACTGCGCATGCGCAAACGTGAATTCCTTGTAACGGCCATAACTTCTACATTTTCAATCCGATTTTAATGAAATTTTCAGAGATGTTACAGATTAGTATTTAGATGGTCCCCTATGAAAATCACCACCTTCGGACTGATAGTAGACACTGCGCATGCGCAAACGTGAATTTCCATGTAACGTCCATAACTTCTACATTTTCCATCCGATTTCAATGAAATTTTCAGGAATGTTACAGAGTAGTGTATAGATGGTCCCCTATGAAAATTATGGAGAATTGTTTTTCATAGAGGGATGGTCTCCTGTGAGAATCTCAAATCTAATACATGACAAGGCTTCAATAGCTCAGAGGACAGAGGCTTGATTTGTGCTCCAGGGATCGCGGGTTCGAATCCCAGCCGAGGGTGATAATTTTTTTGATCCAATCACATACATCTACTCACTTAATTTTTCATCCGAATTTGATGAAATTTTCTAGGATTGTCCAGATTACCGTGTAGATGGTCCCCTATGAGGGTAGTGAAAGGTACTTAGAGATTGGTGTTTTGAGATTAACTAATATGCATCGGATCATCTATACAATCGGGTTATGGATACGAGAAAGCTATGTGCCACACCCACTTGTTTTGAAATTTTTATTGTCACGATAAAACGGGTAGTCGCAATAATAAATGCCTCACAACTAAGAAGAGAAATTGATACAAGAACGAATCTGCTACCTACACGTTTTGAAGGACTTAGGCATTTATATGTTGGGTGAGTATGCATAGAAATATTGTCTACTACGGTTGATTCGTTTGTTTCTACGGGTCTGTGTGATTTTACTCCCGGATTTTCTCTTCACGGCCCTGACAGCAACCTCAAAATGTCACCCATGAAACAAGGGCCTACATCCCAAGGAAACTAACATAAGGATGAGAATACAGGTTCCGTGCCATGAAGTAAGGTTCACTCAAGGTTGATAAGGTTACGTAAAGCATGCAGGGAGTAACTAGTAACTAGTTCAGCAACAAATAACATAGTAAACTAATAGATGGTGAGACCGAAATGTTTAAATTATTACAGGCGCCAGCAGGACAATCGAAATGTTATATCAATCGTAAACTTGAAAACAAGAACTAAATGTGCATTTCCTCTCAATATTTTAGTGCTTATGTTGGTGTTATGCCTAAACATGAACGTCTACACCTCACCACAGCATTACTTCATGTATCCTCCGCTAGGGCACCAATGGTTACCATTAAGGGGGTCTCAGACGGTCGTTCCTCGTTCTGGGTTAGTATTTTCCTAAATTATAGGCTCTCAAACTTTAAAAATTGTACCTAAATTTGACATTTTCAAGGATTTTCGAAATTTATTAGTGCAGAAGTCTAGGGAATTGAAAAACTAAAAATCATCAAAATCAAACTGTTTAGACTGAGTAGGGGCGTTCATAAATAATTAAACGAACCAATTAACCCAATCTATTAATGTTTCATTCAACAAACAAATAAAATTAAATAAAGTAAATTTTACTTTCCACAGTGGAAGGTGCTCAGAACGGAAGAATCCTACCTAGGAGCTCCGTGTAAAAGAATTATAATTATTAAAATTTTACAAATGTACAAAATTGTACGTTTCTACCTGGTAGAAGTTCTTTCGGGAAGACTAATCGAAAACAAAAAAGAATAAATGAATCTGACCGTGTGGCGAGTCGACCTCGTGTTGTCCAGTGCAGCTACTCACATTGAATAGCATGTACTCCTTACGCTGATTCTGCTGGTGCTGACGAATGTGCGATGGATGCTTGTACAAATGCTGGTTTGCCACGAATGCTGATTTGCCACGAATACTGAGGTTCTGATTTCTGAAGGATGAAAGCTGGAAATAAAACAAAGAACAGGCGATGAGCACCATGTGGTCAAATTTTGTCAGGCGTCCAAGATTCGAGATGGTGGTAGGTAGCTTAGCATGATCATCTAGAACGCGGCCCGCAGGTGCTGCACGCGCTTCCTAGCGACACTACGGCGAATCTCTCAATTATCTAATTAATGCTCTCTGATGACTAGACGTAGGTATCATACTGGAGCTAGTTCTTCCTGGCCCCACGAGGAGCGCAGGATAATTGGGATGAACGATGTTACCGATAATTGGAGCAAAGATAATGAAAAACAAAGACGAACTAATAATGAAATGAAATGAAATAATGAAAAACAAATAATGAAAATAATGAAAATTGGAAATTTAACGTTTTTTTTAACGGTGCAATAAGATTTGAATTGGCGTGTGATTGAAGGAAGGCCATTTTAGTTTAGTTAAGTCGATAACACGAAAAAAAAATTCGTTGCATTGTCACTAGGAAGCGGGCACAATGAGGAATTTCACCGAATTCTGTTTGCATTTTTCCTGAATAGTTAATGGTGTGGGATAGATGAAAATCGGGCTGATTTCGGAAAATAGGTAAGTCTCCTGTTATTTTTGGGAGACAATCAAAATTTATGATTTCATAAATAACCGGGAAAACGGACGTGAAGCGGGAACGCTCGCTGATTGGGCTGTTCGGATTGCCGTCCCCTCCCAGTGTTGCTCATTGGGATGACGAAATTGTGTTTTCTAAGAGGAAAGTTATCAAACAAAAACAGGGGAAACCTAATTTTCCCCATCTTACTTTTTCTATTTTTTTCTTCAGTTTTTCGATTTCGAACTTCACTGTTTCGTGAAATTTTGCATCTGGGGACTATAGATTTCTCGTTCTCAGCGCTTCAAGCGGCCGTAAATGAACTATTCCAAGATCATGTCATTTTCCTGGTTTTTTTAAACGTTCGTATTTTCTACACTGTTTTGTTTATTCGTAAATTAGGAAGTTCGGGCCGAAAGTTTGCCGTAGGTGGTTTTTCGAGGTGCTGAATCCGATTTTGGGGTCAAAAATAGGAAATTCCGACATGGTGAAATTCCTCATTCCTGCGAGCCGTGTTCTAGATGCTCCTTAGCTCAGCATACAACTTACTTATGGTAGAGATGCTGAGAATCCAGTCGTCAAGTGACGAGGAAGACAGACATCTGATGGTGAGGAATTCTGATGACCCTCACAAGAAAAGATGGCGCTGAGTGAGAGCAGCTAAGATGAAAAGGTTTCAATATGAGCTGTATAGCTTTTCAGAGCGAACTGAAACCTGGAGTTCTGCGACGTCGACGTGTAGAGGGAGGAGGCGACCTCTCATTGGAGGGTAGTAAAAGGGTCCAACTTTGCGATCACTGAACTTTCACTGCACTATCACAATCATCGCCCACAAAACAAAAGAGAAAAGTAAACATAGTAGGTAGGAAAAACTGAAGTTGCCTTAACACAAACTATAATTGTCAGAGAAAATGGGAGAAACCTAACTGAACAAACGGGTTTTCCCATTTTTCTCTGGCAATTATAGTTCGATCTTGATGAGTCCAGCGGCATTCTTCTAGTTTTTCAATTCCATAGGCTGCTGCACTAATGAATTTCGAAAACCCTTGAAATTTCAAATTCAAGTACAACTTTCAAAGTTTGAGCGCTTGTAATTTAGGAAAATTCTAACTCGGAACGGAGAACGAAAGGTGACTGACTGAGGCCAACTCAAGAGAATAAAGCTTAGTCTGGAGAAGCAGTTCAGAGAGGTTTGGGACTGGACACGCCCGTTATTGCTTGTCCTGAGAAACTCAGAACCAGTTCTGAGGAGTCTGGAACTGCAAGTTCGTTGTCCACACAGAAGGAGTCCAGAACCGCATAGAAACAGTTGGTCTGTTCAGAGAGGCAGTCCTGAACGGTTTGGAGGGGTATGGGGGAGCCTGGAGAAGTCTATTCGCCTCTATCCCCTCCTCTTTTCAGTTCTAGTTTGGTTCCGAACTGGTTCCGAACTACCTCTCTGAACAGACCCAGTTAAAGTGGTTCTATATATCTATGTAGGCTTGTATTCAACGAAGGTCGAAGGTAACAAATCCATCTATGAAGTGATCCTCCCATGCAGGTATTCAGCTAGTCCTTCAACTTAGTAAATATTTCATGGATTGAGTACACCAGGGTGCAATCTCCTACCAATTGACTGAACCATATTGTACAGGGTGAGCCACGGAAACTTACTTATTTGAAAAAATCGCCGTTCTGCCTGGTGGGGTTGTACAAGGGGGGACAATGGACCATTCGAAGGGGGAGCTCCTAAAGTTTTGTTACCTGTACGGTTAGTTGCCACCATGCTTTGGACGAGAGAGCAGCGAGCGTTTGCCCTAGAAACTTTTTTTTCCAATGATCGGTCAATTATTGCGACCCAACGAGCCTTCCGTGCGCGCTTCGAAATTCTTCCTTATGGAGCGGTTCCTGGCCGAAATCCGATTCTAACTTGTGCTACCACATTTCGGGAGACTGGAAGTGTTGCCAGAAACCGAACTGGACCTCAACGGACCTCCAGAATCCCAGAAAACGTTGAGAGAGTGAGGCTGTTGGTTTTGCGCTCCCCCCGTCGTTCGGCTCGCAAACAGGCAGCTGCTCTGGGGATTCCAGGCACAACTGTTAGACGGATTCTCCATGATGATCTTCAATTTCATTCCCTATAAATTGGCTGTAGTGCAGGAATTGAGCGAAAGGGATTTAATCGCCCGCCAAACTGCATGTGAAGCACTGCTCGAAAACCTGCCCCATGACGCGATCGTTTTCTTCAGTGATGAGGCCCATTTTCACATTTCTGGCATTTTTTTTTTTTTATGGGGCTACTTAAAGTCAACTGTTTATAACGATCGTCCACGAACCCTAGAACACCTAAAAAACAACATTCGCTCCGCCATTGGCGAAGTACCCGTCGATATGCTAATCAGAGTGGAGAGAAACTTCAAAAATCGTTTGAACCAATGTTTAAACAATAGGGGCCATCATGGATGTGATTTTTAAAACCATATGAAAAAAAATTTTAAGAGTTGTCCTTCAAAATAAAAATAAAAAATATAACGATATCTGCATTACTTTTTTTCTTATTGACGTTTCAAATAAGTAAGTTTCCGTGGCTCACCCTGTACAAAGTAAATACCCAGTCAATATTCAAAACAAGTATATTCTAAATTCAAAATAAGCCACAAATTAGAATAATTTTACACGAATAACAAGCGGAAATACATATTTGCTTATAGATGAGCAAAACTTAACTCCTCCATCAACTGTGAACATGGCTAATATGTGACTTTTCTTTAAGGCTGGTTCGAACCTGTTTTCATCCAGGAGGAAGTTAATACAGAGTACTGTACCTACTTTTTTTTCGCAGGTTGAAATTTGGCTTGGTGAACGTGGACTTCAACGACCCTAACAGAACACGAACCATAAAAAAATCAGGCTACTGGATGAAAAATTATATAGAAATGCATAAGATTGATTACCAATGACAGATTGTACTGTTACTCCACTTCATATAAACGAAAATAAAATAATGAAGTCTGCTTACTTACCCGACAATACCTTGATGGAGGACGGGAGGAAAAAACATCTTTTTGAATGGTAAACTTATCAGAAGAATACCTGATGGCCAAAAGGGATGGAGCAGAGCTCAATGCAGCCAACAACCGAATATGAGTGGCAAAATGATGAGAAAACAAACTCCAACAGAGAAACTTCCTTTTGGGAACAAAACAATGACAAGCGTTGAAAATTATCAAGGTTTGTTTTCAATCGTTTTTCACAGCTTTTAAAAGGTTTCACAACATCTCGCAGCATGAGGTAATCTTCTCCCAATTAGGCAGATGAATCAATAAGTAAAATCTCTCCCAGGAAAATACTATCCATGATTTCTAGCAGACTTTGCGGTTTTGAATTTTTCGCAGCTGGGGAAGAGGATGTTTTCACTACATGTACTGCTTTTAGTTTTCACGGGTGCAAATTAGCAAATTATTACAACACAGATTATACTATATATCTTCCCTATACCTGGTAAACCATGTAAGTCGGTATTTTTTCGAAAATAAGGTTTTGAGCTTTTCGGGTAAATTAGGGTCTCTTGATCCATTTAGTGAAGAATTTTTCCAATCTGAAGAATAGTTTTTTATCCAGAAAGCATTAAAAAAACGTGTAAGTCGGTTACCTCTTTTTTCGCCGGAAAACCATGTAAGTCCTGTGTATGCCTCCATAAAAGTGAGCAGCTCACGCTGGTGGCAAGTTTCCATCAAAGATAGTCAGTTTTTTTCTTTGTTTCATGTAAAACTTTACAAGATTCATAAATGGAGTTCGGAGAAAGTGATCATAAATAGAAACCTTTTTATAAGTCTCAATTTCAGCAATAAATTCCACTCCTTGTGTTCTGCAGACACGTGATTTTCCATACTGTGGCCAACCTTAAGATCACGACCTACCTACGTGTTTTTTTTACTTACCTACCTAAGATCACGTGTTTTCCCGTATTATTTCTAAATTATTTTTACATTATTTAGGAGGATATTTCAGATGAATTGATTGATTTTGTAGGCTGTTTGACCTAGCTGTAATGCTGATGTTAGAAAGAACAACAAGAGATTAGTAGTGTGCTATTGGTCTGCTTATGTTTTACAGGAAACTCCGTAAAATTAATGATACTTACAAGAGATAATAATGAGATAACCATTAAGGAAATCCAGCTCTGACCAATCCCTAACCCATCCTCAATCTACCCCTAGTCCATCTATAACCCATCCCCTGCTCATATCCAACCCAGCCTTGACCTATTCCAACCCCTAATCCGTCCCTAGCCCATCTCCAACCTATCCTTAACCCCTATCCCATCCCTAACCTAACTCATACCTAATCCATCCCTAATCCATCTCCAACCTATTCCTAACACATCCCATTCCTAACCCATCCCTAGTCCATTTCTAACCCAACCCAGCCCTGACCTATCCCAACCCCTAACTTATACCCAGCCCACCCCTAACCCGTCCCTAGCTTATCTCCAACCTATCCCTAACCCCTATCCCATCCCTAACCCATCCTCAACCCATATCCAGTTCATCTCTAACCCATACCTATCTCATCCCTTGATGAAACAAAAGTACCTAGTTGCCTAACACTTCACATTAAATGCATACCTAACTAGTTATGGTTGTGATAGGTAAAGTGTTCCTATAAGTGTTGTGATCAGCGACCTCTTCGCATTTCTGTCCATTCGCTTCCTTAGCTCAGTGGTAGGAGCTCCGATTCAGAATCGGAACGATAGGAGATCGATCCCCGGTCGAGGGAAGTTAATTTTTGATGACTCAACAGTATGGCGCAGTCGGTAGGACACGAACCTACGCTCCCAAAGGGATAATGGTTGTAATTTAAGAAATGGTAATTGAAGAATCGGTAGTATATTGAATAATTTATTGCTCAACTCTAGTAATATCTTAAACTGAAGACTATCGTTCTGACTCTAGGAGCCTTAAAGTTGGACTGCGTATTAGTCAACGCCTATGAATTTTCATTTAAATATTTTCCTTTTGCATCGATTTGGGAATTTTGTGTAACCTTGAAACCTGGAGAAAAAAATTGAATAATATTCCTAGTAATAAAATAACCCAAGCTGGGTATATTTTCATAAAAATCGAATTGAAAACCATGTAAGTCGGGTATCAAAGGCTGGGTAAAAGCATGTAAGTTCATTTTTTCGTTCGCTGAAGTAAATTTTGATGAAATTAGTCTCAGGCTCTTTGAAATACTACTGCTACCACCAATTTTATGGAATGGAACGAAAAAAACCTATAGTATATGGAATGAAAACTTAATGATTCAGTTTTTAGTGTCCCCTGTAAAATTTGATAAACTCGACTTTACCAGGTATAGGTACTTTACTAGGTATAGTTTACCAGGTATAGGGACGATATATTATAAATAATTATACAACACAGAACCAATGTCCCCCCCCCCTAATTATATACATACATAAAATGCAAACCGTAGGTAAGTATGTCGCCCGAATGTGGGGGTCCCAGGTTTGATTCCAGGCCACATCAAATTTTTTGCCTGCTTTTAGCAGGCTTTTCAGCTAGTTTCCAATAATGAACCATTGAGATCGACCAAGAACAACAATTTTCTTACCCCCCCCCCCCCCCCAATCAAAATTTGTTGGTTTGCGTTTCAAGGTACGTAGAATCCAAGAATCGAATAAAAATTTGGCCGTCCGCCCGCCGTACGCGGCACTTTCCCCACTTAGCATTGACCGATTTTGATGAAATTTGGTTTGTAGGCTCCATTTGTGCCCCGAAGCTTTAGGTTGATGTAGGTCACTTCTAAGGGTTGAAAAATAACTAAGTATGGCTTTAATATCTAATAAGTCTGGCTATAATAACTAACAAGTCTGGCTATAATAACTAATAAGTCTGGCTATAATAACTAATAAGTCTGGCTATAATAACTAATAAGTCTGGCTATAATAACTAATAAGTCTGGCTATAATACTAATAAGTATGTCTTGAGCCACATTTCAACAAGGAACTGCGAGGTTTTGACCTCTTAGTGGTAACACCAAGAGGAGCTTTCATCATTGATGTCTCAGTGGTCTCTGGCTCTGGCCAAAGATCACTCGCAGTCATCAATGCTTCCAAAATTCAAAAATATGAAATTGACGCATTACTAGAGGCTGCAGCAGCATTTGCAAACATTCAACGAAACCTACTGAAGGTGATTGGAGCAACTATCACCTAGCGAGGCATATGGCATGGCAAGTCAGCCAAGGATCTCATTCGGGCTGGTTACCCACTGTTCATCCCTGAGTGGATGACCACCCGAGTCCTAACAGGAGGATCATTCATCTGGTCTAAATTCAGGGCTACGGCCACATGACGGCGTGCCACGGCTCGAGCAAATGGGCCCTGTGGGACTTGGAGCTGAACTCGAACCCCATGGAGAGGAGAAGCGTCGGCTTATGGCATAGCCAGAAAAGGCACAATCCTCCCTCCATCATTCCTGGGATAAGGTTTTAGTGATACGACTCTGCTTTATACCGTACCTATCTATTATGAGTACCAGAATTATTTATAAAATTTATACCGCACGATGTGAACGTAGAACTCAAAGTGAATTTTATTAATCAACTCAACAGGTGCTAAATAGGAACAACAATTGATGGGAGTTTATATAAAATGAAGTGTCAACAACTGTAGTGTCTGCCACAAAGGTGTTTCAATCTTATCTCTCACCACCAATGTCGGATCTCGGACCCTGATACCAAGCAGCCAGATGGACATAATTAAAATAAAATTAAAAAAAAAAAACAAAAAAACTGAGCTGTGATGTAAATATTTACGTACAATACCATCGATTGTAGTGGTGAAATATTTTTTTCCAAATATAAATTGTTAATGGTACGATGTGGGCTTCATTTGGTGTCTAGTTGTGCCGCTAAGCTTTTGGTTGATGTCAGTCACTTCTAAGGGTTGAAATGTTGAAAACGCCCTATCTCAAACAATTTTGATATAAAGGTACTGTTTTCCTATCAATTTAAGAGAGTATTGAATTTTTAGAAGCCACGCGGAGCCCTGTAGGACAAGCCGTGCGCTCCCAAAGAAAACTTAAGGTTTGGACTTATGATAATGGGTTGTGCGCCTGGGTCGGAAAAACTGTTTATTGTTATTTTTAATCTAAACTAGACCTCATTCTGACACCAACCGCCGCCTTCTAGGGTGAGAAGACCTTTTTCTATGATTTTTCAAAGTTTCGAATGTTAATGACATCACAGTGGGCTGGGGGGTCCCGCCCAGGCTGGAGGGGCGTGTGATGTCATAAACATTCGAAACATTGAAAAATCATAGAAAAAGATCTACTCACCCAAAAAGAGAACAGCTGGTGTCAAAATTCTTAAAATGAGGTCTACTTTCGATCAAAAATTTAAAAAATATCAGGCGCACCCCTAATTCAACACGAGTGCTAATCTCTGTTCAAATTATAGCTGACCGAAATGCGATCGATGTTTTTCTTCAAGTTTGTTGGTGGTAACAATGGCGAAGCCGTGTTCTTTGCAGACTAGTGATCTATAATGAAAAATAATAAGCCTTTGTGTAATAATTTGCAGCGTTTTTTATTACAAAGGTACAATGGAAAAACTTCAGAAATCGTAGTGGAATGATACAAAACGGATATCAGCGAAGGAAATTTTCAAAATGTTTGAGTCCATAGCTTCATTTTCTTTGGAAGTTCTCTGAAAAGATGGGGAATTTGCCTCAAGTTTAGGTTCTGGAATTTCAAGTCAAATCCTATAATAGGGCCCTAGAATAACGTTTAACACCAGGAATACCCAAGGGATTAAATGCTGTGGAAGAAAACGCCTTAATAAGTGAACTCTGTCAAAAAAACTCTGTGAAGATCGAGGGAAACTGATGACGTCACTCCCCGGGGTTCTTCCTGCTAAACTGTGCTCTGGCGAAGTGTAAAAGAACTTTTGGCAAATATTGTCAGAGAATGTTAACAGGTAGAGTCGTAGGCGCCCTTGTGACCACTTGAAACGATCCACTCAAATAATGTGATTTAAATATCAAAAAAACCCTGTGTTGTTGCCTGTAAAGTCGGTATACGGGCGAAAGTTTTACGTGACAACGACTTTGAGTGGTAAAATAATTTTAAATATAAATAAAATTCTTTGTCAAGTTGCACGGAGTAGGTATTTCCCGTAGGTAGTAGGTATTTCCCATGGGTGGGGGGGGGGGAGTGAGTGCCAGGGAAGGGGGGCGGGGCGCTCCCGCTTTTGTGAGCGCCGGGGAAGGGGAGGGGCCGCCCGCCTTTAGGGAGCGCCGAGCTGCACCCCCTCCGTGAGCGGAGCGTAACGCAGTTTCTTGAAGTGTCTCCCGGTAAACCAATTTATAAGACGTTATCACGTCAAAAATAGAATAATATTGAAACTAGATAAGAGAAGGTGAAGATTAATAATGCTTGATAAACTAATTGGTAGAATCGTATTGTAAAAAAGAGTGAGTAAAATTGCTTCTTTTGGTCACTTTTGTGTCTGAGTTCTTCCTGCCAGTTTGATCACATAAGCTAACAGTTTTATGAGCGCTTTCAGAGGTGGCGCTACTGTCGTAAGGGGCACTGATCCTCCTAAGAAGTCAGATTGGTAAGAAAATCCGTTACGTTGCAGCGCCATCCCCCCATGAACAGATTGCCGCTACATTTAAAATATCCATCTTTCTTAAATTCTCTAAATTTTTGTATACATTTTCGAGCAGCACACCATGGTCTTCTTCCATATTAGTAAACCCTCTTTCGAGAAAAAAAATTAAAAAATTGTGAGGCGAATTCCCCATTCTCCAAGCTGGGAAGTTCTTGCTAACCTCTGGGAGCAGAGGCACTACAGACTAGTCCTCTATTAGGTTGTATTTGAATTTATTGAAACATTCGTAGGTTAGATGGTTCATGGCCGAAATACTGCTTAATTTTTGGGATGAGGGCTACAAAGAGGTACAAACCCGTGTGTCAAACCATGATTTAAGAAAGATCAACTATATATTTACAATACCTTGAGAGGAACATGTTAGAAAACATACCTAGTAAACACTATTTACGTGAACGAACGTACTGAAGAATGTCGAGCAAACATATTTCTCTTGAATCTTCAATGCTGAGGAGCTGAGACGCTGCTCAATATTCGTGATTCCTGACAGGCCTGTCAGGGTTGAATAGTTTCGGGTCTTCCAGAAACTCGGGTTCTTTGTTGTAGTAGGGCATCATCCCTGAAATAGAAATTTACATCGTAACTCTCAAGTTCAAGATTTTCAAAAACAAGCATTGTGTAGGGATGGGACAAGCATCTACATGGAACCCAAATCCAACGCTTGAATGGAACAAAGACATCACTTCAGATTACCGTTTAAAGTTACCGCCTAGATCAGGCGGGAGACCAAAAGTTCGTACCTACTCCGACCACTGCGCTGTTGGTTCCACGGCTAGGCGCCCACTTTGGGCTAAATTAATTATATTAATACAATCTTCAAGTAGTTGTATTCCGTAATAATGAACCAACATTAGATCTATCGGACATAATCAGTCAAGTAGGTCAACTGAAGTAGAATCGAGTGTACGAGGTAGATCTACGTGGTCCATACAAGCTCTTGGGGTAACCTCCCGTACAACCGCCCATCATCATCTTGTGCTACGAATTCAAATTTTTAAAACGGTCTATAATGGGGTATATCGGTGGGTCGGAAATTCAGGTTTTTGACCTCAAATTTGGATTCAGCACCCATGAAAACCTATATACTACAACTTTAAGCCCAATGATACTATACTATAACATGTGGTAGAAAAATTAATTAAAGAGATCACACGTTTGAAAAAGGCGGGCCGCTATAAATGCACACACACTAGGCAAGGACAATGCCGCTGACTACGCCGCACGCGTGTGTGAGTACTATTTTGTAGTATCCAAGAGGTCTTTCAAGGGTTTCCGTGCATGGATACTTTTTTCAAAGAAAGTTGGCTAGCTACGTCACGATTGGCTAGCTACGTCACACCATTCAAATCTTCAACTTTCCTTAGCTTCTCTGATTTTTTAAAAACATTTTCTCGACGAACAGACCCGATTACCGTTATTCCTGAGCCATACTCTTTTGAAAAAAAAATAAAAAATATTGACCGAAATACCCCATTGCATCTTAATTCATCCGCTGTAGATCGAATAATAGATCAGCGCAAACGTTTAATCAGTGTGCTCATTTAGTTCATCAAATAGAATCAACAGTTCCAACTAGATAATCAAGATTATCTCACGGTAACACTGCTGACAATGTGGACGAGTTCATGACTACAAGCTGATACATATTAAGATGTTGTGAGCTTCCTCTCATGTATACCCTATTCCTCGTGTCAAGGCTGGAGTGGGATAAAAGGGGTGTCCAGGACAACTGGGATTCCACCAAGAGTCTCACCTTTGGGTGGCAGCCACTGGGCTGAAAGCTGAAGCTGGGAGCCCTAGAAGCGTTCTGATTGGTGGAGCTCTAGGACGTAGTTCTAGATGAGTGCAACAGTTCGCGTTCATGATTGCTTGTTCCCAACCTCATCGCAACAAGTCACCTTGTTTAACACATATTTTTCTCTTTGAGGCGTCACCGGCCGTTTCTAAGTAATTAATTTGATAACATATAGTTATATTCTCGATATGTATGAAAAAATCGAGCGGTTTTCAATAATACACTGGGTTTCTACTGGCTATAGGGACAACAACAATTGTAAGGGTAACTTGGAAAATACTTTTCGCCCCGATTGGTTTTTCTAAGTAATTCTTGCAAATATAAATGAAGATGAAATGAGAAGTTATCAATTTCTGGTCATTCGTAAGGATTTGAAAAGAAGCGGCATGAAGAGAGTGTGGCCTCCCCCCACCACTTCAGTTTCTGTGGTAGTTCTTTAGCTGAAAGTAGATGGCGCAACTGAGGCAGTCTCAAAAATGCTTGCACGCAATTTTAAGATTAGCTTTCTCCTCTGTTAACTTGTCTCCAGTACTCTGTGGTGGCAGCACTTGGGCGTCGACACCCACTAGAGACACTGCAAAGACCCCAGAGATACATCAGGGCCAGCAAAGCCTCTATCCACACCAGCCCAAATTATCCCATGCAAGGGGATTTGCACGATAATAAGTAAAATAAAGTAAACAACCATTTCAGGTTGGATTTTCTTCTGACTGCCATTCCTGGCATTGCGGATGTCACCAAAGCAAAGCTCACAAGCCAGGATCCTTACAATGCCTTGCCTTTGACAACTTGGGGGTCAGCTGTGGCCGCGCTTGCAATGGCACGCGTCTTTTAGCAAGGAGTCTTGGACCGGCTACTGCGAGGAAGTCGTGAGTTCAAGTATCGTCGCAGAGGCGTATTTTCGTGCACCCCCCCCCCCCACCATCGTCAAAAACCGGTGAGGTAATGGGAAGCCATGAGCGAAATCATCAGAACTTATTCTCCAGGAATGTCAGTCGGACGAAAATCCAACCTGAAATGGTTTTTTACTTTATTTTTACTTTTTTACTATAATATCTTTACAAGGCGATCTTACCTGCATTCTGGCTCTTTGTAATTTCAGAGGCCACTCGTTCTTGCTGGGTTTTGCACAAGCCTGTGATGTGGCGACCATACATCAAACCGGTGAAGGGTGACACGAATTGAGAAAGAAGTCTAACGTTTTTGTAGTCTGGTTCGATTTTCATTTTACACAGGATGCACACGACTTTTTCTTTCTTGAAGGGATTCTCTATTTCAATAGGCTGAAAATCGACAGGTACATTAATAAAACATGAAACACGAGTAATTAACACGTTGAACGTGGGGAAAAAACGCGTTGGTTCCCTGTGTCGGAGAAATTTTTTTTCGCCGAAACGCTATAGCAGCAACATATATTAATAAAAAGTAGTATATTTTTCCAAAAATTTTGACATAAAAAAAAGTTGAGAATTCTGAGAATTTATTCTCGGCGTCAACGTGACGCAGCCAGCGGCAGTGTAAAGTTGCTCCAATTTTAATGGGAAATCAACCCCTATGTGAGTGGGTTGGCTTAGGCCGCCCGTCCACTGTATTTCAATCAATCATTTACCATCAATCATTTTTTTTAATACCTAGTTATTCCATACCTGGAAAGAGAATGAGTCTTCTCTTTTTTGGGAGGTTTGTAGAGTTGTCTGGCAAAGATTCAAAACAGAAAAAACCGAATCAAACACAAAAAAAAATCGGAGTCGAACCACTGGGTCTTTTTTACGATAACGAACTGAAAGTATGAAACTTATGAGAGGATTGAGCTGATTACACTAGATTACAAAATTTAGGGGTGGTCTGGCTGCCTCGTTCTTTCATCACTTTTCTTATGGTATTTGGTGCGCTGAATCCGAATCTGACGTCAGTTTTTTTTGTTTACGTCCGATTTTCAAGATATAGCTAGTTTTAAGATTTTTCTAGTTCTCACTTTTCTTCATTTTTTAGTGAAAACTCATCTTGCTCAAATCTTCTCAAAAAGTACTCAGACTTATAGGAAATTTCATGTAGAATCCGAATATGTACTTAGTTTTCAAGTAAAACTGTGTTAAACCCCCTATTTTCCACAAAACGTATCAAAAAACACCGGTTCTCAACGTTTTTTCTTCGGGTTTTCCCTTACATTTTGCCACTTGAAAAAAAAATTAAGGCTAAAAAAAATGTTCTCGGGCTTTTACTTTGTAGGGGGGACACCCCAGAGGAGAATGAGACCAATCGCAGCCTCCTAAACCCACTAATATGCAAGGAATGAGCTTTTTCAAGGCACTGAGATGAAAATTCACAAAAACCGTTAGTTAATTTTTCGAGATAAGTATGTGCGTTCCTAAATCTGTTTTCCTCAAATGGAGTTTCCTTTCTTCCACATTTTTTATGCTTGTCGCCTATTAAGAGTAAGATCGAAAATAGGTACTCAAAGGGGGAGTAAATCATAATTGGGAAACTCTTGTTTTGTTAAGTGATTTTAATTCAGTTTTACAAACGAAACACAATAAACTGCAGAAAAGTTAACGGTGTAAATCTGTTTCATGAAGGCTCAGATGAATCAAAAGTTGGTAAAATGTTTGGTTATTCCTCCACCTCAGAGGTTCCACCAAGATATAAAACCATGGAAGAACGGTACAAAGGGTATTGGGAAGTTCACATGGTGGCGGACTATTGTTGGACCTTAAAAAGAGATTTACCTCAGGCGGCGAAGTTTTCTCTACATAGATGCCGGCGATGAAACCTCTGAGGTGGAGGAATAACCAAACATTGCACCAACTATTGATTCATCTGAGCCTTCATGAAACAGATTTACACCGTTAACTTTTCTGCAGTTTATTGTGTATCGTTTGTGAAACTGAATTAAAATTACTTAACAAAACAAGAGTTTACCAATTACGATTTACTCCCCCTTTGAGTACCTATTTTCGATCTTACTCTTAATAGGTGAAAAGCATAAAAAATGTGGAAGAAAGGAAAATCCATTTGAGGAAAACAGATTTAGGAACGCACATACTTATCTCGAAAAATTAACTAACGGTTTTTGTGAATTTTCATCTCAGTGCCATGAAAAAGCTCATTCCTTGCATATTAGTGGGTTTAGGAGGCTGCGATTGGTCTCATTCTCCTCTGGGGTGTCCCCCCTACAAAGTAAGAGCCCGAGAACATTTTTTTAGCCTTAATTTTTTTTTTCAAGTGGCAAAATGTAAGGGAAAACCCGAAGAAAAAACGTTGAGAACCGGTGTTTTTTGATACGTTTTGTGGAAAATAGGGGGTTTAACACAGTTTTACTTAAAAACTAAGTACATATTCGGATTCTACATGAAATTTCCTATAAGTCTGAGTACTTTTTGAGGAGATTTGAGCAAGATGAGTTTTCACTAAAAAATGAAGAAAAGTGAGAACTAGAAAAATCTTAAAACTAGCTATATCTTGAAAATCCGACGTAAACAAAAAAAACTGACGTCAGATTCGGATTCAGCGCACCAAATACCATAAGAAAAGTGGTGAAAGAACGAGGCAGCCAGACCACCCCTAAATTTTGTAATCTAGTGTTATTGACACAACCAACAATTAAACAATGCCGATCAACCTTAAAAAGAGTGAATCATTCCGTAAAAATGAATGAAAAATGTGAAAACATAACGAAATTACCGGAGGAGCGCACAAAGATAAGGTGTCACTTTGATAACTGCTCAATTACCTTCAACCTCGACCGATTCAGCTCCAGATTGAACCGTTCGACTCATAATTAGTTCATCTATCACGAAAAAAAGCTAGAAAAGAACGGAAACTGAGAACGAAAGAACAGGAGCAGATATTCTTGAACCTGTTTTGCGAGAGGTGTTTGCGTGACATAGACGCGGCCAGCCACAGGGACCCCGGGATTTGCGTTACATAGACGCGATCCGCGTCCAACGTGTTAAAGAAAACATTAACAGTTATCAAAATCATTAACATTATCAATTGAGATTTCAGTGAAAAAAAAATTGCAAAAAAGTCCATGCTAAAAATTTTGAGGCCATTGCAATAGCAACATTTTTTTTAAAAGTTCGTTAACACGACATTCACTGGTTTTCAGACCTTTCCAGAGTAACTTCATTGAACTCAAGTTCTTGTATCGCTAAATAACAGAACATGTTTGTTCCACAGAGCTTATGCAGTCACCGGGGAACAGAATAAAGATTTATTTTGATCATAGCAGTCACTTGTTTATTGTACAACCATATTCTCACCATATCGCTAGTTTCGGCACCACCACTTTCAGCATTTCGTTGTAGCGTCACTGATGAGTGTACCAGTCGTGGTAACAACATAGGACCCGTCGAACCTGGAAGAAGAAGTAGGTTATTATTTCGATTGTTCTGTTTTTCAATAAATTTCTAGAGTTATGATTCAGTGTTCTAGTGTTATTCATTCATGTGAACAACTAAATATGTCAAATTTCCCTTCCATATTTTCGCTGAGTTGAAGGTTGAAAATTGTTCTGGTAGAGACGAGCGTGCCATTCATGGCACGCCTTGTTCTGGTGACTAGGGTGGGGGTAGAATTTTTTGATTATTTTTTTGGGATACTTCAAAGACCAAATGATGATAAAAACACACAAAAAATCCATCAACAACGATATGTTTTTTCCGTCCTTGGTGGGTTCAATTTGATCCATTTTGGTTTATTATTTTCAATAATGAACCTTTGGAATCGACCAAGAAAAAAAAATTTTAACACCCCCTCAAAATTTGATAGTTTATGTTTCAAAGTACGTAGAATCCAAAAATCGAATAAAAATTTGGCCGTCCGTCCACCGTACGCGGCACTTTTGCCACTTAGCATTGACCGATTTTGATGAAATTCGGTATGTAGGCTCCATTTGGGGTCTAGTTGTGCCCCGAAGCTTTTGGTTGATGTAGGTCACTTCTAAGGGTTCCAAAATCAATTTTGAAATTTTGAAAACGCCCTGACTCAAAAAATTTTGATATAAAGGTATTGATTTTCCTTCAATTTAGGATTCTATAGAATTTTTTGAGACCACGCGGAGCTCTTTAGGACAAACCGTTCGCTCCCTACGAAAATTTAAGGGTTTATATTGAAATATATATATATATATATAAACCAAAACACGAGTGTGAATCGCAAAAGAGGCCTAATCTCCGTTCAAATTAGAGCTGACCGAAATGCGATCAATGGTTGGTGATTTTGATTTTTTTTTCTTTTGATCTTTTTTTCCCTTCATATTGGATGGTTGGTGATTTTGTAGACGAGTGATCTACATAGAAAAATAATAAACCATTGTGTAATAATTATCAGCGTTTCGGTTTCCGATTGAGCTGAAATTTTGCTTGCATGTATAAATTAATCGGATGACAATGCAACATTATTATGACATAGAGCTGATTATTAACAAATAAATAATGAAAACTTGTTTTTTTAAAGATTTTTTAAACGATCTTTAAATTTGTTGACAGTTTTATCTCTAATGTTGAAAATTTATCTTTTAATCTGTTGACAGATTTTCACTTGTTTCAATTCGCTAGGTGCGATCACCAACATCAGATGTGACGAAGCACTCAGATCGTTCCTCCCCCACTCTTATTTCAGCTACGAGGGACGTCCGGAAAAAAGGGGACAAATGCTGTTAAAATTAGAAAAATGCATATATTTTAATGAAATTTTCAGGATATGTTCAAAATTTAATCCTTTATTTTTCAACATAGTCCCCGGCAAGTTCCACACACTTCTGCATCCTAGGCACGAGCTTTTTTATGCCTTCGTCATAGACGCTCCGCTCCACCTCCAACAGCCACTTCTCCACAGTCTCCTTGACCTCCTCGTCGCTGGAAAACCGTTTTCCACCCAGGAACTCCTTCAGTTTTGTGAACAGATGAAAATCCGAGGGCGCCAGGACAGGGGAATATGGTGGGTGGTTAATGACATCCCATCCAAATCTCACAAGGAGGTCCTGGGTCACACGCGCGGTGTGGGGCCTGGCGTTGTCGTGAAGGAGGCTCACGCCTCGAGTCAGCATAATTTTTTTTTCAATTTTGTTAAGGTTTCACAATAGGCATCGGCGTTGATGGTGGTCCCTCTGACCATGAAATCAACCAATAACACTCCCTTCCTGTCCCAGAACACAGATGCCATGATTTTGCGTTCCGAAAATTGCACCTTGAATTTTTTGGCACTGGGGGAGTGGGTATGGCGCCACTGTAGGGACTGTCGTTTGGACTCAGGGGTATAGTGGCATACCCAAGTCTCGTCCCCAGTCACTATAGAGTCCAGGAACGTTTCTCCCTCCGATGCATACTGCTGCAGAAATTCGTTTGCAGCCACAACACGTCGTTGGCGATGTTCTGGAGTCAACATTTTTGGCACCCATCTGGCACACAACTTCCTGTAGTCAAGATTTTCAGAATTTCAGAATTTCACCCATAACGGTCCGTGAGATGTGTGGGAACATTTCATGAAGGGAGTCGAGGGTCACACGACGATTGCTGCGAATTTTTTCATTGACTTGCTGCACAAGTTCTTCTGAAACGACAGACGGCCTCCCACTTCTTTCTTCATCGTGCGTGTTTGTGCGACCTTCTTTAAACTCCTCAACCCACTTGAAAACCTTCGAACGTGTTATCACATCAGGTCCATAGGTTTCCATAAGCTGACGATGGATTTCGGCAGCTGAATTTCGGCGCAAAGTGAGGAACTTGATCACTGCCCGAATCTCACACCTGCGGTAGGTGGAGCGAACGACACCTGCGGAGGTTGACGCGACGGGCTCCTGCGACGACATTTTTGAACAAACTGAGACGGGCGAGCGCTCATTGTGACAGTTAGGAGTTCCCCTACACGCAGGTATGCCAACTTTGAAAAAAAATCCCATCACCCCCTACGACAATTGTCCCCTTTTTTTCCGGACATCCCTCGTACTTCAGCATTCCCCACTACTTCCGCTGGCATTTTGCAAACTCCTGTGTCATTAAAAAACATCTGAGCGTTTTTTCTATCGAGATCACACAAGCAAGTAAATTTTATTTCGGGAATTTTGGAAACCTAGGTAAATTAATAACTTGGCAGTCTCCCGTGTTTTTGACCCCACAACAAAATCCATTGATTGCATGGGTGCATTGGTGAAAATGAAACAGAAAACACAATGTGCCAAATAAAGGAAAAGAAAAAATGTTGCCCAAAACGCTTAATTATTATTTGCAAGTATCAACAGAAAGCTCAGCGTGGACGTGATTTACCTAATGGTCCTTACAAATTTGTCGATGTTTGATTAGAGGGTTTACTACAACTAAACTAAGTGGAGAGTGGGTAATAATGAAAATAATGGGTGGTAGTAATGAAAATGACGCATGAAATGTTTTGGTTTATTATTTTCAATAATAAGCCTTTGGAATCGAGCAAGAAAAAAAAAATTTTAACCCCCCCTCAAAATTTGATGTTTTACGTTTCAAGGTACGTAGAATACGAAAATCGAATAAAAAAATTTCCGTCCGTCCGCCGTACGCCGTACGCGGCACTTTTCTTAGCAACACTGGACCGATTTGGTTCAAATTCGGTATACGGGCTCCATTTGGGGTCTAGTTGTGCCGCGAAGCTTTTGGTTGATGTTGTTCACTTCTAAGGGGTGAAAATTAAGGGTTGAAATTTTCAAGAGTGCCCTAGCTCGAAAACTCTCGAAATAAAGGTATCGTTTTTTCATCAATTTTAAATAGTATTGAATTTTTAAAAATTTTTGAGACCGACCGGAGCTCTGTAGGACAAACCGTTCGGTCCCTACGAGTACTTGAAGGTTTTCCTTCGATAAAACAGAATCATGAGTGTGAATCGCAAAAGAGGTCTAATCTCCATTCAAATTTTATCGGACTAAAATGCGATCGCTGTTCATTTCTTCGATTTGTATACAGTTTTGCCTTCTGCGTAACCAGTAATCAAATTTCCGTATGAAGCTTTCTATTTTTCCAATCGAGTGTGAAGCGTTTAGTTCTTTCTAATAAACTTGATTGTGAAGGTGTGAAGCAGTATGGTGTGGTAGGTAGTACCTAGCTAGTAGGTAAAAAACGTCTGCCAAGTTGGGTGGGCAGTATAGCTTCCTCACTCATTGTAACATGGACGTATAGAATCAGTTGGCGAAAAACAGGAGAGGAAATGGCCTTGGAGCTCACTCAGCTGATCAGTGACCACTCAGGCACCTTCAGCATTCTCCATTGACCCTGCCTCTCAAATTTCAGCTTCCTGCGTTCAACAGGAGAGAAAATGGCCTTGGAGCTCACTCAGCTGATCCGAAGGTGCTGAAATTTATAGGGGACCGTCTAGGACCTAACCCGCACAATCCCTGAAAATTTCATCAAAATCGGACCACAGGTTAGTATAGTTTTGCCCGGGACAAGGATTGACCACAGACATACCGACAGACCGACAGACAGACAGACAGACAGACAGACAGACACGGAACCAAAATTGTTCGGGAAGCTCTAAAACGCAAAAAGCAAGTGGAAATTTTGATTTTGGAGGACATTTTTTTTTTTTCACTTCTTTCATTCACAATTTATATTTGGAAAAAATACTTCACCGCTACAATTGATGGTATTGTACATAAATATTTACATCACAGTATTGTATCAGCACTTTCAGCACTCAGCAGTCATGTCCATCTGGCTGCTTGGTATCAGGGTCCGAGATCCGACCTCGGACATTGGGGTGAGGGACAAGGTTGAATCACCTTATCCCACAAATGATGGAGGGAGGATTGTGCCTCTTCTGGCTATGCCATCAGTCGACACTTCTCCTCCCCATGGGGTTCGAGTTCAGCTCCAAGTCCCACGGAGCCCACTTGCTCGAGCCGTGGCACGCCGTCGTGTGGCCGTAGCCCTGAATTTAGACCAGATGAATGATCCTCCTGTTAGGACTCGGGTGGTCATCCACTCCAGGATAAACAGTGGGTAACCAGCCCAAATCAGATCCTTTGCTGACTTGCCATGCCATATCCCTCTCCAGGTGATCGTTGCTCCAATACAAAGCTTCCCTACCTTCGGTAGTGAGGAAGCAAAAAAGTTGGTAGGTAAAAAAAATGTTGGTGGGTAAAAAACGCTGCAAATCATTGCTCAAAGGCTTCTTCACTCTTCAGATCACTGATCAGCTGAGTGAGCTCCGAAGCCATTTTCATTCCTATTGAATGGAAGTGCTCTTCCAGGCGTCTCCAGCAATCGAGGAGATCTTCTTCACTCTTCAGATCACTGATCAGCTGAGTGAGCTCCAGAGCCTTTTTTACTCCTATTGAATGGAAGTGCTCTTCCAGGCGTCTCCAGCATTCGAGGAGATCTTCTTCACTCTTCAGATCACTGATCAGCTGAGTGAGCTCCGAAACCATTTTTACTCCTATTGAATGGAACTACTCTTCCAGGCGTCTCCAGCATTCGAGGAGATCTCCTTCACTCTTCAGATTACTGATCAGCTGAGTGAGCTCCGAAGCCATTTTTACTCCTATTGAATGGAAGTGCTCTTCCAGGCGTCTCCAGCATTCGAGGAGATCTTCTTCACTCTTCAGATCACTGATCAGCTGAGTGAGCTCCAAAACCATTTTTACTCCTATTGAATGGAAGTGCTCTTCCAGGCGTCTCCAGCATTCGAGGAGATCTCCTTCACTCTTCAGATTACTGATCAGCTGAGTGAGCTCCGAAGCCATTTTCAATCCTATTGAACGCAGGAAACTGAAATTTGAGAGGGAAGGTCAAGGGAGAATACAGATGGTGGTAGGTGCTATTGATGGAGAACCAGTGATCTATACAGAAGGGTGATCTATACAGAAAATAATAAACCTTTGAGCAATGATTTGCAGCGTTTTTTGTCTGACACCTCTCAGGTTCGCTATCAAAACCGGCGATGGAGCAACTGCAGGAATGCACCATCCGTCGCATCCAGCAACTCTTACAACGAATAACTCAAATGCGCTGGACTGCAGCACAATCAGCTAGCAACAAACGCTGATCCAATCACCACTAGCTGTCTTCAGGAACGCCAGCAAGACAAAAACTCCAAGTGGTCGAAGCTGATTCTAACACAAATAGAAATATCTCCATGATCAAGATAGAATCTCCAATTGTACTAAATGTTGGTGTACCTAGTACATGAGGTCGCTCTAGAGAGGATGCTAACCACACGTGCAAATATTGGGATTTTATGTTGAGTAAAAACGCTGATCAGTCCTACCTACATGAATTTGGCTTCACTATGACGATACCGAGTCGAGCGTCATCCAGTGATTGAACCCTGACAGGTCAGCTGATGACCGCGGCTTCATGCGCGTCGCTTGGAAAAGGAAGATCGGAAAAATAACCGGACTTGCCTGCGAGACTCGCTTCGGGATTTTGTTCTTCTCGTGCTTTATAAAACTTTTCTGTTTCTCAAAAGTAACATACCTAACTATTCGTTTTGTTCCATTCTTAATGTCCTCGATTCTCTTGTCCGCGATTCCAACAATAAACTTTTACACAGCAAATATCTAAGTGTTTACTTTCTAGAGAATAAACAAACGCTGCAAATCATTGCTCAAAGGTTTATTATTTTCTGTATAGATCACCCTTCTGTATAGATCACTGGCTCTCCATCAATAGCACCTACCACCATCTGTATTCTCCCTTGACCTTCCCTCTCAAATTTCAGCTTCCTGCGTTGAATAGGATTGAAAATGGCTTCAGAGCTCACTCAGCTGATCAGTGATCTGAAGAGTGAAGAAGATCTCCTCGAATGCTGAAGACGCCTGGAAGAGCACTTCCATTCAATAGGATTGAAAATTGCTTCGGAGCTCACTCAGCTGATCAGTGATCTGAGAGGTGAAGAAGATCTCCTCGAATGCTGGAGACGCCGGGAAGAGCACTTCCATTCAATAGGATTGAAAATGGCTTTGGAGCTCACTCAGCTGATCAGTGATCTGAGGAGTGAAGAAGATTTCCTCGAATGCTGGAGACGCCTGGAAGAGCACTTCTATTCAATAGAATTATAAATGGCTTCGGAGCTCACTCAGCTGATCAGTGATCTGAAGAGTGAAGAAGCCTTTGAGCAATGATCTGCAGCGTTTTTTACCCACCAACATTTTTTTTACCTACCAACTTTTTTTTACCTACCAGCTAGGTACTACCTACCACACCATACTGGCTTCACACCTTCACAATCAAGTTTATTAGAAAGAACTAAACGCTTCACACTCGATTGGAAAAATAGAAAGCTTCATACGGAAATTTGATTACTGGTTACGCAGAAGGCAAAACTGTATACAAATCGAAGAAATGAACAGCGATCGCATTTTAGTCCGATAAAATTTGAATGGAGATTAGACCTCTTTTGCGATTCACACTCATGATTCTGTTTTATCGAAGGAAAACCTTCAAGTACTCGTAGGGACCGAACGGTTTGTCCTACAGAGCTCCGGTCGGTCTCAAAAATTTTTAAAAATTCAATACTATTTAAAATTGATGAAAAAACGATACCTTTATTTCGAGAGTTTTCGAGCTAGGGCACTCTTGAAAATTTCAACCCTTAATTTTCACCCCTTAGAAGTGAACAACATCAACCAAAAGCTTCGCGGCACAACTAGACCCCAAATGGAGCCCGTATACCGAATTTGAACCAAATCGGTCCAGTGTTGCTAAGAAAAGTGCCGCGTACGGCGTACGGCGGACGGACGGAAATTTTTTTATTCGATTTTCGTATTCTACGTACCTTGAAACGTAAAACATCAAATTTTGAGGGGGGGTTAAAATTTTTTAACACAGAATGTGTTTTTGCGATGACCTACCGAAGAAAAATCGTCACGAAAAAGCGACAGAAAAAATCGTTACGCGAATTTTATAATGATATTCACGTGCAACCAAGCCATGGAATGCTGGGTCAATGTGGTCACGTGCAACCAAGTCAATGGAGAATGCTGAAGGCGCCTGAGTGGTCACTGATCAGCTGAGTGAGCTCCAAGGCCATTTTCTCTCCTGTTGAACGCAGGAACCTGAAATTTGAGAGGGCGGGTCAATGGAGAATGCTGAAGGCGCCTGAGTGGTCACTGATCAGCTGAGTGAGCTCCAAGGCCATTTTCTCTCCTGTTGAACGCAGGAACCTGAAATTTTAGAGGGCGGGTCAATGGAGAATGCTGAAGGCGCCTGAGTGGTCACTGATCAGCTGAGTGAGCTTCAAGGCCATTTTCTCTCCTGTTGAACGCAGGAACCTGAAATTTTAGAGGGCGGGTCAATGGAGAATGCTGAAGGCGCCTGAGTGGTCACTGATCAGCTGAGTGAGCTCCAAGGCCATTTTCTCTCCTGTTGAACGCAGGAAGCTGAAATTTTAGAGGGCGGGTCAATGGAGAATACTGAAGGCGCCTGAGTGGTCACTGATCAGCTGAGTGAGCTCCAAGGCCATTTTCTCTCCTGTTGAACGCAGGAACCTGAAATTTTAGAGGGCGGGTCAATGGAGAATGCTGAAGGCGCCTGAGTGCTCACTGATCAGCTGAGTGAGCTCCAAGGCCATTTTCTCTCCTGTTGAACGCAGGAACCTGAAATTTTAGAGGGCGGGTGAATGGAGAATGCTGAAGGCGCCTGAGTGGTCACTGATCAGCTGAGTGAGCTCCAAGGCCATTTTCTCTCCTGTTGAACGCAGGAACCTGAAATTTTAGAGGGCGGGTCAATGGAGAATGCTGAAGGTGCCTGAGTGGTCACTGATCAGCTGAGTGAGCTCCAAGGCCATTTTCTCTCCTGTTGAACGCAGGAACCTGAAATTTTAGAGGGCGGGTCAATGGAGAATGCTGAAGGCGCCTGAGTGCTCACTGATCAGCTGAGTGAGCTCCAAGGCCATTTTCTCTCCTGTTGAACGCAGGAACCTGAAATTTGAGAGGGCGGGTCAATGGAGGATGCTGAAGGCGCCTGAGTGGATTGAAAATAAAATAAACAATTATTTATTTTATTATTGCCAAAGACTCCACATTTATTATTGTTGTTTTTTATTTAACGGATGACTAGCATCGCAAAAACACATTCTGTGTTCCTATGATTTCATACAGAGTATGGAAAAAGAAATAAACCGGGGGGTGCAGGGGGGCGGAGCCCCCCGCCGAGGCGCAAAGCGCCGAGTTTTTTTTTTTCTTGCTCGATTCCAAAGGCTTATTATTGAAAATAATAAACCAAAATTATGTTGTAAATCATTTTTGATGCAAATTAGAGGCGCCTTTAAGGGAAGAAAGTGGGGAACGGCCCGAACGCTATCTAGCGACGATTAGATGAACCTTCCCTTCTTTCCCTGGCAAGAGGGAAGAAGTTAGGGTTAGAAGCAAGTTAGTAGATAGAAGCAAGAGGGAAGTCCGTAATCGACCTGAGGTAAAATAGAACCCTGCCTAATCTGTAGGAAACCAGAAATTTGCCCTCAATGAGTAATCAGTATATAATCAATATATAAGGTAATCAATATATAAGGTAATCAAAATAAGTTTGAGACATCAATAAAATGAAAACCTATGCATTCGTACGTAGACAAAATTTAATTCTGATCTTCCCTTTGGAAGACAGCAGATGACGTCTGCGATGCCAAGAATGGCAGTCCGAAGAAAATTCAACCTGAAATGGTTGTAACTGCTTTACTTAATACGTAGACAAAATTATTATTTAAAGCATTCTAATATTTAGGAACGAATTAGGAACACAGCACGCGATACACATAGGCCGACTGATAAGAAATAACCTAGGTTTTGAGCTCCGGAAAGTTCATCTTTTCTTCTCTAGGTAGTACTCAGGCTGTTCCATCCCTTTCTTCCCCTAGATGCTCCAGCAAATTAGTTGTGAAATCACTGCCTGAATTATTGACCACATTATCTAATACACCTCGTTTAAGTCTTGGCTGATCCAATCGTATTCTTCTCTTGCTTCTTGCGTCTCTATTTATTTTCACTCTCTAAATCAGATACCTACCTGCAGACGAGAATAGTTGAGATCCGCATAAAATTACCATCTCATGAAAAAAAGTTCAGACTATCCAAGATTAGAATAATATCTGATTAATCAGCTCCATAAGAAAATTTTGAGGTTTCTTCCTGACAATAACATATTGTTGGCTATCGAAACTCCTACTGCTTCGGTTACTTAGTGGATACGCGACATTTCATTGGACGCATTTGCCCCCATCACACACAGTCTGCTAGTGCATCCTTCGTTGGCTCACCTTCTTCTTTTTCCAATCGGGCCTAAAAGGTGATATTTCCCGTCGAATCTGATGACTGAAAGGACTTGCTGAGATCTTTTCCCTTTCACGGCAGTACCACCTGGAGAAAAGCTCGAACTTTTGAACGGCTTCTTGTGGCTGATCAAATAAGTCAGAGCAATTTGCCACTTGAATTCCGGTTTGAGGGTTGAATTTGTTGAGGGTATCAGGAGGAATGAAGATACAGGTATAATTATAAAGAAAAAACGTCTGCCAAGTGGGTGTGGCACATAGCTTCCTCGTATCCATAACCCGATTGTATAGATGATCCGATGCATAGTAGTTAATCTCAAAACACCAATCTCTAAGTACCTTTCACTACCCTCATAGGGGACCATCTACACGCTAATCTGGACAATCCTAGAAAATTTCATCAAATTCGGATGAAAAATTAAGTGAGTAGGTGTATGTGATTGGATCAAAAAAATACTTAGCCTCAGCTGGGTTTCGAACCTGCGACCTTAGGAGCTCAGATCAAGATTTTATCCTCTGAGCTACCGAAGCCTTGCAATTAATGGGATTTGAGATTCTCACAGGAGACCATCACTCTATGAATGAACCCCTCTATGAAAAACAATTCTCTGTGATTTTCATAGGGAACCATCTAAACACTACTCTGTAACATCCCTGAAAATTTCATTGAAATCGGATTGAAAATGTGGAAGTTATGGCCGTTACAAGGAATTCAAGTGCTTGCGCATGCGCAGTAGCTACTATCAGTCCGAAGGTGGCGATTTTCATAGGGGACCATCTAAATACTAATCTGTAACATCCCTGAAAATTTAATTGAAATCGGATTGAAAATGTGGAAGTTATGGCCGTTACAAGGAATTCACGTTTGCGCATGCGCAGTCGCTCCTATCAGTCCGGGGATGATGATTTTCATAGGGGACCATCTAAATACTAATCTGTAACATCCCTGAAAATTTCATCGAAATCGGGTAGAAAAAGTGGAAGTTATGGCCGTTACAAGGAAATTCACGTTTGCGCATGCGCAGTCGCTCCTATCAGTCCGGGGATGATGATTTTCATAGGGGACCGTCTACACACCAACCCGCACAATCCCTGAAAATTTCATAGAAATCGGACAATAACTTCGTATAGTTATGCGCGTTACAAGGAATTCATGACAGACACACAGACATACAGACACGGAACCAAAATTGTTCAGAAAGGTCTAAAACGCAAAACGCGAGTGGAAATTTTGATTTTGGAGAACTTTTTTTTTCGTCCTTGAAAAGTGAAAACAAAGCTTCCGCTACCTTGGTAGACTCGGAAGCAAATAAGAGTTACAGCTGAAGCGGGAGAAATTACTGTGATTTGAGGAAGTTCCAAAAAAGACCCCATGAGCGTGCCAAATATGGCACACTAATCATTGTCGGCGATTTAAACACGGGTGACATAATGGGAACGAATAAAAGTGTATAGAAACTCTAGGGGAACTGTAGGGTGGCCACCCAGGAATACGAGCGATGAGGGATATGGCTAGAGTGCATGTTTGATGGTCACGAATATATGATACAGAAATTGAAGGGTTTGCTAAGGAATGTTAGGCATGTCAAGAAAGTCGTCCAAAACCAGAGGAGTTACCCATTCATTCCTGGAATGTGCCAGAAAGACCTTGGAGTATACTTCACCTGGACTTTGCGGGGCCGTTTGAAGGGTCGTATTGGTAAGTAGTAGTTGACGCTACATCCAAATGGTTGGAGGTCATACCACTGAAGAAAACAACTGCAAGAAACACGATAGAGGCATTGAGAGACGTTTTTTCAAGGTTTGGACTGCCAATTTCGCTGGTGTCGGACAATGGGCCGCAGTTTACGTCAGGAGAGTTCCAAGAATTTTGCAAAGATTTCTTGATTCAACATATTCGAGTAACTCCGTACCATCCTAGATCGAACGGACTGGCGGAACGTGCTGTACGTACGTTCAAGAGTAGAGTAAAAGCATCTAAGCAGGGAGGAACGATTCTCGAGAAGGTGAGGGATTTTCTGATGTCTTATCGAGTGACTCCACACAGTACTACGCAACGAACACCGTCGGAGGTACTCTTTCGACATCGTATGCACACCCCGTTTGATTTTCATCAATGTCACGAAATGTGGAAGAAGCCCAGATGAATCAGAAGCTGCACCGGAATAAAGGGACTAAACGGCGAGAATTTAAAGAGAGACAAGAGGTATGGGTGTCCAACAAGAATACAACTGGTTATTCGCGAGGCCAAATAACCAGAAGAACTGGGGACTTTTCGTACCATTTGCTGGTGGACGGGAAGGAAGAGCAAAAGCACGCCGATCAATCACGGCCATTAGATGAGGAGCTAGGGGCAGAGGGAGAAAGATGTAGGGTTTACTCTACTTTAGTTGTCAAGTAGTCAAGAACAATAACAAATATGTATGAAATATTCACAAATAAAGTTCAGTTTGAATCCAGAGTTGAGTGCTATTTTACAGGAACTATCTGAGTTAATGAATGCGGTCAAAACGTTGGACATGAACAATACAAAAAATTTTAATTTCAATTGCCACAGTTCGGGATCCATGTTGAAAAATGCACACTTTAAAATGGGGGGTGCGCCTTGATTTTTTTAGATTTTTAATCAAAAGTAGACTACATCCTGAGAATTTTGGCACCAACCGCGACCTTCTAGCGTGAGTAGATCTGTTTCTATGAATTTTCAAAGTTTCGACCGTTTATGACGTCACGCGCCCCTCTCGCCTGGGCGGGAGCCCCCAGCCCACTATGACGTCATAAACGGTCGAAACTTTAAAAATTCATAGGAAAAGATTTACACACGCAAGAAGGTCGCGGTTGGTACCAAAATTCTCAGAATGAGGTCTACCTTAGATTAAAAATAACAATAAACCGTTTTTCCTACCCAGGCGCACACCCTAATAGGAAAAAAAGTAGCACTAGCAGCACTCGATAAAATCTAGCATAAGACTTATGGATGAGACCTCCCTGAATCAATCAAGGAGATTGGCGACGAAGAAAACTGACCTGCATGGGTGGGAAAAATGTTTTTGTGGAACATGCTCGCTGCAGCACGCTCGTCTTTCGTGGGTTAAATTACAGCTCGTAGGTAAAATACCTAGATAATACCTATATAATATAGGATATATAGGATATATAGGATATATATTATATATTATATAATATATATCCTATATTATAGGAAAATGGATTAAAAGAATGAACATTACAAGACTTTAATGAGACTGTCAATTATGACAGTGGTACCAGACATATTTCCTGTGATGATGAAAGTATACCGAACATTGGATTCGACTCAATTTTCGCATTCGATACACTTTCTGTTAATACTTTTCAATTAAAATTGTCTGAGATAAAGCGAGTACCTACCTATAAGATCCATGGGCTGGGACTCAATTTTCACATTCGATAGGTACACTCTCTATTTGTACTTGCTGATAAAAATTAGAGTTTAGGGCTAGATTATGTTTTCTATTCTATTCTCACCAAAGCACCCATGCAATCTGCTGAGCCCTGTTTGTCCAACACTAGTTTAGTTGTGAACACGCCTTTAGGTTGCTCAACCGAATTATTTTATTATGATCACAAAAGGGTGTATCACGACAGTACCCTCTTTCACACAGGAACTAAACGCGAAGGCTTTTCAAAGACATCAAATGGAAGGCTTACATCAAATCCCTGACTTTCGATGGCATGCCTTTCACACTCAGCTTACTTACTACATGCCCTGTATTGTTTCTGTAACATAATCACTATCTCATTGATAATCCGTCTTCTCATGCTCCAAGCAGCTTGGTCAGGTCTGGAAATAAACCCTATTAACCTAAATTAAACCCTAGGTTTAACTATGAAAAAAAAAAAAAAACTTACGGGATTGTTTCAGCAAGAAGTAAATCGGATTTTGCATCATGGAGAAAATCTTGTACCAGGAACCAAAGCATGTACCTGGCAGCTCTCAGGTAACCAGCTTAACCTAACCCTAGATAATACCAGGCAGATAGTGATCAAACTATGTGAGTACCTACTTAACTTATCACCATAATAGAAAATCAAAAATCAATACCTAATAGAAAATTAAGGTTCAGCGTAAAATAGGTATGATTTTTTTCGGCTGAAGTTTGGGCGTTGAATGCAGGAGTAACACCAACGCGTGAGCAGAACTATAACCAACCAGGAAAAGAATAAAGTTGAGGTTCCATCATGGAAGTATAATTGGTTTCACGGGAGCCACCACAAGTTGCATGGAAGTACATGGAGTAGTATGGGTCGCCACTTTCGTCTCGCGACTGTCTCTCCGGGAGCCTATCGGTTCTCCTTGTGTAAGCTCCCGCTTGACGAATTGGATACCAGTGATGAGAGACAAATCCCACCTCTGCCACCAATTTGTAAGCTGGCTACTTGTTTAGGAAAGGTTTGGTAGAGTGAATTTAGTTACCTAAGACAAGTAGGGGTCGAATAGAATCCTGAAGGGATTCTACTCTGTGTTTAACTGTGAAATGGGGGGGAGTCAAAAGAAAACCGAACAACTTAAAGTTAAGTTAAATTTAGGGTATTGAATTGTAATTACCTGTGAAGTATGGTAGCTCTTCGAAGGTGTTGACTCCGTGGATATATGTGTGAAATATCACCAAAGTTCGTGTTGGCAAGAGGGAATTATTTGTAGAACAAACACTCACACAGTTCACCTGGAACTACCTTTTATTTTACAAAACAGAACGTACTAATTTCAACTCGAAACGAACGACAAAACAATTTTTCTTTCTGACTTTTCAACGAATAACGATTACGAATGAACAACGAACATACACAGTGATTCAACGGAATTTTGCCGGTAAAAACTCGGATATAGCGAAAGTCATTTCGTCGAAACAGTCGCACCATGGAGTGATGATCCACCAAACCTACTTCCATACACTTGTTTCCATAGGTGCCCACCAACAAAGAATGGATCTCCAACATCCTCCCACCTAATGTTCAATGAAGAACATTACTAAGTCATAGGTCCAGCCGCTTGGGAACCTTAACTGCACGTCCAACACGAGTCACAAGTGGCGTGGTCTGGGCAGCAAGCTCTGAGCCAGGATCAGACACCTCCACAGCAGGGTCCAGAAGCATATCTTCAGCAGGGTCAGGTAGCACCTCTTCAAAGTCCTCCAAAGTATCCAGGGCCTCCAATTCTTCCTGCTCCGAATCTTCCAGAGGATCCATTGTCATTTCCACCTCCAGTGGGAACACCCGCTGCAACGGACGAGTCATCACTCCCTTAGCAGTCTTTAAATAAAGAACCCTAATATGACCATCACGACCGCGAACAATCTCTTGAATTATTCCAATGGGCCACTCTAGTCTCTTCACATCATCTGAGCCTATGAGGACAACTTCTCCAACTCTTGGTTCCCGAGTCCCTCTTCGGTGTGTCCACTTAAGACTCCCAAGATACTCAACCCGAAATCGTTCCCTCAATTGCTGACGCAATTCAGATCTATGACGTAGGCGACAATCCAAGCTATTCTCGTCTATAGCATCACAATCGGGGGTTCCTGAAAACTTGATATCCTGCAAAAAGGCAGATGGGGTGAGAGCCACAGGATCCATATTGCTCTCAGATGAAGGAGTAATGGGTCTCGAATTGACCAAACTCTCACATTCACAAAGAGAGGTGTACAACTCTTCAAGGTCAAGACATGCTTTCCCCAATGTACGTAGCAGCAATCTTTTAACAGTCTGGACCATCCTCTCGTAAAACCCACCCCACCACGAAGCCAAAGGTGGGTTAAACCTCCATTCGATGCGTTCAACACTGGAATATGATGTAATGGTCTCCCAATCCAGTGCTGCAAAAGCATTGTTTGCACCATGAAAACACGTTCCATTGTCACTATACAATATCTTGGGCCTACCTCTTCTTGCAATAAACCTTCTCAGGGCCAATATGAAGGCGTCTGTGCTCAATGATGTCACCAATTCCAGATGAACAGCACGGAAGACTCCACAGGTAAAAAGGGCCACCCACACCTTCTGTCCATCACGCAAAACCAATGGCCCAGCATAGTCTACACCAACCACCTCAAACACAGCAGCATCTGAAACACGGGATGGTGGCAGTGGTGGGGACTCAACATCAAAACTCTTTCCACTGAAGCGCTTACAAGAAACACATTTCTTGACAATGTTCCGGGTCAGTTGACGGCCCCTCAGAATCCAAAAGCGCTCCCTCAGCAAACTCCATAAAGTTGCAGCTCCAACATGACCATTCCTACAGTGAAAATCATACACCAATCGCTGTACAACTGGGTGATTGGTTGGAAGAAGAATAGGAGTAGTGAACCCCTCAAGATCATCTCGCTCAGAGATCCGGGTTTGCAGTCTCATAACATCAAAGTCATCCCTAAAGGGTCGCAGCTCACGAATACTCTTATCTGTAAGGGTAGGGAATGCCTCCTCCTGAACCAGACGACACATCACATTCTCTGCAGCCTTCAGCTCCTCCATGGAGAGCACCCCTCTCTTACGCGTACGACGATTCCTACAATTGAAGACAAAACGGTTAATCCAACCAATCATTCTCACAATTTTCTCATACTTGGAAAAGAAGCGGTACATCCAGCTGTGATCCATAGTTGCCGAAACAAGGGTAGACGACCTGTTCAGTCTTTCACTAGATATAGCCTCCTCTTCAAAAACACATGGTGATAGTGGCCATCTATCCTCATGAGCCCTCAACCAAGACGGGCCCTCCCACCAACGCGACCTGACCAGCTGTTCAATGCTGCACCCCCTAGAAGGTAAATCGGCAGGATTGAATTTACCTGGTATGTGTCGCCAAGTAACGTGAGCTGTCAACTCTCTCACCTCTTTCACCCGATTCCGAACAAAAACTGACCATTCCTCTTGACGATGAATCCAGGCGAGTACAGTACTGGAATCGCACCAAGCATACGTAGGGACATCACTCCATCCAAACGCATCCTGAATGGACTTTAATAGACGAACTCCAATAACCACACCCATCAGCTCCAACCTTGGTATAGTCAAACCCTTCAATGGTGCCACCCGAGATTTTGCCTGAACCAGAGATACAATAACTCCACCATTTTCCGCTTCACTACGAAGAAAAACACAGGCAGCATAGGCCTTTCCACTAGCATCACAGAACAAGTGTAATGAAGGATTCTTCAGTGTTCCCATATTCCTCTTGACAGCAATGTTTTTCAACAGTTTTTCTTGTTTTCGCCAGGTCTCAAAAGTCTTGTGGTCTTCCTCCTCTAATGGATCATCCCAACCAAGCTTCTTTTCCCAAAGGGTCTGCAACATCAACTTCAACTCAACAGTTGCAGGAACACAAAAACCAATGGGATCGAAAATCCTCTGAGTCATGGACAATACACTTCGCTTAGTCAACACCTCTGGCTGTGTGGTTGTCTCCCACCAATCCAAATTGAGGCTAAGAGAGTCTACATCTCGGTCCCATTTTAGTCCAAGCAAAGACGAGGGAGCGTTAGACTGTTTGTCAAATGAAAACTCCCACCCTCTCAAATTGAAACCACCTTGAGCCAAACAGTCAGTTGCCAAATCTTTCAACTTCTCAGCCTCAGCAATACTATCCACACTCATTGCTAGGTTGTCCACATAGAAGCCCTTTTTCAACCTGCTCAACACTTCACCATTCTCAGAAAACCCATTTTCTGAACTCAAACTCAAATGATGATCCAAGACAGCTGCCAGCAAAAATGGACTGCAGGTAACACCAAAAACAACACGTGTGTGTCTCAAAGTAACCTGCTCCTGAGTGTCTTTTTTCCACAAAAACTTCAAATATTGACGATCCTCTGGGTGGATTGAAATTTGCAGAAATGCCTTCTCAATATCTGCCGATACCCCAATAGCTTTTTCCCGAAAACGAAGCAGAATGTCTGGTAACAGTTCAATCAAATTTGGCCCCTGTTCCAAGCAGTCATTCAGTGAAGGGTTCCTTCCACTTTTTGCTGAAGCGTCAAAAACAGGACGGACTTTAGTGGTGCTACTTGATTCCTTAACCACTGGACGATGGGGCAAGTAGTGACCCTTCCAATCATCTTCAGTCCTCTCAATGATATTCAGTTCCAACCATTCATTGAGCACTGCATCGTAGTTCTCGAAGAGCTTCTCTGTTTTCTCAATTTTCCTCAACATACTCTGCAGACGGGTCTCAGCAAGTTCCCTATTAGTCGGTAAATCCTCAACAATGTCATACCAAGGTAGTCACACTTGGTACCGACCATTCACAAATTCCACAGTATTCTGGAATTTCTCAGGATCAGGATCACTGATGCCAATAGCCTCCAATTTCCACAGATCTGACACGTCACCTCCTGCTATAGTGGTCATGGTGAATGTTGTGGCAAGATTTGAACTGCATCGCACAGCATTAGACCTCAAGCGGGTTCCCATGAGTGTCCAACCAAACACAGTCTCCACAGCAACAAAGCCAGATGAAAGGACCTCACGTCTTCCAGACCAGATCTTTCCCGCCACATCAGCACCAATCAGAACATCTATTGGGCCAGCCATATCAGTCAAGGGTACAACTCCCAAGTTCCTGAGTTCTAGGGCAACCTGATCATCTGGCTCAGCAACCGGGATGTACGATGCAATTGTATCCTGATTCAAAGTCGTAAAGTTGCACTGATAACCATTTGCCTCACTCCGCAACCGAACTTTAACACATTTGTGTTTTGTTGCCCCAGTACTGCAACCTCCAAAAAGCGAGTGAATAAGAACCTCATGATCAATAACTTCATACTTCATTTTATCAATCAAGTGGGTGGAAATATAAGACCTCTGAGAACCACCATCAACCAACACACGAACAGGAAGCAGGGTACATTCACTGAACATGGTGACAACAAATGTCTGCAAATAAACCTCACTAGATGATGACCCCACAGTCAAGCTGTGATTCACAGCTAACAGCCCATTTTCTGTCTTGACGTTGTCTTCTGAACTTGGGCTATCACCTTCTGAACCCCCTCCATTGGCCTTATAACACAAAAGTTGGTGATGATGCCCCCCACAGAGCCCACACTCCTTATTGCACTTTCGAGACATGTGTTTTCTTCCCAAACAGACAAAACAGCAACGAGCCTGAGCAATTGATTGACGCCTTTCTTGGATAGACATAGGATATGCCTTGGCACAGCCCCCAGATCCATGCCCTCCACCACAAAACAAACATTTTTCCACTGAATTTGTATTTGCCAATCCAGCAGCTGTTGGTGAACGTTTCAACAAAGTTGTGTCAGTAGCACGAAAGTCCCGATCCTTAACCCCAACAGACTGAGAACAAGCCATAGCTACCCTCTCTTCAGCTTCCACCTCACACTTAACGAATTTCAACAGACTATCCATTCGGCACTTCTGAGAGGTAGCACTAGTATTGGTTCGCTGCCATACCTTCAATGTTTCAGTGGGTAAACAGGATTCAACCAGTGGGAAAAGGATGGATGCATAAGTGTCCGACATAATACCCAAGGTCTCAAGAGCACGTAGTTGGGCTTCAAGACGGTCATACAAACTCGGCAAAGTCATATCCTCATGTGAGGTAACCAACTTCAGAAGTTCCCTAATATAAAATTCTATAAGTAGATCCTCTCTGCCACATCTCTCCTTCAAAGCAGCAATAGCCTTATCATAGTTATCCCCAGAAGGTGGGAAACTTTCCACCACAGACCTTGCCCTTGACTCGGGAATAGTTGCCTGAAGGAGATACTGAAACTTATCTTCTCTTGACAGAGAAGGATCAGAATCTATACTCGAAAATTGGGCCCAAAATCCAATCCATTGTGACACCTCACCACCATACTTCACCAGCTCCAACTTAGGCAGACGAAATCTCTGCCTTCTCTCAGACTCACCTTCAGAAATAACAGAACCCATGGTAACACGTTGATTGAGGTTATCAACCATGCTCTTCAATGTGAAAAACTTAACATGATATTTATCAGATTCGTCGATCTCTGCCAACAAAACCTCGTCTTTCTCTTCGAAACTATGCATAGCAGACAAAACATCCCGATCCACAGACGTGATCTCATAATAGCGATGTTCTAGAACAGAATACTTTGCGTTAATCTCCGTCAAACCGCATTTTTTGATGATAAGTTCATGCAAAGAAGCCTCCTGCTTCTCAAAGGATAGTCGTAGAACTCCCCTTTTCTTCACCAAAGACGTCAAATTATTCGTCACACCTTCGTTATCCATTTTCAATTAAAAGGTAGGTACTTACAGTTCACAAGTTCTGTCCAAAATAATCAAATTCTCAACCTCACTGCCAACGTCCTGTCACGGTCGCCAAAATGTGAAATATCACCAAAGTTCGTGTTGGCAAGAGGGAATTATTTGTAGAACAAACACTCACACAGTTCACCTGGAACTACCTTTTATTTTACAAAACAGAACGTACTAATTTCAACTCGAAACGAACGACAAAACAATTTTTCTTTCTGACTTTTCAACGAATAACGATTACGAATGAACAACGAACATACACAGTGATTCAACGGAATTTTGCCGGTAAAAACTCGGATATAGCGAAAGTCATTTCGTCGAAACAGTCGCACCATGGAGTGATGATCCACCAAACCTACTTCCATACACTTGTTTCCATAGGTGCCCACCAACAAAGAATGGATCTCCAACAATATGATAATAAATTGAATGCTGTTAAACCTGAAGGGTATTTCTTTATTCTGGATCACCTAATGTGTCCTCGCCGGAAGGACGTGTCCTTCGTGTCTTTTGTGTCTTGAAACACAAAACTAGATGTCCACGTGGACGTGTTTTCTGCAATCAAATGTGTCCTAAGGACACGACCTGATGGGTCTGACAAGTAATAAAAATGAATTGAAATTTAAGTTATTTATTTACCCCTAAGTACCTCAGCTGATGTGACGCAGGATGAACTCAGAGAGAACACAAGAAATGGATTAAAATACCAGGTAAAGGTTTATTCAATGCACAAGTAAGTTGGTAACGAAAATAGGACAAGCCTGAAGGGCGAATGGTAAAATTGACAAGTATAACGAATGAGATCGTGATATAGTTGAGGACTAGGGTTTTAACAAGATTTCCAATGTTGACAATACTATCCAAATTCCTTTTCAAATACAATTTCCAAGCTGTGTATTCACCGTGTTCTAATGTGTCTTTACAGTTCGTGTCTTTTTCTCTACAACAATTTTACAAACTTTTTCTTCATCAATTTAGCTACTATTTCTCAGAACTTTATTCACTGTTTTATGTTTCACCTGTCTAACTATTTTTGGCCAAAAATGAGTTAGATACTTAGTTTGTGGACTCACGTGTTGGGCCCGAAGGTATCCTCGACGATCTTGATGCGGTTTTGATGAAGGCTACAGTCGGATGATAGGGATTCCGAAAAGAGATGTTTGGGGACTACGACTCGCCAAGTTCAGGGGGTTAGTACTCTCGCGCTGACTTCTTGAGAAGGGGGACAGGGAAGACTTAATACTAAATACTAAATAAAATAAAAAATTCCGTGCCAACCACAAAAGTTTCAGAACAGAGTCTAGATGATTTTAACACATTTGAAGTCCTCATTAAGCGGGCAGAAATCTTTATAGGACCTGCAGGGCAGAAAATTTATATCTTTATAGGGCGGGCAGAAATCTTTATAAACGCTGATGAGTCTCCTACATTCGAACCGGAACTCGTCGAAGGTGAACATCGACCTGTTTATACAGAACCCAATGAAAATACGAATCTTGAAACCACCCACGAACAGAGCTTTCGAAGAAAAGGCTTGCGAAGTGAGAAAACTTGGCAAGGTAATTCCATACCACATAGTTCAGAGAAGAGAATTATTTTTCAGCACTACTAAGATTCTTTTTTCAAAAAAGTTTTGAAGCCCTTAAGATTCCACTCTTGAAAACTTGTGAGAGTTCAGAACGATAGGTAATCATTGTCAAACGACACGAAGTCTTTTATTTTTGAACAAAATTGTACGCCTTTCAGTGAAGCCAGTCACCTTACTTTCAACCCTTCTAGTTCTTCCTATTTTCTATAATAGGTACCTAATGTACTTAATTAGAGAGTTCAGTTGGTTCATTAAATAAACACAGATTGTAAATTATAAATGAACAAATAAAATGAAAAAATTAACACAAATTTTTAACTGTTTGTTAGATTAAAAATTTGTTAGTTTAACATTTGTTCTCGAGTTCTGTTGTTTCAGAAGAAATAGGTAGTCATATTGTATTTTTATTCGTTCAGATATTCCTATACAAGTTCTATGAAAGAGAAATATGAGATGAAGCAATGTCAAATTATATCATTTTTTCAATAAGACTTTTTTATTGCGATAGAAACTGAATGTACCTACAATCTAAAACTAGCGTAAAACTACTTCAATTCGGATCTTTCTGTGATTTTGAGATCAGATTCCTACCTAATTAGAAAGAACGATACCCCTAATAATCTCATACAGGTACTTACCTACGTCACGAGTGTAATTTTGTTTCTAGGTATAAAAGGGCCATTTCTTAGTTATTAAACGAAATTTTTACTTTTGAAAATTTCTACTTAATTTTCACTTTTTTGGGGTGGGTCAAAAGTGGATTTAAAACAAAGAACCAACTCAAAATAAGATGCATCACTGACTGCAGCTTGTTCTGCATCAACCCAGAGGTATCTCAAAATATTTTCAACGAAACAGCCTCAACTCAAAATACTACAGCACCTGGTGCTTGGGTGAATAATAAAAACCGTTACAACTTGGAAAACGAGCTTATTTTTACGATTACACAATATCGAATTGATAGGTATACCAAAAAAGGTATAAAATCTTACTTTGAAAGACTATTTCACACTTCCGAGCCCAGAATAATGATATCTGCGGCGAAAACAGTTTTTTGCATTTCCTCGAAAAAGAGGATTTTTAGTTGTAGGACTATTGAAGCAAGGGTGCGAGGTGCAAATCACAACAAATAAACTGTAATAACCGCTATTTCATTGGTAATAAATCTTATGCATTTCAATGTAATTCCTAAACCAATAAGCTGATTTGTTCATGGTTCGTGTTCTGTTATTGCTGTTGAAGTCAACGCTGACCAGACCAGTTCTCGCCCTGCAAGAAAAAAATTATATAAATATTTCGTCCGAATTCCATAAATGGTGGAACGACTCAGATTGGATCTGTTTCCCCACCACGGGCAGGTTCATTCCACATTCCTAGGTATTCTTCATAGTACACAATCATCAAAGTTACTAAACAAAAGAGACTACCTACAAAAAGTTTGCATCAGAACTTATAGGAAACCATATGTATGGAAGTTGACTTACGTATATCCTGACGTCCATTCAAAATTATCCAAAAGACTCCAAAAAATGTACCCCATCACGGAGCATCCATCTGTGTAAATTGATTCACGAAGTGCTGACAAGTAGGTCTGTGAATAAAAAATAGAGTTTCGTAAATTACAGATTCTCGAACAAAGTATCAAAAACATAATTATTCTGAGTGATTAGCTCGTCGGCAGTATTTAGTAGATTAATTGATTAAAATTAGTAACTTCTATGGAGTTTTGTACCTCAAGGTAATTTATTCTTTTGGTGTCGTCAGTGACAAATGAACTATTCGTGGAGAACCCATTTTCCGAAATAAATATACGTGGATTTCCGTACTCATCGCGCAATCTGCTCAAAACCCATCTGAATCCTTGCGGAACTACCTGAAACATAATAAATTTGCATCAGACAGATAGGTAGATGATTTGAATAGATAACCAGATGATTTATTGTATTACAACGATGTTTTGGTTTATTATTTTTGTTATGACCCACATATAATCAGTAATTAGTTCTTAAATAAAGAAGCTACCGAGAGGATCCCAGAGTGAGTCAGCACCCGCCAGGGGAGACGAGGTACGGGGGATACGCCAACATGACGTCACCCTTCCACCTCTCTCTCTCCCGAACTATCCACATGAGTATATAAGCTCACTCAGGGATGCTCCCTCATGCCAATCTAGTCAAGTTCTCGTCTTGTTCATTTCGCTCTCCAACTTCTCCTTCATCAAGGTACCTCCTCGAAGTTGTAGGCTCAACCAAGTAAATATCCCGCCTTCCCGCCGGTAGGTTTCCCTGAAACGCCGGGGATCGCCGGGCTAGCCCGATTCTCCCAGTACTCCGCATGCCGGTATGGGTCTGACCCGCCGATGCGACAGTACTGAATGTTAGGCTAGGGAAAGTCTCTCTTAGGTTGAGTAGGGGTTAAAGCAAAGACAAAACGCCGCAGCGAGAAGGTCAGCTCCTTCACTCGCCGACACGCCGAACACAACAGTGGTGACCCCGCACGTTTTTAACTACCTATTCGACGCAGAGAGATGGACGACAACGGCATCCCCGATCCACCGCCGATGCCTGACTTCGCCGAAGCCGCCAAAGTGTCAATTCCCTTGACACTACCACCGTTCTACAGGGAGGACCCTCGCCTCTGGTTCCTGCAACTCGATGCGGCCTACACCAGCGCGCATATCAACACACAACGGGCCAGATTCACTCGGACACTCCCTCTGCTTCCCTACGACGTCGCAGTACAAACGGCAGACCTGACAGCGGCTCAACTCGTCACGCCTTACGACGACCTCAAGGCTAGGCTCATCGAAATCTTGGAGCCCTCTCGTCATCAACAGATCGCGGCCCTCACCCAACAACAACACTTGGGGGACCAGAAGCCTTCACAGCTCCTACGAAAAATACGACACCAACTGGGGGACCTTATGCCACAGGATCTTTCAAAAACCTTCTGGATAAAAGCCCTTCCACTCGATGTACAAACGATCCTAGCACCATGGATGACGAAGGACGCCGAATTTCTTGCACCTATCGCCGACGCAGCCTATGAAATTCGGGGATCCGCATCACTGCATCAAATAGACCCACAACCTCACACAGAGGTTGTTGAGAAGAAGCCGCCGCCTCGCAACCAAAGGCCAACGAATCAACGCCCTCGCAGCCGCTCAACATCGCCAACACGACGAGGTGGTCTCTGTTGGTATCATTTCACCTTCCGAAAGAAGGCGATAAAATGCATCCAACCTTGCTCCTTTAAAAAGGTGTCCTGGTCGGAAAACTAGGAAGCCCGCCTGTTTACAAGGCGGGCACTCCTTTCACAGACGTTTCCAACCGACTATTTGTAAAATGCAGGAAGAACAACATCCCCTTCCTTATCGACACCGGAGCTAGCATTTCCATTATACCAAACACCTTACTCAAATGGAAAAAGAAAACCAACGACCAGCTTCTCTTCGCGGCAAACGGCACCGCCATCTCGACATACGGTCAATACCGAACAAAAGTTATACTTGAGAATGAAGTATACGAATGGGCCTTTATCGTCGCCGATGTGAAACGTCCAATCATCGGAGCAGATTTCTTGAGCTATTTCGGCTTACATGTCGACCTCAAGAACAGGCACCTCTACAACCCTCACGCACGACACCCGATTAAGGGATATGTGAATACGGTCAACACCGGGGTTTCAACGGAGGCAACCCCTCCGGCCTTTACCAAAATGCTGGCTAGTTATAAACCGGCACAAAGGAAATCATCACTCCTCTCATCGGTAAAGCACTTCATCGAGACGAAAGGACCGCCTGTCACAGCAAAAAGTCGCCGTTTACACCCTGAACAACTCCGCCAAACAAAAGAAAGTTTCGACCAGCTTCTTAAGGATGGAATCATTCGACCATCTAAATCCCCGTGGGCCAGTCCCTTACACGCCGTTCCGAAACCAAATGGAACCTGGCGCTTCTGCGGAGACTATAGGAGATTAAACGAACGAACAGTAGGCGACCGATATGCAGTTCCTCATTTACGGGATTTTTCCTCGCACCTACATGGATGCACGGTGTTCTCAACTCTGGATATTTCACGAGCATTCCATCACATCGATGTCAACCCGGCAGATATACCAAAAACCGCAATTATAACACCTTTTGGCCTATACGAATATAAAAAGATGAATTTCGGGCTCAAAAATGCGGCACAGTCTTGGCAAAGGTATATGGACCAGATCCTTAGGGGTCTCGATTTCGTCTTCTGCTTCCTCGATGATATCCTAATCGCATCTAAATCAATAGACGAACATCAGCAACATGTACAACAAGTCCTAACTATATTCGCCAACGAAGGACTTACAGTCAACAAAGAAAAGTGCGTTCTGGCAAAACCAGAAGTAATTTGTCTCGGACACCTCGTCAATACCAACGGGATAAAACCACTTCCAAAAAAAGTGGACAATCTTACTACATTTCCGCTACCCACAACAGTAACGGATTTAAGACGGTTTTTAGGGATGCTTAATTTCTACCGCCGTCATATCCCACGTGCAGCCGACCATCAACAGCCATTGATCGAGGCTATCCCTCAACCTTCAAAAAAGAAGGACAAACGATCCATTGAATGGACGGAGAAACGCAAAGAAGCATTTCAACAATGCAAAACCGATTTACAACAAGCGGCAATGTTAGCTCATCCAGCACCTACAGGACACCTATCTCTCACAACTGATGCATCTGAAATCGGGATCGGAGCAGTTTTACAACAAACCATCAATGGAAAATCCTCTCCCTTAGGATTTTTTTCAAAAACACTCACGCCCGCTCAAATAAAGTACTCGACCTTCGACAGAGAGTTACTCGCCATTTTCGAAGGAATCAAGCACTTCAGAGACTTTATTGAAGGGCGCGAATTTCATGTTGTCACTGATCACAAACCATTAACAACCTCGCTGCATCAGGATAGGAAAACAGCTTCACCTCGACGCCTACGTCAAATGGAATTTATAAGTCAATTTACAACAGATATTCGCTTTACTCTGGGCACATCAAATGTAGTGGCCGACGCACTTTCACGGCCATCTCATCCGGAACTAAATGAATTGACTTCATTCCCCACAGGCGCCTCCATTGCCCAAGAACAAAGGAACGACACATCTGCCGAATTCCGAAACCTAATCTCCAACAAAAGATTAGAAGAAACAACCGTCCCATCAATTAACACAACACTATGGTGCGACGTATCAGGCGAATGTCCGCGCCCGTTCATCCCAACCAAATTGCGGCGTGCAATTTTCGACCATTATCACGCTCTCAGCCACCCGGGAATCAGAGCCACACGGGACATAATACGAGCTAGGACATTTTGGCCTAAAATGAATACTGACCTACGCAACTGGGTACTAGCTTGCGAACGCTGCGCTAAATATAAAGAGTTTCGACACCCAAAAACTACTCCGCAGCAATTTGAATTTGCGCCGGCCCTAGCACATTTACATGTAGACATCGTAGGTCCGTTGGAACAATCAGAAGGGTACAAATACCTTCTTACAATGATAGACCGAAATACCAGTTGGCCCGAATGCGTACCACTTCGATCAATCACCACGAAAGCCGTCATCGATAACATCACTAAGAATTGGATCGCGCGATACGGCTGTCCTCTCCTTCTTACTACTGACCAAGGAAGACAGTTCGAAAGTTCCGAATTTTCAGAATTCCTAAAAAAATTCGGCATACAGCGAATCCGAACGACGGCATATCATCCCGAAGCCAACGGGAAAATCGAAAGATGGCACTGCGATCTGAAGAATGCTTTACGCACGGCCGCAACATCTCCGTCCTGGTCAAAAGACCTACCGACCATATTACTCGGTCTAAGAACAACAATTAGATATTCCGACGGGTATAGCGCAGCCGAACGAATTTTCCGCGCACCCTTACGTCTACCAGCCGACGTCTTTCAACCTCTACCTACAGAAATCAAAGAAGAAAATCCGTCCGATAACCGAACCAACATACATCGCCAATTCCCTACCTCATATCAAAACATGACGAAAATTTATCTCAGGGAGGAGGGAATGAAAAAAGGGCTAAAACCCCTTTATTCAGGACCATATGACGTCATCCGACAAGATGACAAAACCGCCACTATTCGGATGGAGGGGAGACAACTCACCGTCTCCCTCCACAGATGTAGGCCAGCCCACGGGTCTACCCCCACTCTAATGGTCGAAGATATACCCACCTCGGCGGTTACAGAGCTATCATTCAACACAGCAACTTCATTCAGAGAGGACCTCTCACACAACAGGACTACCTCTGACACTTCGCCTAACAATGAACCTCCTATTCACAAGACAGGAACTGGAGGAGGTCTTCAAGCCGAAGAAGCCAGCCGCACCGAAGCAATCGCATCCGCCTACCAGAGCCCACCTTCACCGAACTTCGCTACCCGACGCAAACATCAAGAAACCGGCGAAGCAGCCGGCCTACTCCACACAGGGCAGCGAACTTACGCAGAAGTCACCGCAGGGCAAAACCCTGCAAACACGGCTCCCGATAAGGCGTATGGCAACCAGGAGACGCGCTCTCTCAACGATCACCACGGCTACGTGCGAACATATCACGCACTCTCCACACCACACGAAACCGCCGACATGGAAAGTCATTCCAATCGACCTTCCTCACTTCAGGAGAAGGGCAGACGTGGTAGCCCGCTTCTACCACGCCAGAAACACAAGACGGTTCGAAGAATACATACCTAACTTCGTGGAACCACAACGAAGAGATATTAACTCATTCGAAGCTTTTTCCGAACTCATCACATTCACAGTCCGCTCCTTCATTCAACCCTCTCCTATTTCCATTCCTACAAGACCCGGGCCGAAGTCTCGTCGACGTAGAGGTCGCAAAGACCGGGCATTATTTTCCAAACTTCGGTCCGGGCAACTTTTATTCATCTCACTCACACCCTCCAACGAAGGTGTACGGCAACAGGCGCTTAGACGTCGGGGGCGGAACTCACGCCGATCGCACCCCGGACAGCCAACGTCGGTTGCCATCATCATCGCCGCCCAGATTCAAGCGGACAACATTTGCAGCCTTTACATCTACTCGGCACAACGATTCGGAAAACAACCTGTCAGCCTCACATTTATACGGCCATTTTTTATTATTTTTTAGACAAATTGTGTTCTGCATTTTCAAAATTCAAAATTTGTAAAATTTTTCGCTGTAACAACCTTCTATATGTTAAGAACTAGGGGGACCTATGTTATGACCCACATATAATCAGTAATTAGTTCTTAAATAAAGAAGCTACCGAGAGGATCCCAGAGTGAGTCAGCACCCGCCAGGGGAGACGAGGTACGGGGGATACGCCAACATGACATCACCCTTCCACCTCTCTCTCTCCCGAACTATCCACATGAGTAGGTATATAAGCTCACTCAGGGATGCTCCCTCATGCCAATCTAGTCAAGTTCTCGTCTTGTTCATTTCGCTCTCCAACTTCTCCTTCATCAAGGTATCTCCTCGAAGTTGTAGGTTCAACCAAGTAAATATCCCGCCTTCCCGCCGGTAGGTTTCCCTGAAACGCCGGGGATCGCCGGGCTAGCCCGATTCTCCCAGTACTCCGCATGCCGGTATGGGTCTGACCCGCCGATGCGACAGTACTGAATGTTAGGCTAGGGAAAGTCTCTCTTAGGTTGAGTAGGGGTTAAAGCAAAGACAAAACGCCGCAGCGAGAAGGTCAGCTCCTTCACTCGCCGACACGCCGAACACAACAATTTTCAATACTGAACCTTTACAATCGACCAAGAAAACATTTTTTTAACCCACCTCAAAGTTTGTTGGTTTATGTTTCAAGTTACGTAGAATCCGAAAATCGAATAAAAATTTTTTCCGTCCGTCTGCCGTATACGACACAGTACCGATTTAGATGAAATTTGGTATATGGGCTCCATTTGCCGTCTAGTTGTGCCACGAAGCTGTTGGTTGCTGTCAATCACTTCTAAGGGGTAAAAATTAAGGGTTGAAATTTTCAAAAGTGTACTAGCTCGAAAACTCTCGATATAAAGGTATTGTTTTTTTCACCATTTTAAGATAGTATTGAATTTTTAGAATTTTTTGAGACCACGCGGAGCTCTTTAGGACCAAACGGTCGCTCCCTGCGAGAACTTACGGGTCTGAACTGAGCCCTGATCTCCGTTGAAATTTTAGCTGAACAAAATGCGACCGTTGTTCGTTTCTTCGAGTTTTACTCCGTTTTGCGTCCTTAGCAACCAGTAATCACATTTTCTAATAATTAGGGCAACCTCAACTCCCTGTTTCTTCTAACTGTGTGAACCGTTTATTTCTTCCAAATCAACTTGATTGCGGGGTAGGTATGTGGTTGTTAGGTAGTATCTACGGTTGGCAGATGGTGACAATTGTAAAGCCGTATTCTTGCAGAAGAGTGATCTATATAGAAAAAAATAAACCTGTGTGTAATAATTTGCAGCGTTCTTCACAAGAGCACACATGGCAAATAAACACAACTAGTAAGCTATTACGTAATGATTAAAAGCGTACAAAATACATATAAATTTCTCCAGATTAAAATAAAACACTTTCAGGGAAAATTAAATAGCCAATGTTGCAATGTTCGACCGTTTGAAGACAGCCTTCACTTCACCACCTCCCTCCTATCATTGCTTAGTAGCGTCAATCGATGAACTGATTGGTCTAAATATGGAACTTTGAAGTATTTCAAACGTTTGTACATGTAAACTTTGAATAAAGAGATGAGGTGGTACCTACCGTGTCAGGGCTATCATCATTGCATAGTGGACAAATTCAACAGCATATTAAATTTCAATTCAACAACATATTGGACAGATTCATTTTAAAAACGCTGCAAATCATTGCTCAAAGGTTTATTATTTTCTGTATAGATCACCCTTCTGTATAGATCACTGGTTCTCCATCAATAGCACCTACCACCATCTGTATTCTCCCTTGACCTTCCCTCTCAAATTTCAGCTTCCTGCGTTCAATAGGATTGAAAATGGCTTCGGAGCTCACTCACCTGATCAATGCTATTCCAGGCGTCTCCAGCATTCGAGAAGATCTTCTTCACTCTTCAGATCACTGATCAGCTGAGTGAGTTCCGAAGCCATATTTAATCCTATTGAATGGAAGTGCTCTTCCAGGCGTCTCCAGCATTCGAGAAGATCTTCTTCACTCCAGTAAACTACCAGTAAAATATTGTTGTATGTGAACAATTGTTCAGTTTAATTGTTCTAAGAGTAGGGATTAGAGTTAAAACATACAAATTGAATAAGGAAAGATTGATGTATTGTCCTATAATAAATTATTTGTACAATTCTCTATTAGTTACGTAATAACTTCATGCTTCCTACCGACTTGATTTAATTTTTTTATGTTATGTGGGGCCGGTCCTGGGAAGAACCGTCGCAGCCTTTTTTTCTTTTTTTTTTTGTCATATATTTTTTCTTTTCTTTTTTTCTTCTTTTTTTGTTTTAATGTGGGGCCGGTCCTTGCAAAATGCGAGAACCGTCGCACCCCTCTTTTATTTATTTTTTTAACTTTTTAAAAAAATATAGTTTTCTTCTTTTTTAAAAACAATAAGCCTTGGGAATCGAGAAAAAAAACAAATTATTTTGTTATACAAAATTAAAAAAATAATCCAAAGGCTTATTGAACATAATATAGTACCAAATAAGTTATTTAATCTATTATGAGGGTTTGAACCATTTGTAGGGGTTTGGCCCCCCCCCCTCTATGCCCTGTTGTTTTGGGGCGGGGGGCCCCAAACTGGAAGTTGGCGGACCTCCACCGTGCCATCCGGCGCAACCGTCGTTACTGGCGCATAACCCACGGGTTGCGCCGGCGGCCTTTCAAAAGGATGGTAGCGTTTTCTCCGCTGATTTGGGTTTGGCCTCCCTCTCGGTTTAACTCCCGCTTTCTTAGCTGTTTCATATTCTTTTCTGGCAGCCTCCAGATAAGCTTCCATCTCTTTGTCGACTTGATCATTTAACGTCATTTCCTGGAGCTTGGCCGCTGCCTCCGCAGCCTCATCCTTGGGCATGTTTCTAGAAATCTAAGTTGTTTTAAGTAAATGAATAGGTAAATAATCGTAAGTAATTTTAATCTTAATCTATTGTTTATTATGTGTGATATTTTTTTGTGTTTGGTCGATGTGAAATGTTTTGTCACGATCATCCCGTTCATTCCAGTTGTTGATCCAGTTCGTATGTTACTGGGGATAGGATTTTCGACTTTGAGGTACCCACCTCAATGGATCAGGTAAAAACTTAGCGAACTGGAAAATTGGATAATACGTTGGTAGTGAGAATCTAATTATATAAAACGCCAACCGTACGTACGTACGTACGTACGTATGCACGGAGGGGTCGTGGCAGAGGGAGAGTTGTAGGCTGGAGGGGTTGGGGGCGGGAGGAGTCGGAGGCGTTGGGGGCGGGAGGAGTCGGAGGCGAGAGGAGTCGGAGGCGAGAGGAGTCGGAGGCGAGAGGAGTCGGAGGGGTTGGGGCGGGAGGAGTCGGAGGCGAGAGGAGTCGGAGGGGTTGGGGGCGGGAAGGGTCGGGGGCGAGAGGAGTCGGAGGGGTTGGGGGCGGGAGGAGTCGGAGGGAGTTGGTGGCGGGAGGAGAGTCGGAGGAATAGTCTTTGCCTGCTTTTAGTAGGCTTTTCAGCTAGTGCGTAATAAATGGCTTCTAAGAGCTGGTGCTAATATCCGATCACCAGTTTTGAAGTGAATCGTGGCTGGCTCTAGGCCTAACGCAAGTGAAATCGCATAAGCACTAGCAAAAACCCCACAACTGACGGAGTCATTTTGACCACAAACCACAGTTTTAAATTCAATGTCAATGTCAATGTTTAAAAATGGATATAATGTTTGAATAATAATGTTTTGTGTCCGATCTAACCATTTTTCATTTAAACTATCGTATATTTCAAGTTTTCTCCTAGGGCTGTTGTAAAAGATTGTAATCCAATGACTGTTAGATTTGTAAAGAATTTGTATGTCACTTTGTAGGTGAGAAACCGGTAGGTAGTTTGAAGGACGTTGATAGAAAATTACATCTTGTAATTTGAAATTCGAGTTAGCATTAATTATTTCACAAACTAAATTGATTGTTTGATCAGTTAATTGGTCCTCCAAGACTTCTCGTCTTAGGTCATAGCTCGTATTTGATTCGGATACATTTTGAGGAATTTGAAATAATGTATTGTGACTGCTGATCAGAATGGCGTCATCGTTAACAGTTGAATTTACATTGAAGGACCTTGTTGTATCGAACTTTTTAATAGAGGGCAAGCTTAGGGTACAACTATTTTGACTTTTCGAATTTGAATTTGATATTCCAAGATAAATTGGTTTATGATCTGAGAAGTAGGACTCATAGACGCCAGCGTCAAAATCCGGTAAATTTCGTACGAAAATTGAATCTATTTGAGTGTTGAAATCTGTTGTTGAAATTCTGTATTTAATCCCCTTCACAAATCCGATGTTTAAAAAGAACCTCTCAAAAGAAGTGTTTGGAAGGTAAGTGTCAATGTTGAAGTCGCCCATCACTATAATTTGAGCATCAACATCTAAGTTAATGATATGAGTAATTTGTTCAAAAAGAATTTGTTTCAATTGACAGAAAGGATAATTTGGAGACTTATACCCAGTAACAATATGAAATGATTTTATTTTACAATAGGTGAGATCAAGATGATGGTTGTTATGTAAATGAACATGGTTTTGGAGTGAGAAAAAATCTGATCTTATCTAGTTTTTAAATAAAATTAAGACTCCTTCCCCTTTTCCCGAATGAGTTGAGTCGGATCTAACAAGCGTTTGATAATCATGAAAATTAACAGGTATTTTAGGGCACAAATTTGTTTCCGAGAAAACTAACACATCACCTTGAGTATACCAAGGATCGGACGCAATGTATTTAGAATTTGTTTGCCAAGATCGCACGTTGTGGTAAATAATTTTGAGGGAATTACCGGTAATAATTTTGTTGTAGGAGAGCGTTAAAAGTTTATTTTCTCTTAAATCTTTCAAAGCCCTAGTGACTGGGTCTGAAGTAGGTGGTATATTTGGCTTTTTGAAAGTTCCAAGAATGTAAAGATCCTCAAGTCGGCGAACCCTACTCAATGCAACATAAAGCATAGGTCGTTGAAGGCGTGTGCTTTTGTTGAAATCTAAGCAGACTTTGTCATATGTTTGTCCTTGAGATTTATGAATCGTAAGTGCTTCAGCTGGAACTATGGGGAATTGTGTTCTACTTGATTGGTATCCTAATTTTTCTGAAATGCTGACTTGAACGGCTAAACGTTTAATGGGGGTTAACATTTTGTTTTCAATGTTGTATTTATCAGTGAGGTGTTCATGTTGGGTTCGTACTTTTTTTCCCTACACGTTCGTCACCAAAATCAAACCACAAGTATCTCGGGTCATTATCAGGAGTAATTTGAGTTAGTACTCCACAAGCTCCATTGACCAAACCATCTTCAACGTCGATATTTGAAACAACCATATATTTGATTCCGACTTTCAACAAAAGGGTGTAAGGAAGACCTCCAGTTTCACTTCTCTTCTTATCTCTAAGAGAATGTAACAGTCTCTGCTCTTGTTGTTCCGAACAGTTATTCAAGTGAATTTTGTCTTGAGCTAAGCATTCTAGGGCAGTACCAGGCCCTGTTGAAAGTTTCATATGATTGTACTCATCTACATGTTTATTTGCACTGAAAAGTCGAATGGCATGTGTGGGTACTTGTTCTAGCGAAGTTTCGCGTGATTTGATGGTTTCTAAATTTCGAGCAGACAATTGTCCCGTGGGTATGTTATTTAGGGCTTCAATGAACGTTTTTTCATCGCGTTGTCTCATAATTTCAGTTAATTCGAAAAATTTAAATTCGTCCCAAATTAGGGTTCCAGCAAACATTGTAAGACCACTACCTTTTGTTTCAGAAAAAACCGGCCGATCCATGACAGGCGGTAGTTGGTTCAAATCCCCTACTAACAAAACAGAAATCCCTCCAAAAGAAGTATCTCGACCCATTACTTGCCTAAGCCTTGTGTCAATGCGGTGCAGGAGACGGCTGCCACACATAGATACTTCATCAATAACTAGTAATTTGACTCGAGCTAACTTACAACGAATCGTGTTTGCAATATCCTCAGATAATTGAGGCATTTTCCCACCATACTGACTAACAGGAAGTGCAAAAGCAGTATGGAGGGTAACGCCACCTATCAAGAATGCAGCTTTTCCCGAAGGAGCTGTTAGGACAACATAGATAGGGTTATCAATCGTTTCAATTTCTGGTTGGTGAACGAAGTAATGGGTAACTAATTGGTATATTGAGTTTATGACTGTGCTTTTCCCAACCCCAGCTGAACCTGAAAGAAATATCCTGAACGGAACATTTAGTGTTTTGATGGAATGTAATACATGCATCACAATGTCTCTTTGCTTTTCATTAAGTGTAATCATGTTAGCGAAAATTTCATCTCTAGATGGGAGTTTTGGTTGAGTAAATCTTATTTTAGATGCATTGGTAGGATCTTCGTTCCCCCCCTGACCGAAAATATCCACGGGGCATAAGTTTGGTTCGTCAACATCATCTTCCTCCCAAGTTTCCATGTTTCGTTGAGCCTCGGCAACTGCATCTTCTAGTACGGTACTAATGGCACTGAAATACTTCATTTTGATTTTCGTAATAACCTCTATATTATGTTTGTATATATAATGACAATTTTGATTCATGATATCTTTGTGTTCGTCCCGCCAAGGCCAAAATAGAAGTACTTGTTCTCGAAAAAAATTGTAAGGATCTTGTTCCTGCTTGTAGTTTACGAATCTCAAAATTTTAGATTTACATCGTTGAAGATTAGGCAATAATTCTTCATCAGTAGGTTCTGCTATTAGTGTTTCCACATTTGCTCCGTCATGTGTGTCGTCGTTAATTTCATATTCTCCTTGTTTATGGATAACTTTTGACGAAATAGTGCAAGCAAAATCAGCGAGGGAAACATGTTCGAGATTTTTGGGTCTTTTAGAGTATTTTTTCATTATGTCTGAAGCAAATATATCATCAGAATCTGGATTTTGTTCAAGAATTAATTTCAACTGTTTGGGGGATTTCAACATCCCTACTCTTTCTTGGGGAGGTGAGGTTTTGATGAACTGTGTTGAACGGCTCATGAGCGACAAAGGTAACGTTAAAACATGATACGCCGCTTCCTGAGCAGACATGACACTGCCATTGATGAATACATTACCAATTTTGTATAACCGTTGTTTTATTGAAGCATTACCGTCATTTGAATCTGTTTCTGCTTGGCGTAACAATTTAGAAAGTCCCCCCTCTGATTTACTAATGTAATTAACTACATAAGATGCACAGCTGTAAGCATTTATAATAAATTGTATATCCATGTTATAACCTATTAAATTTAGTAAAATTGGATTGTAAGAATTTATTGCAACTTCTAAAGTAGATCGTTTGAGAAATACTTTGGCATTTTTTAGTTTACTCCTTAAAGCCATGATGTAAGATGATTCGTCCAAGTTAAGTGCCTTTAGCATACCTTCCCATGTCATTGAAGTATTTTGTTTGAAAAAAGGAGCAATAAATTGTACTATTTTACAATAGTCGCTAACCATTTTAGGAGTTATTTGTGTTTTTGGTAGTGGTTCCAGTATCATAGTACGTGGCAAAGGTGGCAATGGGTAATTGAAGCGACATTCGTTTTTATTTCTCCTACCTTTATTACAACTAAATGTATGATGGTGTCTCTGTACAGCCATTAAAGGATTTTTGGGATCGTATCTACAAGTTATTAACTTATCTATGAATTGTATACACCTTGCGATCTTAGATTCATCCAGAGGGTCATATTCAGGAGGATCGTTAACATACAAGAGATTGTGAGTATGAACAGAGCCTCGCGCTTGGAATTCGCGTCTTTGATATGAATCCACCACAAAATGTTCATGGAAGGGACCATTTGGATGTTGGAGAAGTTTCATAAGGTTATTTGCTTTCTCTTCAAAATATCTAACACAAGTGACTGGATCTTCCTTTACTAATTTGGTTTTCATATCGTCGTTCATCTCCATAGCACTTTTGGTGGATATGTTAGTCTTATGTTTGATGTTATACAAAATTCTCAACAAATCGGGGCTATGAAGTTCTGCTGCGGAAAATGTTAAGAAAAGTGATGGTTTCCCTAGTTGACGGATCATGGCCAAAACATCTTGTTTTCTGGCCTCCCAATAAGAAGGAGAACCCATAATTTGCTTCAAATATTTGTGGCCATCATTATGCCGGAGAGCATCAGGAATAAAATTTGAGTTGTTTACAATGTCTTTAACCTTAATATTTTTACCGTCTTGCCTACATTTTCTGAGACACACGTTTGCTGTCGAAAGTACTGCCATTTCTAATTTTTTCTTAGCCATAAAAAAAATCCGCTCGGGATTACAAGATCGTCTGTCAAAATGTCTTGCCTCAAATTTGGCTCGTTGTGCGTACGTCAGTCGGCATTCAGGGTCCAATTTGAAACCTCCAAAAATCGTTGGGAAGCAGAGTTCTTCTAGATCAGGAACGGTATGCCATAAAATTGGTGTCTTTCCCTGGCCTGGAGCCATGATTTTAACAGAATCTTCCTTTTCCTCACGATTTAGTACGAGTACGTCATTATCCACATGGTCCCAGTCATTGTCAAAGTATGGAACTTCGTCATCTAGTAGAGTTGTGAAGTTATTGTCGTTTGCAATGACCTGTATGTTATCGTTGCCGGTAGAACGTAAGTCAACTGCATCCTCTTCATTGACAATGAATTCTAGTTCTGTTGAACAATTAGAGTTTGTTATAAATGATTCATCCACTTTAATTCCGTGTTTCTTGTACAAAGGAGTTGATATAAGGTGTTTTAGGGCATCCAAAACGTTTTGAGGTTTAATTGTCTCCGATAAATAATGAGTTTTGTGAGATAGATGTCGTTTCAGTTTGAGCTGTACAGTACTCATGTTATCAAAATGTCGAGGTAATGTGTCAAGCATTTCATTTATTTCTACTGCTACATTAACGACACTACCTTTGATACATTGCTGGCCATTCAATACGTGGGGCATAAGAGAAGAAATTTGCATGAAAGGAATGTAAGGTGATACCATTCGAGCCTCGAGAGGTGACAATTTCTTGATGGATTCAGCAATTATTGGAAATTGAAGAGAACTATTAGCAGCAGTTTTTGGAACCTTACCAAGCATAATGAATTTTGAGCAGGTATGACAGACTACATTTGACTGGTGATTGGTAATTGCATTAAGGAATGACGTGAAATCAGCTACTTCACACTTAATTTTCTCGCTATTACGAATAGTTTCAATATTGAAATTTCGAAGTGAATGTGGGAAAAAAAGGTTTTTGCAACAAATACAAACTGAATCAGGCCCTAGTTTTTTCGATTCGAGGTAAGAAAGTAGCAATTTTGATGAATTAATATTTTCACTAACAGAGATATTTTTTTTAAGAGTATTAATTAATTGTTCGTGGTACCTGTATAGCTCGTTCTGTCTGTCTTTCTTTTTTCTGATTTTTTCCTCAAATCTTTCTTGTTGCCTAACATTCAAGTCTTGTCTACGAAGTCGCTTACGTTCCCTTTCGTTTTGCAATCCTAACTCACCTGATACCTCCCTGAGGTGTTTTCTTTTTTGCGCTTCTATTATCCTTAATTCCTCATTTTCCCTTATTTTCTGGAGCCGCTTCCTCTCTAGGAGTAAACCTTCATCTCCCTGAGCAGCCCTTATCGATTTTCTTTGAGCTGCTTCTTGTTTCCTAACTTCCTCGTTTTCCCGTATTTTCTGGAGCCGCTCCCTCTCTAGGAGTAAACCTTCATCTCCCTGAGCAGCCCTTATCGATTTTCTTTGAGCTGCTTCTTGTTTCCTAACTTCCTCGTTTTCCCGTATTTTCTGGAGCCGCTCTCTCTCTAGGAGTAAACCTTCATCTCCCTGAGCAGCCCTTATCGATTTTCTTTGAGCTGCTTCTTGTTTCCTAACTTCCTCGTTTTCCCGTATTTTCTGGAGCCGCTCTCTCTCTAGGAGTAAACCTTCATCTCCCTGAGCAGCCCTTATCGATTTTCTTTGAGCTGCTTCTTGTTTCCTAACTTCCTCGTTTTCCCGTATTTTCTGGAGCCGCTCTCTCTCTAGGAGTAAACCTTCATCTCCCTGAGCAGCCCTTATCGATTTTCTTTGAGCTGCTTCTTGTTTCCTAACTTCCTCGTTTTCCCGTTTTTTCGTGTGCCGCTCCCTATCTTGCAGTAAACCTTCATCTCCCTGAGCAGCCCTTATCGATTTTCTTTTAGCTGCTTCCCGTTTCCTAACTTCCTCGTTTTCCCGTTTTTTCGTGTGCCGCTCCCTATCTTGTGATAAACCTTCATCTCCCTGAGCAGCCCTTATCGATTTTCTTTTAGCTGCTTCCCGTTTCCTAACTTCCTCGTTTTCCCGTTTTTTCGTGTGCCGCTCCCTATCTTGTGATAAACCTTCATCTCCCTGAGCAGCCCTTATCGATTTTCTTTTAGCTGCTTCCCGTTTCCTAACTTCCTCGTTTTCCCGTTTTTTCGTGTGCCGCTCCCTATCTTGTGATAAACCTTCTTTTCCTTCATCGGTTCTCAACAATTTTCTCTTCTCTGCTTCTTTTCTCCTCATTTCCTCATCCTCCCTTATTTTCCTAAGACGCTCCCTTTCTCTCTGTAATTTACCATTGTTATTCGCATTCCTACTACGTTTTGGTGTGTGATTTTTTTGTGAGTGAGAAATGATGGAATTGGTGGGTCGTGAATCCATTTGCTAAGTGTTGTGAATTCGAATTATTGTAATTTGTTGAAGGAAATGTGGAAATGTATTGGTAATTGACGTATTACCACGTAATAAAAAAGTTATAATATTGTATAATTAATGTACTTACTCGGGAAGCAACAACCAAGTGCAGAACAAACCTTAGAAAGAAAACAAAAACCAAATAATGTTTTCATCAATTATGTAGATATATAATATTTTGTCCGAAAATTTGAATCCATTTGCTAAGTGTTGTGAATTCGAATTATTGTAATTTGGTGAAGGAAATTTGGAAATGTATTGGTAATTGACGTATTGGTAATAAAAAAAGTTATAATATTGTATAATTAATATACTTACTCGGGAAGCAACAACCAAGTGCAAAACAAACCTTAGAAAGAAAACAAAAACCAAATAATGTTTTCATCAATTATGAAGATATATAATATTTTTTCCGAAATTTTGAATCCATTTGCAAGAGTTGTGAATTCGAATTATTGTAATTTGGTGAAGGAAATGTGGAAATGTATTGGTAATAAAAAAAGTTATAATATTGTATAATTAATGTACTTACTCGGGAAGCAACAACCAAGTGCAAAACAAACCTTAGAAAGAAAACAAAAACCAAATAATTAGGTGAACAATTAAGAAGATATATAATATTTTGTACGAAAAAAGTTCAATTAAGTAATTCCATTAGTTCCAAATAATTTATTAAAATGGTGGTATTTCACATGATGTCTGGCAAAATGGGGCAAAATTGCAGAAAATGTTAAAAAGAATAGAAAAACCAAATAATTAGTTGATTTATTTATCGGATTTGGAGGGCAAATGTAGAAGTTATGGATGTTACATGGGTATTTTACACTTGGAAATTAATTCGAATGATGTATAAATAAAATACTTACTATACTGAGAAGAACCTCGAAAAAAGGCAGCCGTGTGACAACAGAAATTTGCACCTCGGAAATTCAAATACGTCGGTACTATGTCGGTACGTACACGGCAACACAATAAAGGCAAATTAGACCAACAAAAACCGAAGAAATTGTTGAAGCACATGGGTAGTAACGTGGCTGTTGCCTATTGGTTTATTCAATTAAACAGCTGATTTTATTAATAATAAATCGTCGATGAAGTGAGTTTCAGGAGGCAATCATTCCCATGTCGGTAGGTACTATTTTTCGAATTGTATGTACCTTGAAACGCGAAAAATAAAATTTTTGGTTTGCTTTGAGCAATGGCTTCGGAGATCACCCAGCTGATCAGTGATCCGAGGAGTGAAGAAGATCTCCTCGAATGCTGGAGACGCCTGGAAGAGCACTTCCATTCAATAGGATTGAAAATGGCTTCGGAGCTCACTCAGCTGATCAGTGATCTGAGGAGTGAAGAAGATCTCCTCGAATGCTGGAGACGCCTGGAAGAGCACTTCCATTCAATAGGATTGAAAATGGCTTCGGAGCTCACTCAGCTGATCAGTGATCTGAGGAGTGAAGAAGATCTCCTCGAATGCTGGAGACGCCTGGAAGAGCACTTCCATTCAATAGGATTGAAAATGGCTTTGGAGCTCACTCAGCTGATCAGTGATCTGAGGAGTGAAGAAGATCTCCTCGAATGTTGGAGACGCCTGAAAGAGCACTTTCATTCAATAGGATTGAAAATGGCTTCGGAGCTCACTCAGCTGATCAGTGATCTGAGGAGTGAAGAAGATCTCCTCGAATGCTGGAGACGCCTGGAAGAGCACTTCCATTCAATAGGATTGAAAATGGCTTTGGAGCTCACTCAGCTGATCAGTAATCTGAGGAGTGAAGAAGATCTCCTCGAATGCTGGAGACGCCTGGAAGAGCACTTCCATTCAATAGGATTGAAAATGGCTTTGGAGCTCACTCAGCTGATCAGTGATCTGAGGAGTGAAGAAGATCTCCTCGAATGCTGGAGACGCCTGAAAGAGCACTTTCATTCAATAGGATTGAAAATGGCTTCGGAGCTCACTCAGCTGATCAGTGATCTGAAGAGTGAAGAAGCCTTTGAGCAATGATTTGCAGCGTTTTTTACCCACCAACATTTTTTTACCTACCAACTTTTTTTTACCTACCAGCTAGGTACTACCTACCACACCATACTGACTTCACACCTTCACAATCAAGTTTATTAGAAAGAACTAAACGCTTCACACACGATTGGAAAAATATAAAGCTTCATATTATGGAAATTTGATTACTGGTTACGCAGAAGGCAAAACTGTATACAAATCGAAGAAATGAACAGCGATCGCATTTTAGTCCGATAAAATTTGAATGGAGATTAGACCTCTTTTGCGATTCACACTCATGATTCTGTTTTATCGAAGGAAAACCTTCAAGTACTCGTAGGGACCGAACGGTTTGTCCTACAGAGCTCCGGGTGGTCTCAAAATTTTTTTAAAATTCAATACTATTTAAAATTGGTGAAAAAACGATACCTTTATTTCTAGAGTTTTCGAGCTAGGGCACTCTTGAAAATTTCAACCCTTAATTTTCACCCCTTAGAAGTGACCTACATCAACCAAAAGCTTCGCGGCACAACTAGACCCCAAATGGAGCCCATATACCAAATTTGAACCAAATCGGTCCAGTGTTGCTAAGAAAAGTGCCGCGTACGGCGGACGGCGGACGGCGGACGGCGTACGGCGTACGGCGTACGGCGTACGGCGGACGGACGGAAATTTTTTTATTCGATTTTCGTATTCTACGTACCTTGAAACGTAAAACATCAAATTTTGAGGGGGTGTTAAAATTTTTTTTTCTTGCTCGATTCCAAAGGCTTATTATTGAAAATAATAAACCAAAAATGAATAAATGAATACAGATATGTTTACTTAATAGAGTTTTTGCGACGTTTTACCGTCACTAATTTCCTCAGCTGTACATATTTAAGAGGTTTTTTTTGCGATGTGGGGAAGTAGCTGTTCCCCTTCCGTTCCTATATATTATACATTTTACATCCAAATTCGATGAAATATGACGTGTAGAGGTGGTCCCCTAAGAATGTAGTGCTAGGTTCTCAGAGATTGAGAATAGCTACGGTGCATCGGATCATCCATACAATCGGGTTACGGAGACGAGGAAACTATGTGCCACATCCTCTTGGCAAACTTTTTTATTGATATTAAAATTTCTGTAAACTCATAAGGTTTTTCAAATTATTTCTGAGTTATCGTTTGATAATGCAGATTCCAGGTGAAGTACAATCTTCTTTATTAATGGAACTTGTTTTTTTTGTATCAACATGCGGTGAACTGAAACAGAGTTGAGAAGAACAAGAAATACCTTAAATCTATCGATTTCTTGTGAAGGCCAGTTAGGATCGAACATCTCGTAGTATCCTGCATCACTAACGTATGAAGGAATTATTTTAAATTCAGATCCTGCTGCAGCCAAACTAATCGAGTAATGGTTCGCCGCGAAAAAATCAGCCGTTCCTGATCATAAATCAATGGAAAATGGATTAGGTGGAGGTAAACTTGAGAGTATTGCAAATACCATCCCCGACTTCGTAAAGAAATCACATCTACGAGTATAATATACGTTAATATTATTAACGTAATCTAAGAGTGTATTAACGTAACATCTAGGAGTATAATTAACGTAATCTTAATTTCTATTTGCTTATACGAATGAAATCACTCGCGATGAGATTGTGGAAAACCATTTTAATAAAAACGGAGTTGAGTAGAATGTTGTCTATTTCCACGAAAATAATGAGTTACTCATTATTTTCGTACAAATAGACAACATTCTACTCAACTCCGTTTTCATTTCTATTTGCTTTTTGCCCTGCTGTCTAGAGAGGTGCGCATTGTTTGACGCTCTTCGATGACGAATCTAGTATTACCTAGATAAGGTCAATTTGACATAATATGAACTCCATCAAGTGGTATTTATCATGATATCGCTTTTTGTGAGTTTAGCAACCATTATATCGTAGCCACCTATCAAATAAGGTAATTTATAATAAGATGTAGATTATCCAGAGAGCGGTGGCCCCTCTTCTATGTGTTTTCCAACTTCCCACCAAAACTGTCACGTAAAATTCTCCTTCCGAGTCTACCAGGTAGCGGAAACTTGGTATCAATTTTCAAGGTTGAAAAAAAAGTTCTCCAAAATCAAAACTTCTGCTCGCGTTTTACGTCTTAGATATTCCTCGACAATTTTGGTTCCGAGTCTCTGTATGCTTGTCATGAAATCCTTGTAACGGGCAAAACTATACAAAGTTATTGGAAGATTTCGACGACATTTTCAGGGATTGAGTGGATTGGCGTGTAGATGGTCCCCTACGAAAATCATCGCTCCCGGATCTATAGTAGCCATTGCGCATTCAAAAACCGTGAAAGCCATAACTCCTACATTTTCAACCCTATTTTGATGCCATTTTTAGGGATTGTATGTACTGTAGGTGGTCCTTTAATACGGTAGTGCAAGGTGCTTGATGATTAATGTTTTGAGATTAACTACTATGCATCGTATCATCTATACAACCGGGTTGTGGGTACGAAAAAGCTATGTGCCACACCCACTTGGCAAAAAAACATAGGTAGTAATAACTACTAGTACATAAAAGACTTTTTTTCAGCGTTTCAAACAGTTTCAGTGTTTTTTTACCTCATGATTATCATGAAAGGAATTATCGGCGGTCTGAATGACAGCTTTCTCCTGGATGGACAGGGATCGATTAAGCTGCTCCCTCCTTACAAAAGTTAAAATCGTACCTCCGTACTGAAGGTTAAGAAACTTATGGCCATTTCCATGAAAACATCGAAAATTTTAGAAGTGTGAAATGTAGGAGTTTTGTTCGAAAATTAGTTGAAGAACGCAAAGTATAAGGGTCGGCAACCACCCACATGTGGTTTATGTTAGAACAAATAACATTTCATTTCCTATGTTCGAAAAGTGAATTAGGTTTTTTCCTCAGGCTAGGCATACCTTAGACATAACCAACTACCATTTATTTTGTTCGCGAATAATAGTATTTATCACACCTACATAATTACTTACCTTTGATGTAGTCTATTTCATCTCTAGTGAAATAAGGAAGTCTAGACGTATTTCGACCCTCCTCTATGCTAAATCTGTCAATCCTCTCCCTCATCACAGGAGGGTAATCTCCGATAAAAATAGGATGCGCGAACCAGCCTACAACGAAATCATAAACGTTTCCAAATCAAGCTGTTGTTTCGTTGATATTGTTGAAGCCAAGCCAATAGAAAGAAAGTTTATGGTTTATTGTAAGTCCTAACAATTTGTCCTTGTTTTTACAACAAATGAATTTGATATGAAGATATTGTTTATTTCATCAATTTAAAATACGAGTATTATTGAATTTTTAGAATCGAATGAGACCAACCAAAGCTCTGTAGGACAAACCGTTCGTTTCTCATGGGAAATTAGGGTAGGACTTTATGATAAATCAGAAACACGAGCGTGAATCTCCAAAGAGGCCTAATCTCCGTTCAAATTTAAGCTGACCTAAATGCGATCGTTGTTTGTTTCTTCGAGTTGTACTCATTTTTTCGTCCTTAGCGACCAGAAATCAAATTTCCTAATGAAGGCATCCACAACAATTTATTTCTTCGAATTGAGTGTGAAGCGTTCATTTCTTCCAAATGAACTTGATGCTTCACAATCAAGTTCATTTGGAAGAAATGAACGCTTCACACTCAATTCGAAGAAATAAATAGTTGTGGATGTCGTCATTAGGAAATTTGATTTCTGGTTGCTAAGGACGAAAAAATGAGTACAACTCGAAGAAACAAACAACGAGGTATGTCGTAGGTGTGGTACCTATGGTTGGCAGGAAGTTGAAATGGCAAAGCAGTGTTCTTTGCCGACGAGAATTATTACAAGATTATTATTATTACAATAATTGTAATAATAATAATCTTGTAATAATTGTAAAATTTATTTTTAATAATTTTCAGCGTTTATGAACTTAAAAGTGACTGACACTAACCAAAAGCTTTGTGGCACGTCTAGAATAAAGCGCTGCAAATTGTTACAGAAAGGTTTATTATTTTTCTATAAAGATCACTCGTCTGCAAAGGACACGGCTTTGTCATTGTTACCACCAACCAACATGAAAAAAAAACATCGATCGCATTTCGGTCAGCTAAAATTTGAACGGAGATTAGGCCTCTTTTGCGATTCACACTCGTGTTTCTGATTTATCGTAAGTCCAACCCTTAAGTTCGCGTAGGGAGCGAACGGTTTGTCCTACAGGGCTCCGCGTGGTCTCTAAAAATTTTAAAAATTCAATACTATCTTAAATCGATGAAAAAACAATACCTTTATATCAAAATTTCCTCCCACACACCAAATTTCAACAAAATCGGTCAATGCTAAGTAAGGAAAGTATAGTATTTTTATTCGATTTTTGGATTCTACGTACCTTGAAACGTTAATCAACAAATTTTGAGGAGTTGAAAAAAAATTTCTTCGTCGATTCCAAAGGTTCATTATTGAAAATAATAAACCAACATTTTTGAAAATAATAAACCAAAAACCGAGCAAGGAATATACTTAAACTGGTTATCTACCATTGCGCCTCCTCCAGGCAAACATAGCAAACACTGTTTGCCTTACTAAAAATAAGCAAAATGAATAAATTAATTTTTGTTGAGATGCTCCTATATTCCCATTTTTTGCAAATAATATAATAGCCAATTTTGGAAAATTTTAATATAATTTAGGGACTTTTTCATTATTACCAAGTAAATTAGATGAAATAGGAGAATGGAATAAGAAAGTACGTATTTTGCCTTGGATACTAACCCTCAACACACCAGAGACTTGGAGAGGTCGGTAATGTAGATGATTGCGGATGATAAGCGAACTTGCGCAGGGCAAAGCCATGCAAGGCAAGCAGTTCAAAAAAATGAATTTTTCGGGACTGTTTAGAGTGAGAGGCGACGATCGGCGGGTGGCGGGGGGTCATCGCAGTGTCAAGTATTACCAGACCCCCACTACCACGCTATCAGCCATATCAAACAGTCAAGGAACTGTTTCGTGACCTTGAAAGCAGAAAAACTTGGAAGATGAGCCATGGATACTAATTAACCCATGCATGACAAAACATAACGTATCCTTCCAACCACATTATCTCAAGGAAGGAAAACTTAGTTTTTTCGCCAACGCAAATAGCGGCTGCCTGGCGCTGACTGGTGTCCTGTTCCCGATTTTACTGTACATTTCACTGTACCTAATCGTTTTTCTTGTTGATAGGTACCTACTTGGAAATAATTGCATAGATGTAGAAAGGAGGTTTAACATCATATGAGGTTTAAATTCAGAGTCTCCCTTTTTTGGTTTATTATTTCAAGAAAAAAATGTTGAACCCCCTCGAAATTAAATTTTTTAAAATTTTTAATTTTTTAAATGTTTTAAATTTTTTTATTTTTTAAATTTTTTAAATTTTTAAATTAAATTTTTTAAATTTTTTCAAAATATGGGTACGTAGTAGCAAATCGTAAACCATCAAATTACGTAAACGTAAAACGTAAACCATCAAATTTTGATGGTTTACGTTTTACGTTTACGTAATTTGATGGTTTACGATTTGCTACTACGTACCCATATTTTGAAAATTGAATTTAAAAAAATCCGTCCGTCCGCGGAACTTTCCTTAATTATTATGGACCGATTTTGATGAAATTTGGTATAAGAGCTCCATTTAGGGTCTAGTTGTGCCCCGAAGGTTTTGGTTAATGGCAGTCACTTCTGAGTGGTGAAACATTAGGGCTGTAACTTCTTAAGGCCCCCTCTCTCGAAAACTCTCGTTGTGAGGGTATTGTTTTTTCACCAATTTGAGATCGGTACCATTAAATTTTTAGAATCGGAAGAACCCACCAAGAGCTGTATAGGATAAACTGTTAGCTCTCTATGAGAACTTGAAGGTTGAACTTACGATAAATGAGAAACACGAGTGTGAATCGCAAAAGAGGCCTTATCGAATATTCTCACCAGACGTCCCTGTTATCTACCTACGGAAAACTGGAAACATCTCTCCGAAGCTGCCTTGTCTTCGATGGTGTCCGTAGCTGGTATGCATAAATTACAAATGATGGCCAAACTGATTTTCCCTGAAATCATGGTGAAGCTTAGTAGCATAATTCGTACTCATCAATTTCTATAATCATAATCCATAATAGTAGAGCAGTTCCAAACTCTATAATGCTTATCTTCCCAAAGTAGTTGACAAATTGTTCTTCTTTCCAGCTGAAGAGTTACAGCCTTTGTTTTTAGTGTGTTTACCTAGATCTCAACCACTCTGACAACACAATTATCTGAGCTAGTTCTAGACAATGTAAAATGATAAAAACGCATTTGCTTGTTTCCTGTGGTTGACTGGAATAAGCCCTACACACAACCTCTCTTTTTGAAATGCGGAAAAGTATTTATTTTTTGTTTAAGGTAATTTTGGAGATATTTCCTTAAGAAGCGTGTAGTGTCGTCAGTGGTTTCAGTTCGCTTTAGAGTGATCACTAGTACGGACATTACAGTAGTTACCTTTTGTTACCATTGTTTCCAATCGACTGAAAAATTTCTTTGAAAATTCGCTCATTAATTCATGCTGCATGGATGGACTTTTTAGGACGTCCCACAGTAGGATTTGGGCGTCCTTGAGCAATTAATCAGTAATGAAGGAGGACAACACTTTACAGAACAAGAAAATAATCATATACTAATCCGTGCCAGTGGTGCCAATGGTGCCAGTCCGGCACCATTGGTGGCTGGGAGGGGGGGGGGGGTGAACTCGAATTCGTACGTTGGGTATCGTAGATCATGGATTTTAAAATGCTATTCAAATTCAAGGCTCTCATGAGCTAGAGATGTTTTGGTGGATAAGGGGGAGGGAGGGAGACCACTATTTCTTCCTTAAAATAGTAAATAAATTAGATTGAGCGAAACAGTTTTATCGCTCACTCTACTGGTTTGAATTGACCTAATGCTTATCCACTGGGACGTCCCCTGGAATGTACGCATTACTTAACAATATGTTTAATTGTTGAATTGCGCTGAGTGATTCGGAACACACCAAAACTCACTCTCCTTCCAAAGACTTGTTTATAGCATAGAGCTCGGCAGAGGATATGTAGAAATAGGGAAGCAACCTGTTCCTCGAATACGCTTCCCTATCTTTGATGATGAGATAAGACAAACGAGAACAATCATAATTTTGCTTCCGAGTCTACTAAGGTAGCAGAAGCTTTGTTTTCACTTTTCAAGGACGAAACAAAAAAGTTCTCCAAAATCAAAATTTTCACTCGCGTTTTGCGTTTTAGACCTTTCTGAACAATTTTGGTTCCGTGTCTGTCTGTCTGTGTGTCTGTCCGCCTGTCATGAATTCCTTATAACGCGCATAACTATACGAAGTTATTCTCCGATTTCTATGAAATTTTCAAGGTTTGTGCGGGTTGGTGTGTAGACGGTCCCCTATGAAAATCATCATCCTCGGACTGATAGAAGCGACTGCGCATGCGCAAACGTGAATTCCTTGTAACGGCCATAACTTACACATTTTCTACCCGATTTCAATGACATTTTCAGGGATTACGCGGATTAAGTTATAGATGGTCCCCAATGAAAATCAAGGCCTTAAAATTTACAGTAGCCTCTGCGCATGCGCAAACGTAAAATCCTTGTAACAGCCGTACATTTGTCACCCTTGCACCTGGCCCCCATAGATCAGTGAGCAGTGCTCTGGACTCCCACCCAGGAGTCCCAGGTTCGACTCCCAGTCAAGCTAAGAAATTTTTTGATCCAATCACTACTCACATTTTTCGTCCGAATTTGATGAAATTTTCTAGGATTTTCCAGATTAGCGTGTAGATGGTCCCCTATGAGGGTAGTGAAAGGTACTTAGAGATTGGTGTTTTGAGATTAACTACTATGCATCAGATCATCTATATAATCGGGTTATGGATACGAGGAAGCTATGTGCCACACCCACTTGGCAGACTTTTACATAGTATTAGTGGTGGTCCAAGCGTCCATTCGATACAAAAAACCAAATAGAGTGTCAAATATGAGTAGAGGAAGAAGGTAAGGTTGGTTTATGATTTGTCATAGTCACATTATTGGAGATACACATCTATCATTCATCATCATCAATCATCCGTTCTAGGGTTGCCACTGACTGAGTGTGAGTAAAGATAGTTACATTACGTACCTTCTTGATGAGAATACTTCTGTTGGTAAACTCTGTAGACTGCTGCGTGGGCAAGTATCAGATTGTGAGCGACTTGGTAGTCGACTATCCCCTTTTGGTCCGTGAAATCTGCAGGGACGAGCGTTTCAGTGACGTACCCTTGCGCCACCTGTGCTGGTTCGTTGAACGTTAACCACCATTTGACCTGGACATCAGCCAAAAAACCACAGCCTACTATTAACCCTTAGTAACACGCTAGGTGGGTAGTTACGTTCGTACAGCTAGCGGAAGAATCCCCGCACATTTATTTCAACACAATTATTAATTTATGATACACTGAAAGGCACGAATTGGTTTTAAAAAGTCATGGATATAGGATGAGCTTCGACTCAATACATTTTTCTATTCAACAGGTAGGTAATAAAAATTTGAATTTTGAAGAAGGAAATACATAAGTAACAAATGTTATATCTATCATAATAATCAAAATTATTATTATGATTATTCAAGAACGAGGAAATATGAGGAAACGTGAAACTATACCTATATCAAGCAAAAATACAAACGTGTGAAATCATAATAGCAGAAGTAGTATGATTATAATCATAATCATATGTGTGTATCAAACTTCGCAGTCTAATTGCATACTGAAAGTAAGGTTTTTCTGAAAATGCGGGGAAATCCCCGCCTAGCGTGTAACTAAGGGTTAAATATATTTATACTTACATTTTTTTACGTATACATTTATTTAAATTGTTAGCTTAATTTAATTGTTAGGTAGTTTTAATGTAATGTTAGGTAATAAATCTTCCCATCCGACCTTCCTTTTGATCCCCAACGTCCTGGCCTGCCCTTTAAATCCCTCAATTCGTTGAAACGCGATAAAGTTCGATTCTAAAACGCGAATTCATCTCCACCACCGATGACATGAGAGGGCTAGCTCAGGCTGATGGGGATCTTCAGTCTGTTGAAAACGCTCAGAGCGAAACGGTCAGGTAAATTCCTCTCTTTCCCTTTGTACTTTCTTTAAATTGTTTATTTTTATATACAAATATTATACATATAGTATTTTTGATAAACAAGGTTGGTTCTGAGAAATCAGGATTACAGGGAAAATCTTTCGAAACGTCGAAAAAATATGTTATCTGACGAGTGTAGTGATTTGTGTTAATACCAGCTTACACTGATAAGTAGTTAATATTGTTTTGCTTGCGAATAAATAAGGTAGCGGAAGCTCTGTTTTCACTTTTCAAAGTTGAGAAAAGACGTTCTCTAGAGTCCAAAATCAAATTACCTACTTTTCAACAATTTTAGTTCAGTTTCTTTCCGTCTGTCATGAAATCCTTGAAACGAGTAAAACAATACGAAGTCATAGACCGATTTTGATTAAATTTTTAGGGGTGGTACGGATTAGAGTATAGTTGGTCCCCAATGAAAATCATCGCACCCGGATCGATAGTAGCCAATACGCTTGCGCAAACGTGAATTTCCTTGTAACACTAATAACTTCGACATTTTCCATCCGATTTCGATTAAATTTTCAGGAATTGTGTGGGGTCAGTCGTAGAGGGTACCATATTTATAAAGGTAATTCAAGGTACTTAAAGATTGATGTTTTGAGATTAGCTGCAATTCATCGAATCAACTATTCAATCGGGTTATGGATACGAGGAAGCTATATAATATATAGGATATTATCCTTTTGCGCACGTTTTTAGATTCCATCAAAATGCAGTATTTCAAAGAATATAAATAGATTGGTATAAAGGATATAATGATGAAACTTGAGATTAAAACACTACAAACTAATCTCGAGTCAGTAGTACCACCAAAACCATAGAATGACTTTTTATTATAGTTTGGAGATTTATCGCCCCTGTTGACAATCCATAGGCCTACAGACTATAGACTACAGCCATACCACAAAATCCGTAACGGCGTCACCTTCTTCTCTACAACCTCTTCTGATAACCTTATTTTGGCAGGTTGCATGCAAGGAATTTTTGAAAAGAGATTTTAATTTCTAGAAAATACCAAACACCCATCAGGGAGATGAAAGTAGACAGATTAGAGGTGACTAAGAGCTCATTTTACATAACTAATTATTTATCTTATAACCCACCGGAGAAATTTTCAAGTCAAAATTTCAGCAGCTATGAAAAACTTACTTTATCGCCAAAAGTTTGAAACAGGAGTTCAGCGTACTGTTGAAAAATATCCACAATTTCAGGGTTCGTCCATCCACCAATATCCTCCAGGGCTTGTGGCAAATCCCAATGATAGATGGTGACCTCGAAGAAATTAAACATGGCGTATTATATGAGGACGAGTCTCTATTCCCGCTTACCAACTCATACTTGAACAACTGAATTTAAACAATTTCCGGGTTCTCTGGGGCTACTGAACTGAGATTTCAGTCCAATAAACGTTATGTGAGGAGGGTAGATAGTTATCAACTAATGCCAGCGCCAGGTAATCCTCCAACTAGGATTCATCTCACAATATTTCAGGAACTCTTCAGTATTTCCTCTCAAGCTTTTTTCAATCATGTCCCTCCACTCTATTCAATACTTTTATGAAATAAGTAAAGACACTACATTTCGCCAAGAAGTTGTTTTTGTTTGTTATTAATATGCCCGTTTTGGTTCATTATTGAAAATAACGAACCCTTGGAATCGAGCAAGAAAAAAAAATGTATACCCGTATTTGACTCTCCCTCAAAATTTAATGGTTTACGTATGTAGAATCCGAAAATCGAATAGAAAATTTTTCGTCTTCCCCCCGCATGACATACACTTTGCTATATTAGCACCATTTCGGGGCTAGTTATGCCCAAAACTGTTTGTTAAGAATTTTTTGAATCGAATGATACCTCCTAGAGGATTGTAGACCAAGCGTTTGCTTTATGTGGATATGTAATTAATAGAAACTGGTTAACAGTCCGTTCTCAATGTCATCGTGATCAGAGCACTGGTAGCCACTGCGCTATCGTTAAATCCCCTATAAGCACAACTTCTACAGTATCGTTTCCTCCATCCCTACCTCAAAACCCAGGTGTGAGCCCTACCTCGACAGCCACTTGTTCCTAGAGTGAAGGTTGAAGGTCAGCTTTGTGACAAAGCAACAGTTGCTCTGAGACATGATTGGTGATTTGATGGAACAGTTCCGTTGTTCCCCAAATCACAACTCAGGGATTGCTCTCCAGTCTCCTTCCAGACATCGATCTGTAAGTACAGTTTCATAGAAGATCACTTCCCTTACCCTCGTGGTTCAAATCCGAAGATCTAATTGGTAAACTCGATTGATACTTCTTCCCCCTTATATATATAGATACAAGCCTCATTTTTTATTTGATAAGATATATATTCATTTTTCCTAATTCAATTTGTATCTTTCATTCATCATCCCTAGTCCTAGGTTGATCTCCACCAAGGAATAGGTATTCCCACGAAACGTATAGTTCTCTAGGGGTAGAATACAGCAACGATTAAATTATTCTCATTAATTAATCAGATTCTCCAGATCCCCTAGAACAATACTGTTTTAGCCTCCCTTCGTCTCCTCTACCTCTACTTCGTCCTCTCGCAGGAGTACATAATTTAATTAAATACACTTGTTATTAAGAACATAATTTTACAGTAGATCCGAATCAGAAAAGGGTATTGGGTGTATTGAATAATGAGAGGGGGAATTTACCTATGGAAAACCTTGTGCTTTGCAGATGGATGATCTGTATGGAAAAAATAATCAAACATTGTGTAATAATTTGCAGCTTTTTGCCACGAGATAGTTCGGAACCTTCTGATCTTTAAATAATTGAGTAAAGATACGGTAAGATTGCAGCACTAAGTAAACCAAGAAATAAACCATCAAATAGTGTGGTGAATTTTAAAGGTGATGATAGTAATTGAAGAACGGATAAGTATGACTTGCTGCTTACCATTGGTTGAATTCCGTTGGCCACAAGCTCATTTAAAAGGTCCAAGTAGTAATCGATGCCTGCTTGATTCACATTGTCCACTCTTCCGTTCGGGAGTATCCTACTCCATGACATTGAAAAACGGTAAACCTGAAACTATCATAATAGATATTTGCATCAACACATGTACTTGTGCGCAATTCGCTCATTAACTCAAGCTGCCTGAATGGACTTATATCACTAGAAGGGGAACACTAATAATTATGAAAACAAATTATCTATACTATAGTATGGGCGGTTACCGTTTCCTTTGATATTTTATTGATTTTTTTTTGCTGCAGTGCAGAATATGAACAAAACAGAAATGATGTACCTGGTGTTACTTACCCCAATGTTTTCAATAAGCTCTACGTCTTCCTTGTATTTGTGATAAGAATCTGCTGATATATCCCCATTCGCGCTATCAATTGTAAAGTTTGGCTGTTCGTGAGTGATATTATCCCAAATACTAGGACCTTTCCCTGGAGTATAGGAAAAGAATGTGTGGAAAAAATTACACGTACACAAGGTAAAAACCGTTTTCAAGTGAATCATTTGACAGAGAAAATCCATGATTTTGTCCTGCTAGAACAATAGCGTCCAATGAAACAAATAAATACACGCAGGCACAAAACCAAAATTGTTCAGATAAGTTCAAAACGGGTCGATATTTTTATTCTGGAGGAAATATTTCTGGTTATTTTTTTCAATATGTACTGAACCTTTGGAATCGAGCAAGCCCCCTCTCATTATTTGGGCGTCGAAATGAAGAGTAATGAACCTCTTTGGGTTTTCAAACAAGAGTATCAACTAATTTTTTACTACGTTCTATGGCTTGATTCGATTGGACGTAGAGGTCTGACATTAAACGGAATAATGTACAGAGAAACATAGAATTTCCATTCAATCATAGAAAAGTAACTCACCATCTTCATTCCAGCCTCCTTCAATCTGATAAGCGGACGTTGCAACTCCAAATAAGAAATCCTCCGGAAACATAGTGTGAGAAATAGGACCCAACATGTACGATTCACATACACTCACTCCCAGAATGAGACTAGTCCCCATAAGGATGACGTTCTTCATACTGTTAGTCTGAAATAAAATTTAAAACTTAGAGCATTACTAACAAAATCCATCCCAATTTCAGATCTAAAATCGATTTATTAAATTGAACGGCCTCTAAGAATTACGAATTACAATATACGCTCACTAATCATCATGGACAGGCTTGAAAAATATCTCGACATTGAAATAAATTAAACATAAAATAATATTAATATTATTTAAAAAATAAATGATATTAATAAATAATAATAATAATAATAAACAAATAAAAATAAATAATAGAATATATAAAAAAATATAAATATGAAAAATAAATAATATAATATAATAATATAAATAATTGTTATTATTATAATATATTAATAATATCATAATATAATATAATAAAAAATTATTATTATAATCAATAATAATAAAATAATAAATACTATTATACGTAAAATAATACTATGTATTATAAACAGAAAATGACTGTCCTCTTGGTATACAAAACTGAAAAGTTAGGTACCTAGTGTTCTGCTTCTGAAAACATTGACTGTTTATTTTGAAGAATGATGAGTCTAATATGATTGGACGCCTCGGATGTCTTACTTACAAGGGAATGTAAAATTATCGTTTTTTCCACGATAATAAACGTTTCCGAGGGCTTTGTATTACTCAAACAATAAAAAGGAATAATGTGAGTTTCGACGTGAGAAACAATCTTGAACGTTTTATGAGAAACAATCTTGAAATTATTGACTTGAATTTTCTAAAGTTATTATAGTTTTGGTTTATTATCTTCAATAATGAACCTTTGGAATCGACCAACGAAAAGGAGAGAAAATGGCCTTGGAGCTCACTCAGCTGATCAGTGACCACTCAGGCGCCTTCAGCATTCTCTATTGACCCTGCCTCCGTAACGCTTCAAAGGAAACTGTTGGATGACGATACCTATTTTCCTCTCACGATCATGTTGACATCTCATTTGTTACTCACGATCATATGTTAGTAAACATGCGCATAATTCAGCTTTCCGTACAGGTTCATTCATATTAGGGACCTTGTACCATGTTTAATAAATTGAGAGCTTTCCAATGAGTGGTGAACGATTTTTGTGGGGTGGAAATAGAGGAAGTTAGTCTTCCCTAGGAACGATTGGTTGATCGTGAAAAGCATCAGAAAAAAAAGTTGCATGAAAATTCATTTTTGTTGCATTGTTTTGTGTGTCGAAAATTTTGGAATGACCCCCAGAACTAAGACATATCCATGTCAAAATTTTTTAACCCCTCCTAAAAATTTGTTGGTTTACGTTTCAAAGTACGTAGAATCTGAAAATCGAATAGAAATGAGGCACTTTCCTCAGTTAGCATTGACCAATTTTGATGAAATTTGGTATGTGGGCTCCATTTGGGGTATAGTTGTGCCCCGAAGATTTTGGTTGATGTAGGTCACATCTAAGGGTTGAAATTTTGAATGCGCCCTAATTTAAAAAAAAATGATATAAAGGTATTGTTTGCCCATCAATTTAAGGTAGTATTAAATTTTTAGAGACCACGCGGAGCCCTGTAGGACAAACCGATCGCTCCCTACGAGAACTTAAGGGGATCTCAGTCGGTCATCGTTCGTTCCTAGTGTATCGCGAAATTGATGGGGCAAAAACTTAAAAGTTGTACCTAAATTTGAAATTTTCACGGATTTAAAAATGCATAGTGCACGGCCATAGGGAATTGAAAAACTGAAAAATCGCTGCCGGTATCATTAAAATCGAATAAACCTCCCGTCAAACCATCGATTTCGTTGAACAACATTCACGTTTTTCCAAGGTCAAACACAGGTTTCTCCCCTAAATTCGGTTGCAAAATATTTTTTAACTATAACGTTAAAAACCTGAGATTAAGAGGTTTTTTTCTGCTGAAAACCGCATCGAATTTTCTCTACAGAAAATGGGTGAAAATCTCTTGAGAATTTTGTCAAAAAACCTCAAAAATTGTATAGTTTTAAGTTTGGATTAGAAAAATCTAACTATAAGCAAGGTTAAAAATATATGTTGTAGCTCATTTGATGGTAAATTTAATGCTCCTTTCAACGGTGTAATTTTCACGTAAAATAATGAAGCTATAGTCAGTTTAGTGAGACAAGGTTCAACATACGAAAAAAAATATATAAATCAAAAAAACTTGAAAATACAAGGGGTTAAGAGAAAATTGCTAGGAGACATTTTTTGTTGGAAATACCTTGTAGAATCGACCTCTGAAGTTTGGTTGTATCTTTCTCTGAAACCCTGTACATGATTTTAAAATACAAAATATAAACAAGTACCTACAAAGATTATTGAAATTGTAGTATTTGCGAATCTAAAATACTTACAAGTACGCTGAAATAGAAATTTTCGAATATTTCTGCGTCGTATTCTAGGAAAAGGATATCGCTGATGGATGGATTCACCGGAATATACGAAATTCGTATCTACTTAATAACTATTGACAACATGAAAATGAAATGATTTTTCTATGTTTTCTAGGAACAATAGTTAAGCAGACGGAGGTGTGTAGAATTTAAACAATTACCAACCCACCGGAGGACGAGTACTGACTGCCTTGCAAGAGGCGATATGAAGGTTCACCGAGGTGGTTCCCCTTCCACAGGCGTGGTGTTCCGTAATTTGTTGTAAAAAGTAAACCTAGTTATAAACTATTTATATGGTGAATTAGAAATCGAAGGCTGACAGGAACCTGAACTGTAAGGCATTTTCAAAACAAAATTCATTATACTAGAAATATCCAAGCATAAACCATAAATATAACTTATATTCAGTCGTTCAGGGTTAAAACTGGTAGAAATATTGGTGCTTGAGATGCTTATCGTTTTCACGGAAAACTATTTTTTTTTTGGAAAATACGCTGTTCTATCGTGAAATCGGGTGATATCATTTGAATGTTGATAGGATGATTGATTCCAGTTTTATACCGTAACACAATAAAAACATACTACGTACAACAATACCAGTGATATGAATATATGATAATTTTACATGTTAATCCCTTCAAACATGAGATACATTGTAATGCACGGAATTCCAGAGTCACTCTTCTGGATAAGAAGTAAAGTTTTCTCTTCCAACCAGTAAAACGCTGCAAATCATTGCTCAAAGGTTTATTATTTTCTGTATAGTTCACCCTTCTGTATAGATCACTGGTTCTCCATCAATAGCACCTACCACCATCTGTATTCTCCCTTGACCTTCCCTCTCTAATTTCAGCTTCCTGCGTTCAATAGGATTGAAAATGGCTTCGGAGCTCACTCAGCTGATCAGTGATCTGAAGAGTGAAGAATATCTCCTCGAATGCTGGAGACGCTTGGAAGAGCACTTCCATTCAATAGGAGTAAAAATGGTTTTGGAGCTCACTCAGCTGATCAGTGATCTGAAGAGTGAAGAAGATCTTCTCGAATGCTGGAGACGCCTGGAAGAGCACTTCCATTCAATAGGAGTAAAAAAGGCTTTGGAGCTCACTCAGCTGATCAGTGATCTGAAGAGCGCGCCTCGGCGGGGGCTTCGCCCCCTGCGCCCCCGGATGATTTCCGCTTAGAGCCTAATGGCTAAAATGTGACATACCTTGAAAAGGTTTTTGCTCCCTCTCCCTCTTTATCTTTCTTCCACTGTAATATTTAAGATACCTCCTTATTCATAATAACATCAGGTTGTCAAGCATATTTTTCGTCAAGCATATGATAAATCATAGCGCTACTTTCCTGTCGCTTTTCCCTGTCGCTTTTTACTGTCGATTTTTCCTGTCGTTTTTCGGCGGGGGGTCCCATCGCTAAAACCTTTTCAAGGTTAAAAAAGTTTTAACCCCCTCAAAATTTGTTGGTTTACGTTTCAAGGTACATAGAATCCAAAAATCGAATAAAACGAGCAAATTATTACACAATGGTTTATTATTTTTCCAATGGCTTTGCCATTGTTACCACCAACCAACATGGAGAAAAACATCGATCGCATTTCGGTCAGCTAAAATATGAACGGAAAATTTTGGGATAAAGGTATGGATTTTTCATCAATTTAAGTTTCCAGAGGCCAGTAGGACCAAGAAGACCCTGTGAAGACTTAAATTTGGGACAATTGACTAGGTAGAAACACGAGTGTGCATCGCAAATGAATGTTCACTGAATTTCCGTTCAAAATTCTGCCGAATCGAATGAGACCACACAGAACTCTTTAGGAACAACGTTCGCTCCCTATGAGAACTTAATGGTTGGACTTATGATAAATCAAAAACACGAGTGTGAATAGCAAAGTAGGCCTGATAACCTTTCAAATTTCAGCTGACCAAAGTGCGTTTGTTGGTCGTTTCTTCGAGTTGTACTCAGTTTTGCTTCCTCAGTAATCAGATTTCCTAATGAAGGCACCCGCAACTTCCTATTTCCTCGAATTGATTGTGAAACGAAAAAACGCTGAAAATCATTACACAAAGGTATATTATTTTTCTATATAGATCACTCGTCTGCAAAGAACACGGCTTTGCCATTGTTACCATCAACCAACATGAAGAAAAACATCGATCGCATTTCGGTAAGCTAAAATTTGAACGGAGATTAGGTATCTTGTGCAATTCAAACTCTTGTTTCTAATTTATAATTAGTCCAACCCTTAAATTCTCGGAAGGGAGCGAACTGTTTTCTTACAGGGCTCCGCGTGATCTCTAAAAATTCTATACTATCTTAAATTGATGGAAAAACAATACCTTTATAAGAACATTTTTTGAACTAGGGCGTTTTCAAAATTTCAACCCTTAAAAGTGACCTACCTACATCAACCAAAATCCTTCGGGCACAACTGGAACCCAAATGAAGCCCACATACCAAATTTCATCAAAATCGGCAGATGCTAACTGAGGAAAGTGCCGCGTACGGTGGACGGACGGCCAAATGTTTATTCGATTTTCGGATTCTACGTACCTTGAGACGAAATCCAACAAATTTTGGGGGAGAGGGTAAAAATTGTTTTTTCTTGGTTGATTCCACAGGTTCATTATTGAAAATAATAAACGAAAATTTGGCCGTCCGTCCGCCGTACGCGGCACTTTCCTCACTTAGCATTGACCGATTTTGATGAACTTTGGTATGTGGGCTCCATTTGGGGTTGATGATTTTGGTTGATGTCAGTCACTTCTAAGTGTTGAAATTCTGAAAACGCCCTAGTTCAAAAAATGTTCTTATAAAGGTATTGTTTTTCCATCAATTTAAGATCGTATTGAATTTTCAGAATTTTTAGAGACCACGCGGAGCTCTGTAGGACAAACCGTTCGCTCCCTACGATAAATTAAGGGTTGGACTAATTATAAATTAGAAACAAGAGTTTGAATTGCACAAGATACCTAATCTCCGTTCAAATTTTAGCTTACCGAAATGCGATCGATGTTTTTCTTCATGTTGGTTGATGGTAACAATGGCAAAGCCGTGTTCTTTGCAGACGAGTGATCTATATAGAAAAATAATATACCTTTGTGTAATGATTTTCAGCGTTTTTTCGTTTCACAATCAATTCGAAGAAATAGGAAGTTGCGGGTGCCTTGATTAGGAAATCTGATTACTGAGGAAGCAAAACTGAGTACAACTCGAAGAAACGACCAACAAACGCATTTTGGTCAGCTGAAATTTGAAAGGTTATCAGGCCTATTTTGCTATTCACACTCGTGTTTTTGATTTATCATAAGTCCAACCATTAAGTTCTCATAGGGAGCGAACGTTGTTCCTAAAGAGTTCTGTGTGGTCTCATTCGATTCGGCAGAATTTTGAACGGAAATTCAGTGAACATTCATTTGCGATGCACACTCGTGTTTCTACCTAGTCAATTGTCCCAAATTTAAGTCTTCACAGGGTCTTCTTGGTCCTACTGGCCTCTGGAAACTTAAATTGATGAAAAATCCATACCTTTATCCCAAAATTTTAGGAGCTAGAATGGTTTGAAAATTTCATCTTCTAGGTATCACCCCTTAGAAGTGATTGACAATAATCAAATGCTTCGCGGCAGATAGGAGCCCATGAATAAAACTTCATCAAAGTCAAAAAACGCTGCAAATCATTGCTCAAAGGTGTATTATTTTCTGTATAGATCACCCTTCTGCATAGATCACTGGTTCTCCATCAATAGCACCTACCACCATCTGTATTCTCCCTTGACCTTCCCTCTCAAATTTCAGCTTCCTGCGTTCAATAGGATTGAAAATGGCTTCGGAGCTCACTCAGCTGATCAGTGATCTGAAGAGTGAAGAAGATCTCCTCGAATGCTGGAGACGCCTGGAAGAGCACTTCCATTCAATAGGATTGAAAATGGCTTCGGAGCTCACTCAGCTGATCAGTGATCTGAAGAGTGAAGAAGATTTCCTCGAATGCTGGAGACGCCTGGAAGAGCACTTCCATTCAATAGGATTGAAAATGGCTTTGGAGCTCACTCAGCTGATCAGTGATCTGAAGAGTGAAGAAGCCTTTGAGCAATGATTTGCAGCGTTCTTCACCCACCAACATTTTTTTTACCTACCAACTTTTGCTTCCTCACTACCGAAGGTAGGGAAGCTTTGTATTCGTGAAAGAAGTGAAAAAAAAAATGTCCTCCAAAATCAAAATTTCCACTTGCCTTTTGCGTTTTAGAGCTTCCCGAACAATTTTGGTTCCGTGTCTGTCTGTCTGTCTGTCTGTCTGTCTGTCGGTCTGTCGGTCTGTCGGTCTGTCTGTGGTCAATCCTTGTCCCGGGCAAAACTATACCAACCTGTGGTCCGATTTTGATGAAATTTTCAGGGATTGTGCGGGTTAGGTCCTAGACGGTCCCCTATAAATTTCAGCACCTTCGGACCAATAGGAGCGAGTGCGCATGCGCAAACGTGAATTTCCTGGAACCTCGGTTTCTCGGTTTCTAATGAACCGATTTTGCTCAAATTTGGAGGTTAGTTAGGTACTAACTTCTAAGAGACACCCTATAAGTTTCAATCAAATTGGTCAAGCAATAGCCGCTGCGCATGCGCGAACTTTAAATTTATTGTTACAACCAAAACTCCGCAACTATTCAACCAATTTCGATGAAATTTTCAGGGATTGTGTGGGTTAGGTCCTAGACGGTGGACCGCTAATATTTTGGTATTCAATAACTCTTTGAATCATAATTTTTTCGCCAACTGATTCTGTACGTCCATGTTACAATGAGTGAGGAAGCTATACTGCCCACCCAACTTGGCAGACGTTTTTTTTACTTACCAGCTAGGTACTACCTACCACACCATACTGGCTTCACACCTTCACAAACAAGTTTATAAGAAAGAACTAAACGCTTCACACTCGATTGGAAAAATAGAAAGCTTCATATGGAAATTTGATTACTGGTTACGCAGAAGAAATGAACAGCGATCGCATTTTAGTCCGATAAAATTTGAATGGAGATTAGACTTTTGCGATTCACACTCATGATTCTGTTTTATCGAAGGAAAACCTTCAAGTACTCGTAGGGACCAAACGGTTTGTCCTACAGAGCTCCGGGTGGTCTCAAAAATTTTCAAAAATTCGATACTATTTAAAATTGGTGAAAAAACGATACCTTTATTTCGAGATTTTTCGAGCTAGGGCACTCTTGAAAATTTCAACCCTTAATTTTCACCCCTTAGAAGTGACCTACATCAACCAAAAGCTTCGCGGCACAACTAGACCCCAAATGGAGCCCATATACCAAATTTGAACCAAATCGGTCCAGTGTTACTAAGAAAAGTGCCGCGTACGGCGTACGGCGGACGGACGGAAATTTTTTTATTCGATTTTCGTATTCTACGTACCTTGAAACGTAAAACATCAAATTTTGAGGGGGGGGGGGGGTTAAATTTTTTTTTCCTTGCTCGATTCCAAAGGCTTATTATTGAAAATAATAAACCAAAAATGTTATTTCGAATTTTGAATGAGAAGCGACATTTAACAGTTTTGAAAATTGGGTTTCAACAGGAATGTCCAATAAAAAATATAACTATCACCTTTTTGAACCCCTGATAATTTTTATCATTGTTTAGATGCTTATAGAATTTTAAGTAACAATAATTTCATTTAAAATTGCAACAGACACAAGATTTTAATTTTTAATAAGTTGAGGTACATTTGTACCCCTGTGTGAGCTCCATGTCACAAAAACTTATGTGTGACCTTCTAGGGTTAAGTAGGTAATTAACCGAGTACTGAGCTGTTGGGACTATCGGACCAATTAGATAAAATGCAACTTACCTAATGACTTACTTACATAACTCAGTAGTTTATCTTACTTAGTTGTGGGAAAAGGAGAATAACGTAGATCTTGAACATAGCTTCATATTTTTAGTCAACTTCACGAATAAAATACAACAACAAAATACAACATCCGTACCTACATCATAAAAATCCGAGCAGAATCTTGTTGTATCAAGATCAGCAACCCAGCTTCGGGAAGAGCGCGATGTTCAGATCATCAGATGTTCGTCCCGCAACAGTTTCTCAGTTCCGCCAACACGGCAGCACGAATGTACCATGGAGAAGTGATATTCGTATTTTCGTCACAGGGACAAATCTTAACCGAACTTAATAATTAATGCAATTATTGCAAGGCTTCGGTAGCTCAGAGGATAAAATTTTGATCTTAGCTCCTAAGGTCGCGGGTTCGAAACCCAGCTGAGGCTGTGTATTTTTTTGATCCAATCACATACACCTACTCACTTAATTTTTCATCCGAATTTGATGAAATTTTATAGGATTGTCCAGATTAGCGTGTAGATTGTCCTCTATAAGGGTAGTGAAAGGTACTTAGAGATTGGTGTTTTGAGATTAACTACTATGCATCGGATCATCTATATAATCGGGTTATGGATGCGAGGAAGCTATGTGCCACACCCACTTGGCAGACGTTTTAATTAATGATATATTTAATATAATTTAGTAAATAATTTAATGCTGAAAACGGAACGTGGAACAAGGTGGGATGGCGACTGGTGAGACTAGGAGTGGTAAACTGGAACCTGGCGCGAATGTACAAATGGGGTAGGTAGTTGCATGGATCGGAATTTCGTGTTTTTGACTTCAGATTCGAATTTAGCGCACTTGGATTTCAATAAAGAAATACTGTCCTCACTTGCGTAGGCGGGATACTCCTCTTACGCCATCCCTAAACGAGAATCTCACGATAGAGTGCATTGAGATCACTGAAATCGAGGGCAATTGGAGTCTTACGAAAATGAGAAACACGAGTGTGAATCGCAAAAGAGGGCGAATCTCGGTTCAAATTTTAGCTGACCAAAATGCGATCGCTGTTTGTTTCTTCGTGTTGTACTCAGTTTTGCGTCCTCAGCAACCATTTTTTTAACATTGAGAGTGAAGCGTTTATTTCATCAAATTGAAGTTGATTGTGAAGCGAAATTAGTAGGAAGTGACAATGGCAAAGCTGTGTTTTCGAATTGAGTGTAAAACGTTTATTTCTGCAAAGTTAACTTGACTGTGAAGCGAAAATATGTTTGGTAGGTCTTTGCAGCCGAGTGATATATACAGAAAAATAATAAACCTTTGTGTAATAATTTGCAGCGTTTTTTTATCCTTATAGGAAAATGTTGGAATTGGAGTTTTCATAAAAATTGACCATAAAATTGTTCCGTAGCATGTCTGAGAAATCATTTGCCTCGGAAAGCTCTTGAATAACTCGAGAAAATTCATAGGGTTGATATCATTGTGACCTAGAATTTAAAAAAAGAAAGAAAGTACCTCGGTTAGTTAGAAGTAAATTTATAAGTTTAGCTAATAGGATTAGTTTTATCTCTTCCTTTCACTTGACATGACAGACTATCAACCTTTCACTCTTCTCCTTCCCTTTCTGATCCTTTCACCTCCCTTTCATCCCGACTATGTAAATAGAACGACGGACTGACAAACTTTAGTGCTCTCTCGACGGCCTGAAGATGATGTCCTAACATCGAAATCGCTCGCCCCCTGTACTCGACTTGCTGGTTACGACGGATTTTCCAATACGGTACGTAGATAATAATAAATTGCATAATACTAGGGTTTAACGAATCCTAGAAGCAAACATTGACCAAACAAACAAACATTTGGCAAACATTTTTTGTATTTCTACACGCGGGCGGTACGGAGTGCTCAAACAGAGGACTTTGATTGACGGTTGATAACTAACTAATGAAGCCCGCAAACAATTACTTGGCGTGATTGCCACGTGAAGGTTAATGTAGAAGGAGGATACCCTGAATCCCACCTCCCTGAGGGGGGAGAACTGTGAATTATACCAAGAATAAACCAGGCGGACGCAGTCCCTCGCCGTGTATAGAAAAGGGTTAAAATACTAGTAACTACATTGAGTGATGCAGTTTTGTTCAGTAGGAAGGAAAATAAAAATGCGTGTTTTATCGCTTGCTGGTTGATATTGGACTGTATGCATTACTCAGCAAGGGAGGAACGTGAGAAGTAGCCTCACTATAAATTGCTGAAAACTTGAATTTTTTTTGAAAACGTTTCGTCGAATTCAATTAGATTGCAAGGATAACGGTCAAGTGGGTTATAGAGATGAATCAAAGGGGAGTAAGATATTCATATTGATTGTGTTAGGTATCTCTATTACACAGGACCTGTCCTTGCATTTTGCGGCTAGGTGCAACGATATCGTGAGGGAATGGTAAAACCCACCTAATACCAATGTTGATAGTATTTGTTGATAAAGAAAATGCATTAAATTGGTTTGTTAGTAACAAGAGACCTTACATTCCATTTAAATTGTTCTGGATCATTAGTTAGTGATTATATATAATCACCTATTTATTCGTTCGCACACTATCTTGGTTTATTATTTTCAATTTTTTTACCCCCTTTCAATACTTGATGTTTTGCGTTCCAAGATATGTGTTGAATGTAGAATCCAAAAATCGAATAACAATTTTTTGATTTTGATGAAGTTTTATTCATGGGCTCATATTTGCCGCGAAGCATTTGATTATTGTCAATCACTTCTAAGGGGTGATACCTAGGAGATGAAATTTTCAAACCATTCTAGCTCTTAAAATTTTGGGATAAAGGTATGGATTTTTCATCAATTTAAGTTTCCAGAGGCCAGTAGGACCAACCGTTCCCTGTGAAGACTTAAATTTGGGACAAATGATTAGTTAGAAACACGAGTGTGCATCGCAAATGAATGTTCACTGAATTTCCGTTCAAAATTCTGCCGAATCGAATGAGACCACACAGAACTCTTTAGGAACAACGTTCGCTCCCTATGAGAACTTAATGGTTGGACTTATGATAAATCAAAAACACGAGTGTGAATAGCAAAATAGGCCTGATAACCTTTGAAATTTTAGCTGACCAAAATGCGTTTGTTGGTCGTTTCTTCGAGTTGTACTCAGTTTTGCTTCCTCAGTAATCAGATTTCCTAATGAAGGCACCCGCAACTTCCTATTTCTTCGAATTGATTGTGAAGCGAAAAAACGCTGAAAATCATTACACAAAGGTTTATTATTTTTCTATATAGATCACTCGTCTGCAAAGAACACGGCTTTGCCATTGTTACCATCAACCAACATGAAGAAAAACATCGATCGCATTTCGGTCAGCTAAAATTTGAACGGCGATTAGGTATCTTGTGCAATTCAAACTCGTGTTTCTGATTTATAATTACTCCAACCCTTAACACCTTCAGTGCGGATGACCGGTCGACCGGTCATCTGGTAATTTCAACTCTCTTTGGGGGAGGGGGCCTGGTACCTCCCCTTTTTGACATATTTCATTTTTTGCTTTTTTTCGTCTTCAGTATGAGTTCAACTGTCTAAAACATTGTCTCGTTTTTTATGCCGAACTTTAATACGAATTTTGCGTTCGAATTCACCAATATCGAATTTCAAGCTCGAAAAATGTTCAGTACGGCAGGGTTGCACGACTTTGGGACCCGCATTGAAGGTGTTAATTTATCGTAGGGAGCGAACGGTTTGTCCTACAGAGCTCCGCGTGGTCTCTAAAAATTCTGAAAATTCAATACTATCTTAAATTGATGGAAAAACAATACCTTTATACGAACATTTTTTGAACTAGGGCGTTTTCAGAATTTCAACACTTAGAACAGGGGCGTCGGGTGAAAATATTCGTCAGGCAAACAGCTAGGCTGCAAATTATCACACAACGGTTCATTTTCTCTGTATAGGTCATGAGCCAGCAAAGAATTCAGCTTTGCCATTGTCACCAACTACCAACCATGTTTTATCTTTACAATCAAGTTTATTTGGAAGATCTACACGCTTCACACTCCATTCGAAGAACTAAAGAAGTCCTTCGTTTAGAAATTGTATTACTGGTTGCCAAAGGAAGCAAAACCGAGTACAATCCAAAGAAACGGTCGGTGATCGCTTTTTGGTTAGCTAAAATTTGAAAGATAATCAGGCCTCTTTTGCGATTCATAATCGTTTTTCTGATTTATCGTAAGTTCAACCCTTAAGTTCTCGTAGGGAACGAACAGTTTGTACTCAAAAGCTATGGGTGGTATCATTCGATTCTAAAAATTAAATGGTGGGTACCTATCTTTAATTTGTGAAAAAAACAATACCTTCATATCGAGAGTTTTCGAGATAGGGCGCCTCTGGAAGTTACATCCCTTCCATTTCACCGCTTAGAACTAACTGACATCAACCAAAAGCTTCGGGGCACAACTAGATATGATAATTAAGGAAAGTTCCGCGGACGGACGGATTTTTTTATATTCGATTTTCAAAATCTACACGTACCTACCTCAAACGTAAACCATTGGATTTTGAGGGTGGTCAAACTTATTTTCTTGAAAATAATAAACCAAAAATGAGAGACTCTGAATTAAGACCTAATAAGACGCGAAACCTTCATTATACAATGTTATGCAATTATTTTATATCAACTAGAAAAACGATTAGGAACAGTGAAATACAATGAAATCGGGAACGAGACACCAGCCGACGTCAAACAGCTGCTATTTGCGGCGGCGAAAGAACGAACTGCTTTCCTTCCTTGAGATCATGTGGTTGGATGGATATGTTATGTATTGCCATGCATGGGTTAATTAGTATCCATGGCTCATCTTCCAAGTTTCTCTGCTTTCAAGGTCACGAAACAGTTTTCCTACTGTTTGCTATGGCTGATAGTGAGGTAGTGGGGGTATAGCAATACTTGACCCCGCGCTGACCCCGGTCTACCCGCCGATCGTCGCCTCTCACTCTAAACGGTCCCGAAAAATTCATTTTTTCGAACTGCTTGCCTTGCATCACAGAGTACCGGAGACAAGCCTTGCATCGCCCGCGCTAGTTCGCTTATCATCCGCAATCATCTACATTACCAACCTCTCCAAGTCTCTGGTGTGTTGAGGGTTAGTATCCAGGGCAAAATGTGTACTTTCTTAATCCATTCTCCTATTTAATCTAACTTCCTTGATAATAACGAAATAGTCCCTAAATATTATATAAGTTTTCCAAAATCGGCTTAATCTTACTTACGAAAATGAAAACATAGGAGAATCTCAACAAAAATTAATTTTTTTATTTGCCTATTTGTAGTAAGGCAAACAGTGTTTGCTATGTTTGCCTGGAGGAGACGCCACTGACTTAGAAGTGACTGACATCAACCAAAATCATCAACCCCAAATGGAGCCCACATACCAAAGTTCATCAAAATCGGTCAATGCTAAGTGAGGAAAGTGCCGCGTATGGTGGACGGATGGCCAAATTTTGGTTTATTATTTTCAATAATGAACCTTTGGAATCAACCGAGAAAAAACAATTTTTACCCCCCCCCCCCTCAAAATTTGTTGGATTACGTCTCAAGGTACGTAGAATCCGAAAATCGAATAAACATTTGGCCGTCCGTCCACCGTACGCGGTGGACATTTTCCTCAGTTAGCATCGGCCGATTTTGATGAAATTTGGTATGTAGGCTCCATTTGGGTTCCAGTTGTGCCCCAAGGATTTTGGTTGATGTAGGTAGGTCACTGTTAAGGGTTGAAATTTTGAAAACGCCCTAGCTCGAAAAATTTTGATATAAAAGTATTGTTTTTCCATCAATTTAAGATAGTATAGAATTTTTAGAGATCACGCGGAGCCCTGTAAGAAAACCGTTCGCTCTCTACGAGAATTTAAGGGTTGGACTTTAGATAAATAGGAAACACGAGTGTGAATCGCAAAAGAGGCCTAATCTCCGTTCATATTTTAGCTGACCGAAATGCGATCGATGTTTTTCTCCATGTTGGTTGGTGGTAACAATGGCAAAGCCATTGGAAAAATAATAAACCATTGTGTAATAGTTTGCAGCGTTTTATTCGATTTTTGGATTCTATGTACCTTGAAACGTAAACCAACAAATTTTGAGGGGGTTAAAACTTTTTTTTTTCTTGGTAGATTCCAAAGGTTCATTATTGAAAATAATAAACCAAAATGGTTGGTAGGTAGTGACAATGGCAAGCTGTGTTATTTGCAGGCGAGTGGTCTACACAGAAAAATAATAAACCTATGTGTAATAATTTGTAGCGTTTCCAAGATGCTTTGGGGAGTTACCTGTTTATTGCTTCCGAGTCTACCAAGGTAGCGGAAGCTTTTTCACTTTTCAAGGACGAAAAAAAAAGTTCTCCAAAATCAAAATTTTCACTCGCGTTTTGCGTTTTAGACCTTTCTGAACAATTTTGGTTCAGTGTCTGTGTGTCTGTGTGTCTGTCTGTCTGTGTGTCTGTGATGAATTCCTTGTAACGCGCATAACTATACGAAGTTATAGTCCGATTTCAATGAAATTGTCAGGGATTGTGCGGGTTGGTGTGTAGACGGTCCCCTATGAAAATCATCATCCCCGGACTGATAGAAGCGACTGCGCATGCGAAAACGTGAATTCCTTGTAACGGCCATAACTTCTACATTTTCCATCCGATTTCAATGAAATTTTCAGGGATTGTGCGGGTTGGTGTGTAGACGGTCCCCTATGAAAATCGTCACCTTTGGACTGATAGTAGCCACTGCGCATGCGCAAACGTGAATTTCCTTGTAACGTCCATAATTTTTGCATTTTCCATCCGATTTCAATGAAATTTTGAGGGATGTTACAGATTAACTTTTTTGATGTTTTGAGATTAACTACTATGCATCGGATCATCTACACAATCGGGTTATGGATACGAGGAAGCTATGTGCCACACCCACTTGGCAGACGTTTTTTTACTGGTTGGAAGAGAAAACTTTACTTCTTATCCAGAAGAGTGACTCTGGAATTCCGTGCATTACAATGTATCTCATGTTTGAAGGGAGTAACAAGTATAACTATTATATATTCATATCACTGGTATTGTTGTACGTAGTATGTTTTTATTGTGTTACGGTATAAAACTGGAATCAATCATCCTATCAATATTCAAATGATATCACCCGATTTCACGATAGAACAGCGTATTTTCAAAAAAAAAAAAAATAGTTTTCCGTGAAAACGATAAGCATCTCAAGCACCAATATTTCTACCAGTTTTAACCCTGAACGACTGAATATAAGTTATATTTATGGTTTATGCTTGGATATTTCTAGTGTAATGAATTTTGTTTTGAAAATGCCTCACAGTTCAGGTTCTAGTCGGCCTTCGATTTCTAATTGACCATATAAATAGTTCATAACTAGGTTTACTTTTTACAACAAATTACGGAACACCACGCCGGTGGAAGGGGAACCACCTCGGTGAACCTTCATATCGCCTATTGCAAGGCAGTCAGTACGTCCTCCGGTGGGTTGGTAATTGTTTAAATTCTACACACCTCCGTCTGCTTAACTATTGTTCCTAGAAAACATAGAAAAATCATTTCATTTTCATGTTGTCAATAGTTATTAAGTAGAAACGAATTTCGTATATTCCGGTGAATCCATCCATCAGCGATATCCTTTTCTTAGAATACGACGCAGAAATATTCGAAAATTTCTATTTCAGCGTACTTGTAAGTATTTTGGATTCGAAAATACTACAATTTCAATAATACTACAATTTCAATAATCTTTGTACGTACTTGTTTATATTTTGTATTTTAAAATCATATACAGGGTTTCAGAGAAAGATACAACCAAACTTCAGGGGTCGATTCTACAAGGTATTTCCAACAGAAAATGTCTCCTAGCAATTTTCTCTTAACCCCTTGTATTTTCAAGTTTTATTAATTTATACAATTTTTTTCGTATGTTGAACCTTGTCTCACTAAAATGACTATAGCTTCGTTATTTTACGTGAAAATTACACCGTTGAAAGGAGCATTAAATTTACCATCAAATGAGCTGCAACATATATTTTTAACCCTGCTTATAGTTAGATTTTTCTAAACCAAACTTAAAACTATACAATTTTTGAGGTTTTTTGACAAAATTCTCAAGAGATTTTTACCCATTTTCTGTAAAGAAAATTCAATGCGGTTTTCAGCAAAAAAACCTCTTAATCTCAGGTTTTCAACCAAGGTTGAAAGGAGCATTAAATTTACCATCAAATGAGCTACAACATATATTTTTAACCTTGCTTCTTGTTGGATTTTTCCAATCCAAACTTAAAACTATACAATTTTTGAGGTTTTTTGACGAAATTCTCAAGAGATTTTTACCCATTTCCTGTAGAGAAAATTTAATGCGGTTTTCAGCAAAAAAAACCCTCTTAATCTCAGGTTTTTAACGTTATAGTTAAAAAATATTTTGCAACCGAATTTAGGAGAGAAACCTGTGTTTGAACTTGGAAAAACGTGAATGTTGTTCAACGAAATCGACGGTTTGACGGGAGGTTTATTCGATTTTAATGATACCGGCGGCGATTTTTCACTTTTTCAATTCCCTGGGGCCGTGCACTATGCATTTTTCAATCCGTGAAAATTTCAAATTTAGGTACAACTTTTAAGTTTTTGCCCCATAAATTTCGCGATACACTAGGAACGAACGATGACCGACTGAGATCCCCTCAAGTTCTCGTAGGGAGCGATCGGTTTGTCCTACAGGGCTCCGCGTGGTCTATAAAAATTCAATACTACCTTAAATTGATGGACAAACAATACCTTTATATCAAAATTTTTTGAATTAGGGCGCATTCAAAATTTCAACCCTTAGATGTGACCTACATCAACCAAAATCTTCGGGGCACAACTAGACCCCAAATGGAGCCCACATACCAAATTTCATCAAAATCGGTCAATGCTAACTGAGGAAAGTGCCTCATTTTTATTCGATTTTTAGATTCTACGTACTTTGAAACGTAAACCAACAAATTTTGAGGAGGGGTTAAAAAAATGTTGACATGGATATGTCTTAGTTCTGGGGGTCGTTTCAAAATTTTCGACACACAAAACAATGCAACAAAAAATTGAAACGTTTTCATGCAACGTTTTTTTTGACATTTTCATGTCTTTCATATGGCACATAAAAAAAAAAATCGTCACGAAATTTGATGCGACGAAATTTGTTGCAACGAAATTTCCTAACGAAATTTGTCCCAAGTCGCCACAATGATGATTATGACCATCAGAAGTGAAGTTGTTAGGTAGGTAGGTACTTTACAGTTGATATTACCAGATTAGCTGAGTCGAAAATCGAGCTCCCAGATCAGCTGAGTCGAAAATCGAGCTCCCAGATCAGCTGAGTCGAAAATCGAGCTCCCAGATCAGCTGAGTCGAAAATCGAGCTCCCAGATCAGCTGAGTCGAAAATCGAGCTCCCAGATCAGCTGAGTCGAAAATCGAGCTCCCAGATCAGCATGAAAATGTTTCAATGTGTTGCAGACTCGTATGCAAGCGTTTTTGTACTAAGCTACTCAGGAGATTTTCCCCAAGAAAAGTATCTACATAACGACAACATATTTTTTAAATTATTTGTATTTGATATTTTATTTTCTGATGCTTTTCACGATCAACCAATCGTTCCTAGGGAAAACTAACTTCCTCTATTTCCACCCCACAAAAATCGTTCACCACTCATTGGAAAGCTCTCAATTTATTAAACATGGTACATGGTCCCTAATATGAATGTACCTGTACGGAAAGCTGAATTATGCGCATGTTTACTAACATATCGTGGGTTTAATGCTATAAGTGGCTAACTCGAAATTCGTAGTTTTGAGATAATCAATAAAAACAGATGTGACGCCCGGTTGACTTCACACTAGGAGCTGCATAGTGTTTGTTTGGCTATGTTGGTGACTTCATCAGTTCTCTAAAACCCTTACCAACGGTTACCAATGGTTTTTTGTGAAAATCATATCACTTAATTACGATAAAACAGTACTTGATCAATTGAAATGCCAGATACCTACTTTTAGCACTCACTGTGAATTAGATTGTACAGTTATCCGGGAAATTGAAGAGAGCAAGAAGCAATATTTTTATCTAACCCTCTACTGAATAAAGTTCAAAATGCAGTTTCTACACATAAAACTATTACACACGTACTTGAATGAAATTAATTCGGTTGCCACTAGGTAGGTATGGGTGGGAAGGTCACCCACCCATACCATGTTGGGTCATTTTAACTTTTAATAGCAACTTTAAAGCTCTAGTGACATAAAAACACTCGAGCAAAAGTATTATTATTTTTATTGTAGTATTTTTTTTTTCGTTAAATCAAAATAATTATGTCACAATACTGCCGTGCTAAGCCAGAAAGTCGTAACGTGAAAATTTGACCAAATTGAGTTATTGGTACCCGGGGGTTTAGGGGTCGATTTCTATCGATTTTCGAAGTTTCAGAGTCGTATCTTGACTAGAAATGCCTCAAACAAGCCTCCCGATTTTTGCGTTAAGGCATGTTAACTTGATTATGCTAAGCAACTAGTCGTATCAGAGCGAATCAGAAGAAGAAAACTCGTATCTTGACACAGTTACGAGAATCGGCCTTAGTATTTCGACGATACGACTTCTTGCATTCTGATTCGACATGATACGACTTTTTGCCTCTAAAAAGTCAGCATTTAGTAGTGACTTTAGGAACCTTCTTACTGTTACCTACCCGGATACTGCCGTACTAAACCAGAAAGTCATATCTTGGCTTCACCCAACTTTCGGGAAAACGACCTAATAGGTTTCGTGGTGAAATAACACTTTCACGGGATTATTTTTCCTCCTTTTACCACAACTAAAAGTTTTTCTTATAAGAAATTAGTTGCTGAATCGATTTCTGAGGTGAAATTAAACATTTTTCAGTGAATATTGTCAAAAACTGTATAACATTTTTCCATTCTTATTGCTTCCGAGTCTAC
>CM019176.2:37337607-37464743 GCA_009739505.2 Apolygus lucorum
CCTTTAAATTTCGTACATATTTTCAAAACATACGTAGACCACACAACAGGGGCGGCTACTGATAGGAGCATAGGCGCATGTGCACCCCCAGCCAATTAAAAAAAAAATTCAAAGTTCGTTCCTCTTCGTTTGAAGAGTAAGTTGGCTAGTGACAGAAGACTCGATCGTAAGTACTGTGCTAGTTGAATCTACGCGCGAAAACTGTGGCGGGAGCTCCCTCTTTTCTGACCAATCACACCCGTTTGGAGCATCACCTTGCCTCTGCACCATTTCTGGGGAAAGTGACGTCATCTTGACATCTTACCAGGGAGGCAGGCACGTGAGATTGACCAATCAGAGAGCAGGACATTTTGTCGGCTTCAGCAGAATTGGTTCGTTGCTCCCCCGTCAGAGAGCTCTGCAATCCGGATTTCCTTCCGGAGAAATAAGTAAACAAACAAATCTGATGGGAATTCCGTTTTACGTTTTCGGTTGACTACCGTTTCGGTACACACCGTTTTCATGGAAGAAGTATTAGGAAGTGTCACTCAAGGTTAAAAAGTGTGCTGGAAAAAATCCCCCTCTACTGCTGCGATCTGGCGAAGCGTAAGAGAAGCTTTCAGCTAGTAGTAGAGGACGCCGATAGATAGAGTTGTAGATGCACTCATGACCGAAAATTCAAATAAATGCGTACAAAGGCTCGACTTTCCAAAAATTCTAGTAGGGCATGGATTTGAACCCAAGACCCAGCATTACCAAACGGCCCTCTCAGGCTAAGTTACAACGCTTTTAGCTCGCTCGGACATCCTCACTTCCGTGACTACTGGCCCAACAACAATGATCTTCAGAAAAAAGAGTTACATCAACTGAGTTATATATCACGTCAAATTCTCAATTAATCTTGATGTACGAGTAGATAAATTTATATTCGGTTCTTACAAAAAACATTGTATTACCTTTAACTGGCCACAATATAGTTGAGCTTTTTTTTTTTTTTTTAAATTCGCTCGTTGGGAAATGCAAAGTACCAAACTGGAACTACTCGTATTTCTGACTACAGGTAGGTAGTCACCTACTTTGTTGAAAATGTCGGTTTTTTTTTCATAAAAAAAATGACCAATTTGGGTAGGTATACGAAACTTGATCCAAACAATCAGATCATAATATGATATTATTGATTATTGAATATTTTCTATAATTGACTGTATTATTATTACCTATTGATTATTGACTAAGAAGCTAAAATTATTGTTCGTTACTATTAATTACAAAATCGGAAGAAGGGGGAAGGTATGAACACAGAGGAAAAACATTGTGGCAAATAATAATAGTTAATTAAGTTTTAATAGCTTCTTTAAAGTTTTTTTTTTTTTCTCAGTTTGGATTGGCCACAGCAGTGCTGTGACAGCATTGTTCATAATTCGAAAGGCCCAAAATATTCTACATTTAATATATAAATACACAAACTTCTTTTCCTATTCCATTGAGCACAATGAAAAATTTATGTTCTTATTCAATATTGATTTTACGATGCACTTAGCAATTCCCACCTTATGGCACCTGGGCACTGGGCTGAAAGCTGAATGTGGGAGCCCGAGAAGCGTTCTGATTGGTGGAGCTCCAGGACGTAGTTATAGCGGAAAGAACCAGATCGCGTTCACGGCCGGTTTACGATCGTTTGTTCCCAACCTCATCATCACAAGTCACCTTGTTTATCACATATTTTTCTCATTGGTGCGTAACCGGCCGCATCCAAGTAATTAATTTGATGACATTTAGTTATATTCGCGATATGTACGAAAAAATCGGGCGATATTCAATAATACACTGGGTTTCAAACGTTTCTAAGGGTGGCAGTTGTCGATTCAACATTCGAACTACTGGCGATAGGCACAACAACAATTGCATGAGGAACTCTGAAAATATCTTTCGCCTCGATTGGTTTTTCCAAGTAATTTTTGCAAATTGAAATGAAGATGAAACGAAAAGTTATCAATTTCTGGTCATTCGAAAGGATTTGAAAAGAAGCGGTTTGAAGAGTGTGGCCTCTCCTCCCCGCCTCTTCCGTAGTAGTTCCTCAATCCTAGCTGAAAGTAGATAGCGCCACTGAGGCAGCCTCAAAAATACTTGCACACCATTTTAACGTTGGCTTTCTTCTCTGTTAACTTGTCTCCATTACTCTGTGGGCCTGGGGCATGAAACTTATACCTGCCAACCTAGGGCCAAATCATTACAATGTTGCCATTCGACCATCCTGACCAAACCTCAACTCGCCTTCCCTTTTGAAGTGATTTGGCGAGCAAATGCCCATGTGGCTAGTTTTTTTTTTTTTAATTTTATTTTTTTAAACTTCTCGATTGACGAAAAATGTATGTAAAATTGATAAAATAAAAGAGTCGATTGCATGAAATATTTTATCAGATCCATTTGATTCTTCTCGATTGACGAAAAATGTATGTAAAATTGATAAAATAAAAGAGTCGATTGTATGAAATATTGTATCAGATCCATTTAAATATCGATTTATCTTGTGATAAATAATGTGAGCACCAATAGATAATGGGTAAATATGAGAATAGGCTCCAAAAAAAAAATTTGTATGACAGATTCGTCAATAGAATTTAAAAAATTAGGAATGTTTTCAGTTCTGAAGACTTGAGTTATTTTTTTCTTTGATATTTTCATGAGTTTACTTCTTTGTCCTGTTAGCGGTCACGGAATCTTGCCGGCGTGCTACCAGGCAAAGTGTGGGTGTTCCACAAGTATAATGTGCGCAACTTGAATCAAAACTTGGGAATGTGGTCTTTCCCACTGTCGAAGTTTTTTAAGAGGTAACATCCTCTGAAATAGATAGAGCTCAAATAATGGTGGCCACATATCCACCTTGACTGTTTTCACAGCCCAAAAAATTCACCGGTGACGGTCACGGAATCTTGCCGGCGTGTCACACGGTGACCTCGAAGGCGGTCACGGAATCTTGCCGGCTTGCCATACGAGGAGCCCTGGCAGCGTTCACGGAATCTTGCCGGCGTGCCACCAGGACAAATCTCTGGCTTTACATAATGCTACCGACCAGTGCCAGCCGAATGCTGACCCAGGCATATGCACATGCTTGCCACCGTCATGGGTCCAAGGGGGGTGGAAAACCACTGTCTGCATGAGCAAAACAGTAATCCCACATAAAATTTGTTTGAGGCTCGTGGCCAGTAATAAAAAAAAAAATTTTGTCCGATGGCGGTCACGGAATCTTGCCGGTTTGCCACTCGGAAAAATATAAATAAATAAAATAAAATATTGCAATCCCCACTTGAACCGGGAGACGGCACCTATAGACGAATGCTCCTAGGAAGCACCGCCAAGGGGATAGCCATTGCCCACCTGACAACAGTCGCGAGGACCCCAGTCACCAAGCGACATAATTGAAGCTAATCATGTCCAAGAGCAGGGTCGCCCTCTACGACGTTATCATAGGCAAAGGATTGATATCGTTGGCCACCGATAACAATCTGAAGCCTAAATGTCAAGAGTCAAGTGCAAACACAAACAAAAATTGAAAATTGAAAACATTAAACATTCCATGGAATAAAAATTTGTTATTAAAAAAAAATTGTTATATTTCGGATTCTGATTCAGTACCACTATCCTCACAAAGTTGTGGTATTAGTCCAATATCCTGAGTAATTTTACGTAATTTGTCATGGGCGTATTTTGCCCGTCTTTTTGTGACTATATGTTCGAGAGTGTATCTGTCGTTAGGTAATATTTCTACGACTCGATATATCCCGCGATATTTTGGACTACATTTTTGAGAAACGCGTGGTTCTACCTGTCTAACCACAAGGTCATTTTGCTCGAATGGAATAACAAGTGCCTTTGTTCCAGCAAAACGCTGAACTTCATAATTTGATTGTTTTTGAATGCTCTTATCAGCTATGTTACGTATTTCATCCAATTTTGAGCGCGTTGGTGGATCTATAATGTCATCCGTAGTTGGCATTCCGGGTACATGCGGTTTCCTCCCGGTTAATAATTCAATCGGGCTGAAACCTGTAACTCTATGTACAGTTGAATTTAAAACAAGCTGGATTCTAGAAGTTAATTGACGAACAGATTGTGGCTTAATATATTGCGCCACTGTTACTAGACTCGTAATGGTCGACATGAGACGCTCGACTTGAGAATTCCCTCTCGGAGTGCCACTGGCAATGGCATGAATTTCAATATCATTCATATGACAAAAAGATACAAATGTATTGGCTGAATAGGACGCTCCCATATCTACCACCACACGCCTGGGTGATCCAAAAAATTGAACTAATTCAGATAATGACATTGACATTGACAGCTGCTTTAGCAGTCAACGAGCGTGTATGGTGCAACATAACATATTTTGTAAATGCACAAATTGCTACAATATAAAAATCTGGCGCTCCCGTCGAACCTGAAAGTTTGCCTGTAATATCTAAATGTACCGTATCAAATGGATATTTGGGAATTGGGTGCAATTCAAATTGCTGCTTTCCAGATGGGCTCTTTGCGACCTTACATGTGACGCAGTTCTCAAGAAAACGTTTGATGTATTTTGACATGTGTGGAAACCAAAATTTAGTCAAAACCGCGTCCATGGTCTTTTTAAGTCCCATATGGAGCACCGCTTCATGGGCTGCATTTGTAACAGTCCATTTGTAAAATTTGGGGACCATAGGAGCTTTACGATTCAATTTTCTATATTGGAATTTCCTAAATAATAGCCCATCTTTCAGTTCATACGTGTTGGCTAGATGACGTGGTAAAGTGTTGTTTTCTAATTGCTGTATTATGTACTTAATCTCGGGATCCTCTTGCTGCGTAACCAAGAGCCAATCCCCAGTGAGTTCGACTAAGTTGACCCGTTTTTCAAACAATTTAGCATGTTCAAAATCTGTGATTTTAGGTAAATTTGATTGGATAAGTCGGTAATCGGAAGATGTATGTGTCGGCGGATAATCGTCTACCGACGTTTCGAAAACATTTATGGCATCCTCAGGGTCAAGAACTGGATACCTAGACAGAAAATCTACTGTTTGCATTTTAGATCCGGGTCTATATCGAATTTCAAAGGTAAACATCTGTAAGTATGACCACCATCGCCTGACTCGAGGATTCAGGTGCTGTTTGACATACGACGCCTGAAAAGCCTGACAATCAGTAACCAGCGTAAAATCATGATATAATAGGAAATGCTCCCAAAATTTAAACGCTTTCACAGCAGCTAGCGTTTCCAGCTCAAATGAATGGTATTTGGCTTCGGCTGGTGTAGTTTTTCGACTGAAGTACCCTACTACTTTACGTTCGCCGTCTATAATATTAAAACAAATTCCACCGAATCCCAATTGTGAGGCATCACAAAATACCTCAATTGGAAATTCAGGCCGAAACAATGTGAGGCACGGTTCACTAGTCAGGTAGCTAATTATTTCCTGTCTGATTTTTTCATGTTCAGGGGTCCATTTAAAATGAGTTTTTGGGGATGTTAAGGCATAAAGGGGAGCGCATTTTTGCGCAAATCCTGGAATGAACTGTCGGAAATACGAACATAACCCAAGAAAACTCCGCACTGAGGTAACGCTATGCGGGGGTGGCAAATCAGTAAGAGCTTTTATCCTAGCATTGTGTGGACAAATTTCCCCATTGTGTACATGGTATCCTAGATAAGTAACTGAATTTTTCAAAAATGAGCATTTATCCGGATTAAACGTAAAACCAGCTCTAGTTAACACATCTAGAACAATTTCCAATCGATTAAAAGCGTCTTCTTTATCATCAGCTACAATTACAAGGTCATCAATATAAGCTAAACAATACGTTTTTGATAAATCGCCTAGTGCATTCGTAATGGCCCGCTGATATGTGGCAGGGGGCATTTTTGGTACCCATAGGCATACGACGGTACTGAAAATGTCCGTCTGGAGTTGAGAATGCCGTCTTGGGACGAGACGATTCTCCGACTTTTATCCCGTAAAATCCAGATGCAGCATCCAAACAACTGAACAGAGTTTGACCACCTAATCTTGCGATTTGATCGCGAATTAGCGGAATGGGAAAACGTTCTGGAACCGTTTCCGCGTTTATTTCCCGGAAATCAGTACATAAACGCCATTTCCCGTTGGATTTGGGAACCAAAAGAATCGGACTAGAAAAGGGAGATATGGAAGGCTCTACAATCCCAGCGTTTAATAAATCTTGAACATATTCGCGAACAGCTTCGCGATCTCTAGGATGCATGGGATATGGACGCTTATACACTATATGTTCTTCATTGAAAAATTTAATATTAAATTCAGCCGTGGTTACCTCCCGACGGGGTAAACCACGTGTAAAACTATCCTGAAATTTTGCCAAAATTTGGCGAAGCCTTAAAATATCAGCTTCATCTGTCAAATTTGTATCCAAATTTTCTGTATATGGATTAAAATATTCCCCTTCACTAGCTCCGGCTGTAGATCCCTGAATAATCCGCGGAGCTCGTTCCATCGCGGATATAGATTCTACTTGCCTATCAACCATAGGGGTTAAACAGGGTGTTGGCCAAATTTCCTCACCTTCTGGTTCAAGGTCATGTTGAATTTTAGGGAGATTTTTCGCGGATTTTCGCTTTGATTCTAAATATCTAGATTTTAATTTTTGTTTTTCTTCCTTTTTCTTTTCAGTTTTAGTGACTTCATATCGGTCTGCTAAAATTGTTACACTTATCCCAGACTGTAAAACATCACGGCCTAATAGAATTTTATTCAGAGTGGTCCCTTCAGGGACAATATAAAATAACACCGGGATGTCAATATCGTTAATTGTGACAACTGTAGAAATTTGAAAATCGGCAATAACTTGACCTTGACCTATCCCTGTTAATTTTACTGGATTTTTATATTTTAGGCCAATAAATTGAGGCAATAAATCATGTGATAAAAGGGATGCTTCGCTCCCAGAATCAAATACAAATGGAAATTCATTACCTTGGTGTTGTAGTTGACCAACTGGGTTAATGGACAGGACATTTACCCGTCTCTCTTGTTGTCCTTGGCCCTGCTGCTGAGGCTGGAGTTGAACCCGGTTCGGGTTCTTGAAACAGTGCGGCCAGTCGTGAGAAGTTGAATTGCATGTTTTGCAGAACCGCTTTCGGCCCGACTGCTGCTGAGGCTTCTGTGATTGTTGCTGTTGTTGGGTTTGCTGTATGCCAGAGGGGCCAGGGGCTGGTTGGCGTGATTGAAATGGGGTGTCTGAACGCCACTTTTTGAACTGTGGTTGTTGTCCAGGTTGTTGCCCTTGATGAGGCCTTTTCCATGGGCTCGATGGTCTTGGAGTCTGTAATTGACCACCTCTTGGAGTGAAAAAAGGTCCAGACTTGCCCTTCGTCACTTTTGAAGCTTTTACCTCTTTCAATAGGGCTACTTCTGTCGGACTGTCCTGCACATAGCACCATTTTCGAACGTCAGGATCGTGACGGGCGGCTATAGCTGAAGCAACAAGAACAGCACATTCGTCACTCGTTTTTCCTCGGAAGGCACCCCTAACCTTCACCTAACTTCACCTATCTGATCAGTGATTAACTTGGTTAAATCGCCGTCTTTGGGGAATGAGGTGATGGCCTGGTGTAAAGTCGCTGCGGCCGTATCGACGAGACAAAACTTCGCCTCGAACTGTTGCTGGAAAAGGGTCCAGGTGAGAGTGTCATCGACGACATCGGAAAACCACTCGGACGCAGCTCCCTTCATGGCATCCGTCAACGCCAAAACCAAATCAGACTGGTTGGTTACCCGGTTTTTGACAATTATACTGGACGTCCTCAACCATGTCTTCGGTGCCACTGTTGCCGGATCGAACACCGCGAACTTTAGTCGGCCTTGCGTTGGTGGAGGATGGGAAATTCGATCAAGTAAGGCACCCAAAACTTGTTCCAAACCTGAGGCATCAGGTATTGGGGGCGTCGGCTGCGGGATTCCCTCCTCTGGGATTTGGTCATCCGCCATGTCGTGGGTAGAGTGTGTTGACCCCGTGTTGACGCGATTCGAACTTTTTAATAAAACGAAAGAAGAAAAAAAAAACCGAAATTTGTAAGCGCGGAAATTGCTTATCCCACTTCTGATTTCGAGAAAGGATTCTCTACATCAAAGAGTAGGGGAAAAATAAAAGAGAAAAATAGAAAAAATGGAAAATGTTATATTCGTTTTGAAACATACAAGCTTTGGAAGCAGACTGATGCGTTTCTTTTCCTACCTCGCCAGTTAGCTCCTCAAACGATAGAAGGGAAGGGGACATGTGCGCATGCGCGCCTGGAAGGTTGTCCCCCCTCATCTGGTATCCAAGTCCTCCCTCGATTTTGGGAAAGAAATAGGTAAGAACGGGGAACCGCATTTAAACATATTCCGAAATATATATATAATGTGTATTTATATTCTTATACCTTGTGTATAACAAAGCGCGTATGATCGGACAATGTACTTCTTGTTTCTAATTGACCTTTTATTTCAGATAGCTGAAAAGCCTACTAAAAGTAGGCAGAAAACGATTACTCCGACTCTCTCCGCCACCCACTCCCTCCGACTCCTCCCGCCCCCAACTCCTCCGACTCTTCCCGCCCCCAACACCTCGGCCATGGAAGAAGTATTAGGAAGCGTCACTCAAGGTTAAAAAAGTGTGCAGGAAAAAATTCCCCTCTACTGCTGCGATCTGGAGAAGCGTAAGAGAAGTTGTTCTCAGGTAGTAGTATTAGAGGACGCCAATAGATGGAGTTGAGGACGCCATTATGACCGAAAATTCAAATAAGTGCGGGCAACGGCTCGACTTTCTCAAAAAATTCCAGCCCGCAGAGGTTTGAACCCAAAGACCCGTCAACCTAGTAACCACTCAATAGTCATTGATACAACGCTTCAGCTCGCTCGGCCATCCTGTCTTACCTGCCTGATGAGCCAACAACAATGATCTCCGACCAAGAGTTATATCAACCGAGTTTCATCACTCACGTCAATAATCTTGATGTACGAGTAGATAAATTCAAATTTGGTTCTTACAAAAAAAAAAACACCGTATTACTTTAATTGGTCAAAATATAGTTAAGCTTTTTTTTAAATTCACTCGTTGGGAAATGCAAGGTAGTGTGAGCTGCCGCTCAGCGAATCGCTCTTTCCCCTTTCAGGCCACGGAGGCTGATAAGTCCTGATTCACCCCCCCCGGAGAGAACCCCAGGCCGTAGAGGCCGGTAAGCCCTGAAGTACCTTGGAAGGAACCCCAGGCCATAGAGGCCAGTAAGCCCTGAAGTACGTTGGAAGCAGACCCAGGCCGTAGAGGCCAGTAAGCCCTGAAGGAAGCAGCAGTTGGAGAAAAATCGCCCCATAGCCACCACTCAAAAGGGGCGTGGCCCACTCAAATGCCCTCCCACCACCTTGGGCAAAGCACAAAACCATCTGATCATCAGGCAGGAGATGAAGACATCCCCACCCCAGAAGTGCAGTCATACCAACAGGAAATTGGTGTTGAACAGTTGGACAGCCTGGAGGAGAGAAGCAAAAGGTCCCTCTAATGACCTGAAGCCTTCAGTCCCGAAGCCACAGCCTTGCCAGCTAGTCTCGAAATCTTCTCCCTTACCTTTGATGCGCTCACCCCTAAACTGTATCGACCCAGTATCGATCCTCCTCCTGCCTCCCCATCAAGTCTTTGCAATAGGTTTTGAACCAGTGAGTGGTGCCATTGAAAGAACTGTGATTCACGTCCTGCCTCCCCTGGAACCGTATTGCCCGCGGATCGCGTACGCGCCCAGTCCTGACCCGGCTCTCCCCTCAAGAACTCTCATCGCCGCTCATCGTGTATCGGACTCGCTACGGTAACCCGTCACGTGAGTGAACTGTGTCATACTACTTATTGGCCAATAGTAGGTAGAAGTGAAGAGTACTCAGTAACATTAAGTAGAAAGTATCGAGGAACTGGAACATTGCATCTAGAACTAAAATCAAGTCTTATTGTACCTGTAACGCCTAGCATAAGCGGATCTGTATCGCCTAGTCAAAGTAATCTAAAATCACATTTGCCTTTTGGAGTAGCCCTTCAGGCTGTATCGGGTCGTGGACCCTCTAAACTCGAGTCATTCTTGCAATAAAACACGTTCTATTTTACTCACTTTCTTTCAGAGTCTACCCTGGTTCATGGTTCTGTTTCACAAATAACGGGTATCGATATAGGTATTTCAAATCACTTGCAACAACAATCAGTAACTTCATTAAAATCTTTATTCAGAATCGATACACCAAAATACAACAGGTAATTGAAAAGGTATTTAAAAGGTATCTCCAGGTGTATCGCAGCCTCATCTCCCAAACTGCATCGAGCCGAGCTACCCCGAAGTACATCAAAGCTAAGTATAACCTTTCTTACTAGCCTAAGTGTATCGGTATCGCAGTTTACATTTTCTCCTTTCTTTTGCAACCCGTTACAGCTTTTATTTACAAGGAACCATTTAAATCGTAACTTCAACCCCGATCGAGCCAATACCTCGCCCAAAGGCTTACAAATTTGGTGGCAGCGGGTGGGATTCCTGCAAGCGCGAACCCGACACTGTATCGGACTCGTAAATTTCATTCCTCGAGTCCGGTGTATTGGCGGATCGCGTGTGGTGGCGCCCTGCACGAACCCACAAACAAAAAATATTTGTGCCTAGGGTATCGGCCGATCCGATTTGCTAAGAGTAGTGAAACAGAACCAAGGGTAGTAGGTAGGTAGGACACCTAACGGTAACACCGAAAAGTGGGTCGAACCTCACCACTACACCGACATTCCAACAAACTGTGTCGTCACACAGGAACATATAACCACTAACACCAGACTGAACTACGAGACAGGAACTGTGACTGAATCGGAACCGACCGTAACGGCTGTGCTGTGTTTACATATTGTCGTACTTTTCACAAGTGAAACATGGTGCTTTCGGACATCGAGGATGAGGAGGAACAACAGCCCTTCAACAACAAGGAAGCGGTTGATACGCTAACCGAAACGATGAAACAGATGAACGTACTACTGAAACGGTATCACGAAACAACCCAGGACGGTGACAAAGATGGGGTTCCCCGTTCATTGCTACTAGAACTGGAACCGTGGGACCCAGATACACCGGGGTCGCTGAGTGTCGGGTCGTTTTTTGCGAATTTCGACACTGTAACCACTGGGTTGTCACAGAAACAGAAGATGAGACTCTTAAGAACCAAGACAAGAGGTACTGCGAAGCAGTTCTTAATTGACAGAGACGATACCCTTGATTATGACAACGCATACGAAGTGATTCGTGACGAGATGATGAACTGGTTCATGCGCGAGAACCCTCAACATGCGGCCGCCCTACTCTGGACCATCAAAAGGAACACCTCAGAAACCCTTCGTCAATTCGCCGATCGGATCAGAGGACTGGCTCGATGCGCCGTATTGGAGGAAGGAACGCACCTTGATCGTCATGAGAAGCGGGAGTGGGTCGAACGAAAAACCCTGAGCGCCTTCGTGAGGGGTGTCGGAAAGAAAATGAGCGCATTCTTACTAACGAACCGACCTACATCGCTGCGTATTGCCCTGGAACGAGCGGAGGAACTGGAAAACACCCTGACTGAAACAGAAGAGACGGAGGAACGTTGGGAGCTTGCGGCCGTATCGGGGGATCCGAGGTGCTATAACTGCGGAGGAACCAATCACTTCGCCGCTCGATGCCCCCGTAAGGACCAACCGGTACCCCGCCGGGAACAACGAATCGGCGACGACCGCCGTAACAGGTGGAACGGCGACGATCAACGACCAAGAATGGACGACCGACCCGCACCTCGATACCCCTGTATCTTTTGTGCCGCGATGGACCATTTTCCTGTAGACTGTCCTAAGAGCCCACAGAGAACCATATTTTGCAACTTCTGCGGGTCTCGGGAACACTTGGAAGAGAACTGTCCCCAGAAACGGAAGCTACTACCTGTATCGCAACCGATTGCCGAACCCAAACACGTAAATGAGGTCAACCGTTACAAGTCCCAAGAACCGACGGAACTACATGTAACGGCCGTGGAACGCCCGATGGTTCGCACCCTCAAGGTGGAAGTAGGCCTCGGAAACGAAACAAGGAACATGCTGATAGATACTGGAGCCGCCCTATCGGTACTGGCCAAGCCGGTATCAGGAATCCCGATGGTACCAACGAAAATCATGGCATGGGGGGCGGACGGGGCTTTGTTGCCTTTCGCCGGGGAACAATGTATTGACGCCCGTATCGGAAAACACCGATTCAAGCACACCTTCCTCGTGTTTGCCCGGAAGGGTGCGACCCTCGATTTACTGGGACTCGATATACTGAGACGAATCCCTATAACGTTTACTACTGGACCAACAATGGGAATGAGAACAGAAGACGACGCCGAATGGAGGAACTCGGACCCCTTGTATTGCGACTTGGGCAGCATCGGGGTGGTATCGCAGCTCGGGAGGGGGGAGGAAACTGGGTCACCGCGCCTGAGCCTTCGTGAAAGCGCCGACACAGTCCTCCCTAGCACCTTTCGGGTTGTGATGACTCACCCCTCACCCCCCCATCGTCAAAGTTCGGAGGAACGGCCGGTAGTGACCTTCGAGGAGCGCTTCCCAACCGAGACCGCCCTTGAAACATCGGTGACCGAGACCTTGACCCAGCTAGAAGAGTGGAACGCAACCGTACCGTCCGAGGTGACCGCCGCCCTATGCACCAGCCATGATCCACCAACGGTATCGGTCGCGGAAGGGTTCACGAATGAGATAGGATTGGACCGGGTATCGCCGGGTGTATCGCCCCTCAACAACATGGAGGAACACCCTGGAACGTGTGGTGTATTGCCGGGTGTATCGCCGGGTGTATCGCCGGGTGTATCGCCCCTCAACAACATGGAGGAACATCCTGGAACGAATGGTGTATCGCCGGGTGTATCGCCCCTCAACATCATAGAGGAACACCCTGGAACGTACGGTGTATCGCCGGGTGTATCGCCCCTCAACAACATAGAGGAACACCCTGGAACGTACGGTGTATCGCCGGGTGTATCGCCCCTCAACATCATAGAGGAACACCCTGGAACGTACGGTGTATCGCCGGGTGTATCGCCCCTCAACAACATAGAGGAACACCCTGGAACGTACGGTGTATCGCCGGGTATATCGCCCCTCAACAACATAGAGGAACACCCTGGAACGTACGGTGTATCGCCGGGTGTATCGCCAGGTGGATCGCCCCTCAACAAAATAGAGGAACACCCCGGAACGTACGGTGTATCGCCATCAGAAACGCAAGATCACGCCCTCAACAGGGAAGAAAGTTACAAATTTGGTGGCCACGAAAAATTTGAGGCAGAAAGAATACCGTTTGACGAAACAGAAGAAGACGAGGACCCCGTTGAGACAGAGTTATGGGTAGCTACATTATGGAACGAAACGCCTCCACTAACGTCGAATCAAGGCGCCCCTGACTCGTCGGGAGGAAATCGACAAAAGCCTACCAACGTGGTGTCGACGAGTGGATGTAACCCCTTCCCGAACCCTGACCATCCGGACAATGAAGAGGTTGAAATGGACGACTGGGAATTAATTCCAACGGACCAGTGGGACGAGCCTCAACCCGAATTAGGAGCGGCGATCGAAACCAAGATCTCCCACCTGAAAGACGCGGATCGCGAGGCGGCCAGGGCTACTCTCCTGAATTTTAGGGAATTGTTTCAACCGCCAACCAACGAGGGGTGTAGTCTCGAGGTTTACCACGAGATTACAACCACCCAACCGGAGGTAACGGCACAAAAACCCTACCCTATACCGCACGCGCTGAGAGAGGTCGTCGAAAAACAGCTAAAAGACATGCTGGAAGCGGGGGTAATTAGCGCCTCAACCAGTCCTTGGTGCGCTCCCGTTCTCCTGGTTAAAAAGAAGACGCCGCCAGGTGAAGAGCAAAAGTGGAGATTTTGCACGGATTTTCGACAACTCAACAAGATCACAAAGGGGGACGCTTACCCGATACCTCGCCTTCAAGAAACATTGGCTCTCTTAGGTGGTTGTAAGTGGTTCACGACCATTGATTTACTGTCCGGGTACCACCAAATACCAGTACATCCCGATGCGAAAGAAAAAACGGCGTTTTCGGTCTTGGGAAGACACTTCGAATATGACAAAATGCCTTTTGGGCTAAAGAATGCCCCAGCGACCTTTCAGCGGGTCATGAATAATGTCTTAGATGGAGTACTGGGGAAGAATTGTCTAGTGTACCTTGACGATGTCATCATATTCTCCGCCACTAGAGAAGAACATCTGGAACGCCTGCGAGAGGTTTTCGAGCGCCTACAGGACGCCCGGTTGCGGGTAAACCTGGCCAAATGCGACTTCCTTAAGACAGAAGTCCGTTTCCTCGGACATCGGGTGACGACGGAAGGTATTTACACGGAACCTGAGAAGACCCAGGCGGTTCGCAATTTCCCTGTACCAACGTCGTCTTTGAGGCTTCAGTCCTTTTAAGGACTGGCCGGATTTTACCGGAGATTTATCCCGAACTTCGCAACCATCGTCACTCCATTGACTGACCTACTAAAGAAGACAGCCCAGTTCGAGTGGACCGAAACTCACCAAACCGCATTCGACGAACTGAAGAAACGTCTGACCGAAGAGCCGGTGTTGACTTACCCAGATCTCACAAAACCGTTCGTTCTTGCAACGGACGCGTCGGGGACGGCCTTGGGAGCGGTGTTGTCGCAGGAGCATGACGGAGTGGAGAAACCAGTGGCATATGCGAGTCGGAAACTCAACCCTGCTGAGACACGATACTCTGTAACTGAACGAGAACTGCTCGCCGTGGTGTGGGCCATAAGGCACTTTCAGGAGTACCTGCTGGGCCAGCCATTCGAACTACAGACAGACCATATGGCACTGACAGCAGCCATGAGACTGAGAGACCCCACATCCCGTATCGGTCGTTGGGTCTTACGATTGGCCGAATATGACTTCATCCCGAGGTACCGTCCAGGAACGGCAATGAAACACGCAGATGGCCTAAGCCGAATGGACGTAGCAGCACTGACTTTGGAATTCCCGCGGAACCTGATGATAGCGGCGCAAAATATCGATTCCTGGGTCCAAGCTACGGTAACCTTCGAGAAGGGAGGGAAAACGAGACGCAACAACGGAGTGCTGGAAACACAAGTCCGACTTGATGGAAAGGACGAGTGGGTGCCGCTTATGCCCGTATCCTTGAGGGAGTGGTTGTTGGACCGGTGTCACCGGAACGAGTGGTCGGGACACCCCGGAGCTGAGACAACTGAAAAACTCGTTCGAAAGCTGGGATTCTGGCCGCACTTGTCCAGGGACGTCAAGGAATATGTGAGGAGGTGCGGGACGTGTCAACGCCGGAACACACCAAACGGTCTTCGCCATCCGATGCAGAAACCCCTCCTGCCCGATAGGCCGGGTCAGATTGTAGGTGTAGATTTCGTAGGACCAGTCACGTCCGGAACCACACAGAAATACATCCTGACCGCCATCGACCACTTCACAAAGTACGCGGAGGCTTACCCTGTGTCCGATTGCACCGCTAGTACCGTGGCACGAATTCTCGCAACCCGTTACATACCGGTCCACGGCGTTCCAGAAAGGCTAATCTCGGACAGAGGAACAGCGTTCACGGCCCGGTCGACGAAGGAACTGTGTACCAAATGGGGGATACGCCAAGTCTTCACTACGGCATATCACCCCGAAGCACTGGGCTGAAAGCTGAATGTGGGAGCCCGAGAAGCGTTCTGATTGGTGGAGCTCCAGGACGTAGTTATAGCGGAAAGAACCAGATCGCGTTCACGGCCGGTTTACGATCGTTTGTTCCCAACCTCATCATCACAAGTCACCTTGTTTATCACATATTTTTCTCATTGGTGCGTAACCGGCCGCATCCAAGTAATTAATTTGATGACATTTAGTTATATTCGCGATATGTACGAAAAAATCGGGCGATATTCAATAATACACTGGGTTTCAAACGTTTCTAAGGGTGGCAGTTGTCGATTCAACATTCGAACTACTGGCGATAGGCACAACAACAATTGCATGAGGAACTCTGAAAATATCTTTCGCCTCGATTGGTTTTTCCAAGTAATTTTTGCAAATTGAAATGAAGATGAAACGAAAAGTTATCAATTTCTGGTCATTCGAAAGGATTTGAAAAGAAGCGGTTTGAAGAGTGTGGCCTCTCCTCCCCGCCTCTTCCGTAGTAGTTCCTCAATCCTAGCTGAAAGTAGATAGCGCCACTGAGGCAGCCTCAAAAATACTTGCACACCATTTTAACGTTGGCTTTCTTCTCTGTTAACTTGTCTCCATTACTCTGTGCCCCGAAGGGAACGGGGTATGTGAACGTTTTCACAAAACCCTCGCCAACATTCTGTCAAAAATTATCAGAAAAACCACTGCATGGGAGTCGGCCTTGCCGATTGCTCTCGCAGCATACCGATCCTTGCCACACAAGAGCACCGGTTTCTCTCCGAACTTCCTGACCTTCGGAAGGGAAATGAGACTACCAAACGAAACGTTCCAAAGCATCAAAGACTCCAACGAGGATAACACCGGCCTAAAGCAGCTACGAATAGCTCGCAACGCTGCGATCCATTGCCTTCATCAAGCATGGAAGAAGAGAAGCGAACTCATCAACGCCCGACTGGCCGCCAGATCCTTCAAACCCGGGGACCGAGTGTACCTGAAGGAGATGCAACCACCAATAGGAACAGCACGCAAGCTCTGGAGTCCCTGGTCAGGCCCTTGGGTCGTGACGAAAAAATATACTGACGTGACCTACGACATTCGGGACGTGGCTGACATCAAAAGTCAAACTGTACATATAAACCGACTGAAGCCCGCCTTCACATCTGGTGTTCCCGACGGAGCGTTTATGGAGCAATTAACCGAATTGGAAAAAGAAAAACCCATCGTTACGCTCCCCCAGCTCGACGACCCAGAGAGAGAAACACCCGAGGACCAGAACCTGATGGAGTGGGTAACCGAAGCACCAGGTAGCGGAGACGCGACGGCTATAGAGTCACCCGATACAACGACAGGAACCACGGACACTGACCCGAGTCCAGCTGGACCTTCAGGTTCTAATACTAGAAGAACGCTGGAGAGTTCCACGACTTCTCCGTTGACCATGACGACACCCAATCAAAATGATCTATGGGATCAAACGACCGAGTCTCCCGACACACCACCCAGCGAAAGAAACCGACAACCCGTTACCTCGTCGTCGCAGCAACCAGAAGCAAACGACCACCGAGAAGCGGAAAACGCTGGGGATCGTCCGCCGCCGAGGTACTCACTACGACCACGAGTGCCGGTAAATTACAGCCAGGTCCGTGCGGGAAAGTGACGACTTACCAACTAACTATAACTACGACTATGACTAAAACTTACCTGACACACCACGAACACACACACACCTACACGAATACGCATACCACCTGAAAACATATACAAGTTAGATAATATAAAACAAAAAGCAAGAATGATGCTCGAGAGGGACCCTTCAGGTCAACCAGTTAAAAAGGACCCTTCATGTCAACCAATTAACCAGGACCCTTCAGGTCAACCTCCCCAAGCCCACAGACCCGGAAAACCCTATTACTAGGCCCTTCAGGCCTAATGATAATAACAACATAAATGCATACTGAGACACTCACCATGCTTCAAGCCTGGATTGAGCCAAAAATGCGCTGGTTCGCAATGAAGTAAATGCCGTATAATTTGAGGGCCAAATACTATCAGGGGGCAATTTGTGATTTGTAGGATGACGCACCGCCACCTAAAGGACCCTCGAGTCCGGAAAGGACCCCCTCCACCTGATGAAGACGTCGCGGGAATACACCAATACATCGAACGCCATACCGCCCGTTTAAACGCGATTCCGCCGACCGTCGTAAATACCGCGGAACCCCAATTCGACCCCAAATTTACAATGCCCACCTTGGCGACTATGATTAAGTTCATGCTGCGAACGGGCGAATACCACGCAAAGGCCATCCTCGCAGATGCGGCCATGGTTTCCGTGACAGAGCTAACGAAGACCCTGCTGGTTTACCGCCGGATTTCCCAGGAGAGGGATGCCCTATTGGAAAAGCAGGACGAATGGAGGAAGGAGAAACACACCCTCCTGAAGGCGCTGTGCGAACACGAGCACCTCGACGCAGCGCCGGTACAGGTAGCGGCGGAGCCACCCGCGGCGAGGACCGAGCTACCTGAGACCAACCCAACGCCCTCGCCGGACCAACCCTCAACAACACCGAGGGAGGCCCCACCCCGGAACGAGAAGCCAAAGGAGCTGAAGAAGAAGGACGGCTCCCCAGTACCGTCCTCATCGTCGTCATCATCTGACTCTTCCACCTCGTCAGACTCCTCATCCTCCTCAGATTCCTCATCCGAGTCCACAACCAGTAAGGTCGAAAGAAAGAGAGCCAAGAAGACCAGAAAGGACCGAGTCAGCGTGGAAAACCACTCACCACCCACCGAGCCACAGCCCTCCACCTCTAGGGCGCGCACACCATCGCCCGTCGAGCCAGAGGAAATCGTGGTGACAGCCACCCTGCCATCTCCAACTACTACCGTCGAGGAATCCCAGGAAGCGGACACCGTCGCTCCCCCGCCAGTCACTAGTCTCGAAGGATCCCCAGAAGCTGGACCGGAATTTGCAACATGGATGGCAACACCCTTGCGCACACCAAAAATCGAGCTGCGCCGGTGTACCGATCCACGAACCGTGTCACCACTGGTCCTCCGACTGAGCAGGTCGTCGGCCAGAAAAGGATCAGTGGTGTGCCCCGTTTGTACGCGTCCGTGCCGGCAACTTGTTAAGTTCCGCTGCACGGCGTGTAAAACGTTTTGGCAAAGGCTGCGCAAATCACACGAGGCCCAGAGAGAGCTACCCATCTGCTCGGAGGAGCACAAGGAGCAGCGTCAACCATCTACGTGCCCCGGTTGTCGTCGGTATAAGTATGAGGCAGGGCTGCGACGAGCGTACCCCTCGCAACCCTTGCCCATACCCAGCGTCATCGAGGACAACGCTGGCTCCCGGAGCGGTGGGGGATGTGAGCTGCCGCTCAGCGAATCGCTCTTTCCCCTTTCAGGCCACGGAGGCTGATAAGTCCTGATTCACCCCCCCCCCCCCCCCCCCCGGAGAGAACCCCAGGCCGTAGAGGCCGGTAAGCCCTGAAGTACCTTGGAAGGAACCCCAGGCCATAGAGGCCAGTAAGCCCTGAAGTACGTTGGAAGCAGACCCAGGCCGTAGAGGCCAGTAAGCCCTGAAGGAAGCAGCAGTTGGAGAAAAATCGCCCCATAGCCACCACTCAAAAGGGGCGTGGCCCACTCAAATGCCCTCCCACCACCTTGGGCAAAGCACAAAACCATCTGATCATCAGGCAGGAGATGAAGACATCCCCACCCCAGAAGTGCAGTCATACCAACAGGAAATTGGTGTTGAACAGTTGGACAGCCTGGAGGAGAGAAGCAAAAGGTCCCTCTAATGACCTGAAGCCTTCAGTCCCGAAGCCACAGCCTTGCCAGCTAGTCTCGAAATCTTCTCCCTTACCTTTGATGCGCTCACCCCTAAACTGTATCGACCCAGTATCGATCCTCCTCCTGCCTCCCCATCAAGTCTTTGCAATAGGTTTTGAACCAGTGAGTGGTGCCATTGAAAGAACTGTGATTCACGTCCTGCCTCCCCTGGAACCGTATTGCCCGCGGATCGCGTACGCGCCCAGTCCTGACCCGGCTCTCCCCTCAAGAACTCTCATCGCCGCTCATCGTGTATCGGACTCGCTACGGTAACCCGTCACGTGAGTGAACTGTGTCATACTACTTATTGGCCAATAGTAGGTAGAAGTGAAGAGTACTCAGTAACATTAAGTAGAAAGTATCGAGGAACTGGAACATTGCATCTAGAACTAAAATCAAGTCTTATTGTACCTGTAACGCCTAGCATAAGCGGATCTGTATCGCCTAGTCAAAGTAATCTAAAATCACATTTGCCTTTTGGAGTAGCCCTTCAGGCTGTATCGGGTCGTGGACCCTCTAAACTCGAGTCATTCTTGCAATAAAACACGTTCTATTTTACTCACTTTCTTTCAGAGTCTACCCTGGTTCATGGTTCTGTTTCACAAATAACGGGTATCGATATAGGTATTTCAAATCACTTGCAACAACAATCAGTAACTTCATTAAAATCTTTATTCAGAATCGATACACCAAAATACAACAGGTAATTGAAAAGGTATTTAAAAGGTATCTCCAGGTGTATCGCAGCCTCATCTCCCAAACTGCATCGAGCCGAGCTACCCCGAAGTACATCAAAGCTAAGTATAACCTTTCTTACTAGCCTAAGTGTATCGGTATCGCAGTTTACATTTTCTCCTTTCTTTTGCAACCCGTTACAGCTTTTATTTACAAGGAACCATTTAAATCGTAACTTCAACCCCGATCGAGCCAATACCTCGCCCAAAGGCTTACAGTAGGTACCAAACTGGAACTATATAATATATATAGTCATATTATGACTACAGTTAGTCACCTACTTTGTTGAAAATGTTGGTTTTTTCGTGAAAAAATTACTAATGTGGGTAGTTAGGTATCTACGAAATGTGAACCAAACAATCAGATCAAATTGACAAAGCTTTTTTTTTAATTCGCTCGTTGGTAAATGCTTGTACCAATACCAAAGTGGAACTATTTCTGACTACAGGTAGTCACCTACATTGTTGAAAATATTGGTTTTTTCATGTAAAAATGACCAATGTGGGTAGGTATCTACGAAACTTGAACCAAACAATCAGATCATATTGACTAAGAAGCTAGAATTATTGTTCGTTTCTATTAATTACAAAATCGGAAGAAGGGGGAAGGAATGAACACAGAGGAAAAACATTGTGGCAAATAATAATATTTAATTAAGTTTTAATAATTTTTTTAAAGTCATTTTTCTTTCGCACTTTGGGTCGGCCAACGCATTGTTCATAATTCTAATTGCCCAAAATATTCTGCATTTAATATATAAAGAAACAAACTTACTTTCCTGCTCTATTGAGCACAATGACAAATTAATTTTTTTTTTCAATATCGCTTGTATGATGCAATTAGCGATCCCCACCTTATGGCACCTGGGTGAAAACGCCTGATGGAAAATGCCTTCCATTTCCATCAGGCGTTCCAGTGCACGATCGCATAGTACTGTGAGTATGTATAAAAAATCGAAAAAACGACAGTCCATTAGTATTGGAAAGGAGTGCAAAAACCTATCCCCAGATAGTCTTTGAGCGCGTTTAAATAGGTTTCCTGACCTCACAAGCCTCCTACGGATCACCAGAGGGCAAGTTCCGCGATCATTTATGTTATTAACTCATTTCACCGAAAACGCTAACGATGAACTACCTGCTCATTATGAGTGCGGATACCGTCATATCAACAAGTTGGGTCTTATTGCTCTTCATGACGAGTCAAGGCATAAGTATGTGCTTTATTCACGTTTTTTTAGTAATTTTTGAAGTATGAATTTCCCCTAAGCACTCGGTAAAACCGCCACAATAATAATTCCCAATTTTTCTTCTTAAACCTTAACATTAAATAGTGAATTTCTCAAAAAGAGGAGAAATGAGGAATTAGAGCACTTGATGAATGTTTTCTGGCACTATCCCATGACTCAATCCCGTTGGAATTTGCTGCGACTAGCCGCGACTTTTTTTTCTATGAAATTTTCAATACGAATAGAAAGCTTTTAGAAAAATTAAAGTCGCGGGAAAGTGTGGAGAGGAAAAAATCCAAATCCTCGCATTTTTCATATCAACAGAAAAGATTATGAAGTCATCAACCAGTATCTGATTAGGGATAACTTCATTTACACGACCACCATCCACAAAACTGATACCTTATGCTGTACCAAGCACATCTAACGCTATGGAACTGAGTTGTGGAAGCGCTCTCTCCAGCATCAGCAGCTCTAATGACAGTGACGATTTAGATTCATCATTCAGTGTAATGCACTTCTAAAGACATCTAATTATTACCTATGTTTCGGTACCTAAACTTTTGTAAAATTGGTGAAATGTTACTTTTGTTTTGAATTGAAAATTTCAATATTTTTGGGTGATTCTCAAACTACGGGACAATTTAGAGTTGGAAATCTCAAAATTTTACCTTCTCAATTTCCCCTAAATTTTTTAGAACTACCTTCGGGAGTCTAATATAAAGGTGTTCTGATGTGTGAGCATGCATGATAACCCTTAAGTTGCTCAAAATTTGATTTTATAAATTTCATAGGTCATGACAATGAGGAGAAAACTATGGGGCAAACTTTAGTAACATATTGCTTGTATAGTAACTGTATGATCGACAGATTTCAAGCATATTGGTTCAATATCTATTTTTAAACAATTGTGAATGAATACAATTACCGCGAAACGTTATCACTGACAGAAAAATTCGGGAATGTTGAAAAGCTGACTCCGGGACAGGCCACGACAATGCGATTTGAGGTACATATCGATTGATTATGCACATGAATTGATCGATTTATAGATCAACTAGGGTGGTGTCATGTAGGCGTGATACCACAAAAACAACTACAAAAAGGTTTTTTGAGAAAAGTTGAACAGAAAATTTTTTATTAACAAAGGACATAAATTGTCCCGTAGTTTGAGAATCACCCTTTTAATAAACTCCTTCTAATATTGTTTATTGTGCAATTTCTTTCCTTAAAATATGAATTAGTATGAAATCCATGATCAGAGCAACTTTCTCTAACAGAACTCTCCACAAATTGATTTTTGATCACTTGACCCATAAACTCACAGTACTGTGGATCGGTTGGAAGGAAGAGGTGACCAAACTCTTGGCCTAGCTCGTCACTAAAACCTTTGAAGTAGGCCAAGAGTTGGTGGTTTCCTTCTAACCGTCGATCATCGTTTATGAGAACTTTTTTACAATCATTACAGTCGTGGGTTTTGAGAAATTTTCTCATCAAAAACCCACAACGATAATAAAAAGCATTTTCTTCTGTCTTGTCCAGTTCACTGGCGCTTGGGCCATGTTCTTCTAACTCGTCTTTATCTTCTACAATTGTAGACAGTTAGCTGGGCCTCAAGTTACTGAGTTGCACGAGAGCATACTCCAAATCTTTCTCACAGTTCGAATTGCTGGCCAGCTTTCCGAGGGATGCCCAAGTTAAAGACTTTAGGCCCGTTTCCAATTGTTTGGAGGTTGGATGATCTGAACATCCGTGTTGTTGGCGAACCACAGAGAACGTATTTTCGAGGGCATCTTGGTTTAGCAACCGGGTTCGTAAAATACGTTCCCCATGGTTAGATTCCATGTACTCGCTGAAATACAGGAGGGAACGGATGTTCAGCATCCAACCGTTCAAACAGTCGGGTTGTCGGGCACAACCGATGAATTTTGCGAGTTTCAAATCCTGCAGCATCTTCCAAAGAAATGTTTTGTGGCTGGAGGTTGCAGAAATTGGGTACCTGTAGCTGTTTGTCGTGGGATTTTTTAGAGCTGTTGAAACAATCAAATAGATTATTGAAATCCAGAACAAACTGAGCTGTGTGTACTGACGAAGGTGGTAGTTTCTGCGTTGCCTGTAAAACCAACATTGCCACATTCATAGATCTCGACAAAACCTGGGTTGCCAATTTGACTTTCATTTTTGAAAAGCCGCCCTTTTTAGAAAAATGTATATGTTTTGGAGCTAACTTTTGGAACAAGTTTGAAGCGAAGAGGGTCATCGTTCTGAACTGTCTGCACAATGTGATCCCATTTGGCTATAGAGCCTTGCCACAAGAAATCATGATTAATGAGATTATTCCTTATTGATTTTATGAGGTGCGGGGAATCCCACATAAAAAAAATTTTCTTCCCTTTGAAAAAGAAATATGGTTTTTCATGTGTGATTCCCAACCTCTTGATGACTGATCTATTTTCCGGTCCCTGATCGCATATGACCATAGTTACAGTGAGACCAACCGACTCTAGTGCATCCAGGCATTGGAACAACGCAACATTGGTAGCAGATGATGTCTCTTCATTGCCAGTCAGCCAATGACCCATCACCTGCTTCCAAGCTGTCGTTGTTCCTTTAATCATTGCAACTAACGCCTGGTTGGCCACCACATCTTTACGTGAAGTACCATAATCCACGACACCCACAATTTTGTCGTTCTTGGAATCATAAAACATATGTTTTTTTATTGAAATTTCATCAAATAAAAGGGTACACAATTTTTGTGAAGCAGGCCACTTAACTACTTCAGATTTGCAAGAACTCCTTCACATGACTGTGAACCCCAGTATTTAACGTTACAGTGGACTGAAATCTTCTCTAAGTTGAGATGCTGGGCAATGCCAATATCTTACTCAAAAATCTATACGCTCTAGGCGAATGATAGTACAAACTTAAAGAGAAGTCCTTCATTGTACTACTGTACCTCCTACCATGTTTTCTTAAGTTGGCCAATTGCAATTGAGCATTTAACAGTTGGTATGACAGATGTGGCAAAAGTCGTTTGGCGGAAGACGCCAGTTCAGAAGCTGCAGTTCTTGACTGTTTTGGTGGGCGTCTTCGTAACTGCATTTGAAGACGACGAATAGTTTTTCTGACGACTTTAAGTTTTTCCTTCCATTTTTCTTCCTTTGCATTTCTTTTTATTTTCTTTGGAGTGGCTCCTGAAAATATATTCAAACTCCAATATAACCAGAGGTATATGTAACATTGAACAATGGAACTTGATAGCTATATAAATGTTGGTAACATCCTCTCTTGTACAAAATGCAAAACATAATACACTCATTGAAATTACCTGATAGTGGTACAGCCATTGATGATGTTGAAGCAAACAACTTCCGTGGTGGGAGATCTGCCAAACAAAAGAATAGTTACCTGTATTACATAACTTCTGGTTATTAGTATCTACTAGCGACTATTACGTATCTATTCAAGTCGATTAACTTATCAGTTGGTACAAATTGTACGATAATTGTAAATTGACTTACGAATAGATTCAAAGGGGGTTTCTAGGGATGTTTGCGTGTCCAGTGAAGCAGTTCCATGTTCTGTAGTATCTGAAATATGAGAAAAGTTTTACATGTGAATTCTAAGTTAAAAAGTAAACAATAAAAAATAACGACTGATTTATCATTATTTGGTTCATCAACAATTATCTTCAATAAAATACTAATGAAATCAGTCGCGATGAGATTGTGGAAACCATTTTAATAAAATACGGAGTTGAGAAGAACGTTGTCTATTTCCCACGAAAATAATTACTATTTTCGTTCTTCTCAACTCCGTTTTTTAGTATCTTCAATGTTCAAAAACTTTGTTTAAGGATTTCGCGATTCCCAAATACCAAGATCCAAAATTGTTTGACTATGTTCACAACAATCACTAAAATGTTGACTACGATCACAACATGAATTGCTGTGGACTCACTTGGACAATCCTGAACATGAAAAAGCGGTGTGTCATGATCAAGCTCATTGAAACTTTCAGGTTTATTGGGAGCATCTGAAACAGTTGAAAAGTGGTCGTTTAGGGTTTAATGTTAACAGTTTCACATCACAAAATTATTAGTTATCAAATATAAGATATTTTTTGGTTTTAATTGACGCTTACAACACTGATTGATGAAAGAAATTGATCAAGAGATCGATTGTAAAGACAAACATATAACCTACCTGCCTACATTTACCTAGACATATTAACATAGAGCTCTTCAATAAGGTCATACTAGTACTTATAAATAATGATCTTACTATCAAGCTTGGCTGTACATGTTGCATCACCCTTCCTTCTGGAATAACTCCGAGTCGAGGGAAGCGTAATATGAGGAGAAGCAGGAGACAGAGTGGTGTGACCAGATGGGATAATTGGTGATTTTATTATTGATTGAGATGAAGAGGAAGGTACTGGAAAATCTAATAGGGGATCAAATGGGGGAGAATTTTCATGTTGGCGGACGGATGGAATAGCAAATGAGTGTAAAATTTTTTTGGAAGGGCCTAATACTTTGAAGTCTGAATATTTAAAATGAATGGAACACACTCGAACAATTTTGTTGACAAAATCAGGGGTTTTGTTCATCAGCTCTTCACTCCCAATAAATTGAAGCCAACTTTTCTGTCTGCAATCAAAATAATTTCGAATTCATAAGTAATGGCTACTCATTTCTCTGGAAAACTAACACTGAAAATACTCATGTAAAATCGTAGGTAATAGGCCATACTCTAGAAATCCTATGGGACATGATACTAAATGATTTTACATCATACCCATGGGAATTTCAAATATAGGTATTTAACCTCAAGTACATCATCACCAAGTATAGATTAAGGCTAAATGTCACGATGTTTTAGTGTGATTCTGAAATGAGGGATGGCAGCACCATCGGGGCCAAATTTCGTTTACTCCTCAGTTGAGAACGGATCGAGATATTTTAGTTCTGCAAACGGATTTCTTTTCAAGATCACCGTAGAATTCCGGGTAATTGGTTTAGAAAGTGTGCAAAAATTTTTTGCACACAGTTCCAGCAAAAATTTGTTCAAATTTTGAACTTTTTCAAAAAGTGGCCTTATAGCCACTTGCAGAACCTTCATCAGAATACGAATCCGTTTGCGGAATTTTTCTAACTTGATCATAGCCGTCGGATTCACGTTTTTACGATTTGGAGGGGTGCGAGGGGGGCGATCATGGGCTGGGGGGGAGGGCGGCGATCAAACGCCCCGCCGCCCGCCCGACCTTCACATTCATGTTTTGCTAGTCTGCACCCTTTGGTCTCTATTCCTTTTCCTGGCCACCTAATAGGCAGCTACCATCAACCTTCCCATTTCCAACTCCTCTGTCTTGAGGTTGATCGAATTGGGCGAAATTTCCATAAAAAGCAAGACACATAGACAAATAACTTATGAGAAAGATTTTGCGTTAATGTGATTTAGATAATGGTTTGCACTACTAAATAGTTGGTTCAGAAATTGTGGTAATTTCAGTTCACTGTACATGGACTAGGTAGGTACCTACTTAGTGTTTCAAGTTTCGTTATACAAAATCTAGTTGCAAAAGTCATCTCACACCGTTCTAGTTGCACTATCAATAGATGGTCTGAGGAGCTAATTCTTGACGTTTGACGTTGATTTCCAAATTTTGTGAACAGCTAATGACGATGAAAAAATAATTAGTAGGTAATTCACTCTGCAATAGTGTTGAAAAAGGTAAAAACACCTGTTCATTATTTACCAAAAATTCAAATATCTTTGAAATAATATCAAAATAAATCTAAATAATTGAAACTAAAATCCCCCGTGTCTGAATTTGTATTCTCTCTTCTAAGAGTTAAATTATCAATTTTCTCTGTTTTTTAATGTCATTTTTGATTTCATGTAATTATAACTCAAATTACAAACATGACTGTCCCAAAATTACCGTTAGTGCACTAATAAATACCCTAGAACTAGGGATAGTGCTGTGGTATTACAAGGTAATTACCACACAGATGGCAACCCTAAGTGTTTACCACAGAGTAATGGAGACAAGTTAACAGAGAAGAAAGCCAACGTTAAAATGGTGTGCAAGTATTTTTGAGGCTGCCTCAGTGGCGCTATCTACTTTCAGCTAGGATTGAGGAACTACTACGGAAGAGGCGGGGAGGAGAGGCCACACTCTTCATACCGCTTCTTTTCAAATCCTTTCGAATGACCAGAAATTGATAGCTTTTCGTTTCATCATCATTACAATTTGCAAAAAATACTTGGGAAAACCAATCGAGGCGAAAGATATTTTCAGAGTTCCTCATGCAATTGTCGTTGTCCCTATCGCCAGTAGTTCGAATGTTGAATCGACAACTGCCACCCTTAGAAACGTTTGAAACCCAGTGTATTATTGAATATCGCCCGATTTTTTCGTGCATATCGCGAATATAACTAAATGTTATCAAATTAATTACTTGGATGCGGCCGGTTACGCACCAATGAGAAAAATATGTGATAAACAAGGTGACTTGTTGTGATGAGGTTGGGAACAAACGATCGTGAACCGGCCGTGAACGCGATCTGGTTCTTTCCGCTATAACTACGTCCTGGAGCTCCACCAATCAGAACGCTTCTCGGGCTCCCACATTTCAGTCCAGGCCCCAAACTACTTTTTTTTTTTCTCTCTCTCTCTCACACAAACTATTTCACAATCCTTCTTCAGTGAATTCTGTGTACCTGTTTACTTCGCCTTGGGGAGCGGGTGACGCCACAGACCTTTTGTACTACCTATTGGTGTTTTGAGAAACCCTTGGTCTGAGGGCGCCGCCAGCTAACGTCGGTAAGTCACTACGTCGCCCAAGGTCCATTTCTTTGCATTCCACTAATGCCTGTTTGAAATTTTCAGAAGGAGGCCGCCGCCAATAATTCGTGTCCGGCCCCAAAACAAACCGACAAAAATGTTCTGAAATATAATTAATATCTACATACTGTAAATTATGAATGACAGGCCCCATATTTATATTACTAATGGAATACAAACTTGCGATATTTTTAAGATAAGTACTCGCCAGAGGTTTTATTTTTTTTTTGCTGATCATATTATGACGCATTAGGTTTTTTTTCCGGGGGTCGACAGTGTGCGAAAAGCCTGTCTACGCCTGTTTTTCCTGATGCGTCCAACAGTCATTGTTAGTAGCTCCTTTAGGTAGGATTAGTGTAATCTTGTTAGGTTAAATGCACTAGGTGCTTGCTGATGAAATATTGTAAATAAATCTTGTTGTAACCAAATCTGAAATTGTAAATAAATCTAAAATTTTAAATAATCTTAAATAAGTTTTAAATAAATCTTATTTCACGTGGGACCGTGAAATGGTCAGAATGGCCGTTTCGGAATATGTTTAAATGCGGTTCCCCGTTCTTACCTATTTCTTTCCCAAAATCGAGGGAGGACTTGGATACCAGATGAGGGGGGACAACCTTCCAGGCGCGCATGCGCACATGTCCCCTTCCCTTCTATCGTTTGAGGAGCTAACTGGCGAGCACAGAGTAATGGAGACAAGTTAACAGAGAAGAAAGCCAACGTTAAAATGGTGTGCAAGTATTTTTGAGGCTGCCTCAGTGGCGCTATCTACTTTCAGCTAGGATTGAGGAACTACTACGGAAGAGGCGGGGAGGAGAGGCCACACTCTTCAAACCGCTTCTTTTCAAATCCTTTCGAATGACCAGAAATCACTGGGCTGAAAGCTGAATGTGGGAGCCCGAGAAGCGTTCTGATTGGTGGAGCTCCAGGACGTAGTTATAGCGGAAAGAACCAGATCGCGTTCACGGCCGGTTTACGATCGTTTGTTCCCAACCTCATCATCACAAGTCACCTTGTTTATCACATATTTTTCTCATTGGTGCGTAACCGGCCGCATCCAAGTAATTAATTTGATGACATTTAGTTATATTCGCGATATGTACGAAAAAATCGGGCGATATTCAATAATACACTGGGTTTCAAACGTTTCTAAGGGTGGCAGTTGTCGATTCAACATTCGAACTACTGGCGATAGGCACAACAACAATTGCATGAGGAACTCTGAAAATATCTTTCGCCTCGATTGGTTTTTCCAAGTAATTTTTGCAAATTGAAATGAAGATGAAACGAAAAGTTATCAATTTCTGGTCATTCGAAAGGATTTGAAAAGAAGCGGTTTGAAGAGTGTGGCCTCTCCTCCCCGCCTCTTCCGTAGTAGTTCCTCAATCCTAGCTGAAAGTAGATAGCGCCACTGAGGCAGCCTCAAAAATACTTGCACACCATTTTAACGTTGGCTTTCTTCTCTGTTAACTTGTCTCCATTACTCTGTGCCAGAAATTGATAACTTTTCGTTTCATCTTCATTTCAATTTGCAAAAATTACTTGGAAAAACCAATCGAGGCGAAAGATATTTTCAGAGTTCCTCATGCAATTGTTGTTGTGCCTATCGCCAGTAGTTCGAATGTTGAATCGACAACTGCCACCCTTAGAAACGTTTGAAACCCAGTGTATTATTGAATATCGCCCGATTTTTTCGTACATATCGCGAATATAACTAAATGTCATCAAATTAATTACTTGGATGCGGCCGGTTACGCACCAATGAGAAAAATATGTGATAAACAAGGTGACTTGTGATGATGAGGTTGGGAACAAACGATCGTAAACCGGCCGTGAACGCGATCTGGTTCTTTCCGCTATAACTACGTCCTGGAGCTCCACCAATCAGAACGCTTCTCGGGCTCCCACATTCAGCTTTCAGCCCAGTGCTGGCGAGGTAGGAAAAGAAACGCATCAGTCTGCTTCCAAAGCTTGTATGTTTCAAAACGAATATAACATTTTCCATTTTTTCTATTTTTCTCTTTTATTTTTCCCCTACTCTTTGATGTAGAGAATCCTTTCTCGAAATATACACAAGGTATGATATAAATATCATACTTACCTTCTTATAATGCTGAAATAAAAAACGCTGCAAATTATTACACAATGGTTTATTATTTTTCTATATAGATCACTCGTCTGCAAAGCCACCAACCATCCAACATGAAGAAAAACATCGATCGCATTTTGGTCAGCTAAAATTTTAACGGAGATTAGGCCTCTTTTGCGATTCACACTCGTGTTTCTGATTTATCTTACATGAAACCCTTAAATTCTCGTAGGGAGCGAACGGTTTGTCCTACAGGGCTCTGCGTGGTCTCAAAAAATTCTATAGAATCTTAAATTAAATGAAAAACAATACCTTTACATCAAAATTTTTTGAGTTAGGGCGTTTTCAAAATTTCAAAATTCATTTTTGAACCCTTAGAACTGACCTACAGCAACCAAAATCTTCGGGGCACAACTAGACCCCAAATGGAGCCTACATACCAAATTTCATCAAAATCGGTCAATGCTAACTGGCAAAAGTGCCGCGTACGGCGGACGGACGGCCAATTTTGGTTTATTATTTTCAATAATGAACCTTTGGAATCGACCAAGAAAAAAAAATTTAACACCCCCTCAAAATTTGATGGTTTACGTTTCAAGGTACGTAGAATCCAAAAATCTAATAAAAATTTGGCCGTCCGTCCGCCTTACGCGGCACTTTTGCCGATCGATTTTGATGAAATTTGGTATGTAGGCTCCATTTGGGGTCTAGTTGTGCTCCGAAGATTTTGGTTGATGTAGGTCACTTCTAAGGGTACCAAAATCAATTTTAAAATTTTGAAAACGCCCTAACTCATAAAATTTCGGTATAAAGGTATTGTTTTTCCTTCAATTTAAGATTCTATAGAATTTTTAGAATTTTATGAGACCGCCCGTAGCTCTGTAGGACAAACCGTTCGCTCACTACGAGAATTTAATGTTTGGATGTACGATACATCAGAAACACGAGTGTGAATCGAAAAAGAGGCCTAATCTCCGTTCAAATTAAAGCTGACCGAAATTCGATCGATGTTTTTCTTCATGTTGGATGGTTAGTGGCTTTGCAGACGAGTGATCTATATAGAAAAATAAAAAATAATAAACCATTGTGTAATAATTTGCAGCGTTTTTTATTCGATTTTTGGATTCTACGTACTCCGAAACGTAAAACATAAAATTTTGAGGGGGTGCTAAATTGTTTTTTCTCGGTCGATTCCAAAGGTTTATTATTGAAAATAATAAACCAAAATTAACCTTTTCGCGCCCGGATTCCCGAGTGCCTACTGTCCCTCACAGCCCGCCCGCCGACAGCCCCTTCTGTTCCCTCAGTACCGCATTATTTTGGCGACTCGGTGGTTCGTCCGAAGTTGTTTCCTTGCATAATATTATTGTACTTTTTTTCGCGTGATACTTTCTGTTATGAGTTCATGAGAATTATTGAGATTATGTGCATTATTTATTCATTTACTAGTTAGTTAAACATAATGGAAATAATAAAATTAATGTAGAATAATTGTGATACCTCATGACTCGCTCTAATTTCTATTCAATTCGATCAATATAATTTATTGTTTTCCACTTACATTCTGTTCAGGAAAATTCCTATAATTTGATAACTTTTTCTGGTGGGGAAAACCAAAAGTTGGAAGAGGGACAAAACATTTTTGCGAATATTCCTGAGCAGAGTTCAAATAGGCGGTGAAATATCTGAAAAGCGGCAATATCTTTGACAGGCCTACCGCCAAAAATACCAAAATAGAATTAGAAGGGTTGAAAAAAACGTCTGCCAAGTTGGGTGGGCAGTATAGCTTCATCACTCATCGTAACATGGACGTATAGAATCAGTTGGCGAAAAAATTATGATTCTTTATTTAGCGGTCCACCGTCTAGGACCTAACCCACACAATCCCTGAAAATTTCATCGAAATTGGTTGAATAGTTGCGGAGTTTTGGTTGTAACAATAAATTTAAAGTTCGCGCATGCGCAGAGGCTATTGCTTGACCAATTTGATTGAAACTTATAGGGTGTCTCTTAGGCCGCGGCTAAGATAGGAGCGTCGAGCGAGCGAAAAGGGTCAGGTATCGACGCTCTAAAAATAGTTTACCCTTGTTCAGGTAAGGGTGGCTACGGTGGGAGAGGTAAGCGTCGTCGGAAAAATGGTCAACGCTCGACACTCAATCCCGAGTAATATTTTCGTTTGACGCTCAGCTTCTAACGTTCCCTGTCCACTTCTTTATCTAATGTTAGCATTGACCGATTTTGATGCAATTTGGTAAGTAGGCTCCATTTGGGGTCTAGTTGTGCCCCGAAGATTTTGGTTGATGTAGGTCACTTCTAAGGGTCGAAAAATGAATTTTGAAATTTTGAAAACGCCCTAACTCAAAACATTTTCATATAAAGGTATTGTTTTGCCTTCAATTTAAGATTCTAGAGAATTTATAAAGTTTTTTGAGACCACGCGGAGCTCTGTAGAACAAACCGTTCGCTCCCTACGAGAATTTAAGGGTCGGACTTACGATAAATCAGAAACACGAGTGTGAATCGCAAAAGAAGCTTGATATCCGTTCAAATGTTAGCTGACAAAAATACGATTGAAGTTTTTCTTCAAGTTAAACCTTCTTGTAATAATTTGCAGCGTTTTTGGATTCTAGGTACCTACCCTTAAATTTTGAGGGGGGGGGGGGGGGGGAAATTTTTTTTCTTTGTCGATTCCAAAGGTTCATTATTGGAAATAATAAACCAAAACAAGAATGATAAAATAGCAGCAACAATGGACATTCTGGTGAATTCGAAAAATCTTTTCGGGTCTTCTTCGAGTTTGTGAAAAAGTTTGTAGTATTCTCCATCACAATTCCTAAGCACATTAAGTAATAGGGTGAACTCCAAAACTTCTACACACACGGTTTATCAGTAAAGAACTTTTTGAAACAGCTGAATTGTCACTTAATGCAAGGAGCCAAAGTTGTATATTCGCTGGCGTGGTGGTGAACTGACTGGAACTCCCCATCTAGTTCGTCTCCTTCCGCTCGTACTGTAGCCACCCCTTTTTGCTTGACGCTCGACTCTCGACGCTCGACTCTCAACGCTTGACGCTTGACGCTTCTATCGTAGCCGAGGCCTTAGAAGTTAGTCCCTAACTAACCTCCAAATTTGAGCAAAATCGGTTCATTAGAAACCGAGGTTCCAGGAAATTCACGTTTGCGCATGCGCACTCGCTCCTATTGGTCCGAAGGTGCTGAAATTGATAGGGGACCGTCTAGGACCTAACCCGCACAATCCCTGAAAATTTCATCAAAATAGTACCACAGGTTAGTATAGTTTTGCCCGGGACAAGGATTGACCACAGACAGACACGGAACCAAAATTGTTCGGGAAGCTCTAAAACGCTAAAAGCAAGTGGAAATTTTGATTTTGGAGGACATTTTTTTTTTTTTCACTTCTTTCACGAATACAAAGCTTCCCTACCTTCGGTAGTGAGGAAGCAAAAAAAAACAAGACAGTGACCAAATCGGCGAAGATCAAAGAGAACCAACTGTTTGAGGTGCCGCTGCATCTCAGAACTTACCTACTAGATCAAGGATAAACTACCGACCAAAAAACGCCTACAAACAATGATTTTAGAGAGAAAAAAAACACTTAAACCGTTCAAGGATTATATACACTGTTGTGTGGACGCAATATCATGAGGTTTGCAATGGACATTACACCCTGGAAGATCGTAGTTTCACGTCGAAAGAGCTCAAGTCTCAGAACGGCTATTATCGGCGGCGGGCAGCTACGGAAAGTACAGCCGTCCGATATAATGTGAACGCTATATTATAGCATTCGCACTTTGAATTAAACCTTTGGCGAATTGATTTAAACTTTCCGCAAAATGAATTAGACTTCCCGTAAATTGGATTAGACTTTCTGCAAAATGAATGAAACTTTCCGCAAATTGAATTAGACACCCGAAAAGTACCTAACCACCACGGTCCCGATTGATAGTCCAAACTCTGCCGACACAGAGCCTGATACCTTCCTGTTGATTGGTCCACAATCCTTATCGTTGCATGGTTCAGCATTCCTTCTCTATGTTGTTTTTCCCGGACCTAATTGGACCGGTAGGAACGGAGGAAAACGTATTCCTTCTCTCTTGCCTAGTTTATTATCTCAGTGCCTCCGTCTCCGTTGTTGGTAAAATGTCCGATTTTTGTTCATTGGTAGAACGTTTTCTAAAAATTAAAAATCACGCAAGAGGTCTTCTAGGCATCTAAAGAGAACACCAACTTCCAGACGTAATCACAGAAAGTGTTCAATCCATCACGCCACAAGATTGTGCAAACTACGTGATTGATAATATCTATCACGTAGTTTGCAATCAATACAAAGTCAATACAAAAAGGCAACAGTTAAGGAGAGGTCGTTCTGGAGCAGCAGTCGGAACATAATATGTTCCGACTGCTGCTCCAGAACGACCTCTCCATTAACTGTTGCCTTTTTGTATTGATTTTTTGTTTGACTTATGTATTAATTTTCTATTTTCTGTACCGTTTTGTATTTTCTGAACACCATTTGTGCTTACAATTATACATTTTGTTGAAGTTGAAATTTTTTTTTACTACAGATTTGGCTAAGGTCGAATTCTTTTTGCGAAAAGTTTAATTCATTTTGCGAAAAGTCTAATTCAATTCGCGAAAGGTTTAACTCAAAGTGCGAATGCTATATGACGTTGTCGGGCAGGAAAGGGTCAAATTCACAAAATTAAAAGGTGTTATGTTAAATTCAAACAAAATTCGAATCCCACAAATTTCAATTCTCATCTGGTAAATTCAAACTAATATTCGCAAAACTCAAATCCTATTTCGCTAAATACACATCACTAAAAATCAAAAAGTGTACTCTCGAAATAAACCACACGAACTATTCCAACGTACTTTCGGTGTGGCACACCATTACAAGTTTCACCCCACATCCCTTTCTACATACAATCGTACAGATGACGATTAATTGACTGGTTCTGACCATTCTTCACTCACAGGGATTTCAACAGACGTACAAACGAATTTACGTACTTCAGGACTTTTCCCATACAGGACACTAACGACACACGTCTTTTCACATGCAAATGCCTTTTCCACTCTTCACACGTGGTTCACCAATCTCATATGATCTTCAAACGTAATAAATCAACAATATAATTTGCATGCTGTATTGGGTCAGACCAGTGCAACTCTTACGAAATTCGACTAACACAAATACCAGATAAATGCGAAAGACAAGCACCATGTTCTAATCGGGCAATGGACATAATAGCCGACTGATTTCTCGTTCAAAATCAGAGCAATGAATTCATATCGGACGATTGAGTTATATGATTACCTACGTAAACGATGGCTTCTACATTACAAATTACGAACAAGTACCTAATCATAAACAAGGAATAACCTTTCCAGAATAAATCGTGCGAAGATTTCCAATATTCTAATGGAGGACAGGTGCGAGTGATGCTATGAAGTACATCTGAGCACGTCTGGGTGTCCAGTTCAGGCTTGAGAAATTTGGTTTTTGATTTGGTAAGTACCATTCATGATTGAGAGCATGGTCCACGCCGAAATAGGTTCGGAAGAGGTGGAAAGCTAGGTGCAAAGGTCTCTCCAGGTGTATGTTAGAGAGCGAGTGTGCTGGACAGCTAGTTTTGGTTTATTATTTTCAATAATATAAAACGCCAACCGTACGTACGTATGCACGGAGGGGTCGTGGCAGAGGGAGAGTTGTAGGCTGGAGGGGTTGGGGGCGGGAGGAGTCGGAGGCGAAAGGAGTCGGAGGGGTTGGGCGCGGGAGGAGTCGGAGGCGTTGGGCGCGGGAGGAGTCGGAGGCGAGAGGAGTCGGAGGGGTTGGGGGCGGGAGGAGTCGGAGGCGAGAGGAGTCGGAGGGGTTGGGGGCGGGAAGGGTCGGGGGCGAGAGGAGTCGGAGGGGTTGGGGGCGGGAGGAGAGTCGGAGGAATAGTCTTTGCCTGCTTTTAGTAGGCTTTTCAGCTAGTTTTCAATAATGAACCTTTAGAATCGACCAAGAAAAAAAATTTTAACACCCCTTCAAAATTTGATGGTTTACGTTTCAAGGTACGTAGAATCCAAAAATCGAATCAAAATTTGGCCGTCCGTCCGCGGCACTTTTGCCACTTAGCATTGACCGATTTTGATGAAATTTGGTATGTAGGCTCCATTTGGGGTCTAGTTGTGCCCCGAAGATTTTGGTTAAGGTTCCAAAATCAATTTTGAAATTTTCAAAACGCCCTAACTCAAAAAATTTTGATATGAAGGTATTGTTTTTCCTTCAATTTAAGATTCTATAGAATTTTTTGAGACCACCCGGAGCTCTGTAGGACCAACCGTTCGCTCACTACGAGAATTTAAAGTTTGGACGTACGATAAATCAGAAACACGAGTGTGAATCGCAGAAGAGATCTAATCTCCGTTCAAATTAAAGCTGACCGAAATGCGATCGATATTTTTCTTCATGTTGGATGGTTGGTGGCTTGGCAGATGAGTGATCTATATAGAAAAATAAAAAATAATAAACCACTGTGTAATAATTTGCAGCGTTCATGGAATTGTAGTTGGTAAGGGTTTTTTGAGCTCGCCAAGCAGAGATCGCTAAACGCTTCAATTTAGTGGCTTCTTCGCAATTCTGATTCCACCACAGGTTGGATTTTGAGTGATTGGGAAGGATTTTTTGGGGAATGGATTGATCTGCAGCGTCGAGTACAATCTGTTCCCATCCATCATAGATTTGTTGAAAGTTGGAGGTGGTTAGATTCTCAAATTGAGTGGCCCTAAATTGATCGTAAATTAATGTGTCAAATTTCTCCCAGTCTGCCTTTTTAAGATTCCATAGATTCCAGAGACGAAAGCGGCATCTTTAGCAGATTTACTTTGATTAGGTGGGGCGATTCTGGCTTCTTCATCGCTTTGTAAGAGGATGAGTGGGGAGTCTAACATGGCGTCGAAGATCTGTTGACCCCTGATGTCTACGTCAGCGGATCCCCAAAGAGTGGTGGGCATTAAGATCACCACACAGTATGACCCTGGCGTACAGTGTCTGATCAAAGAGGTTTACCCAGAAGGAGTTGTGTATTCTTATACCAGGGGGGGGCATAAATATTCAAAATTAGTAGGGGGCTTGAGGAGAGGGTGATTTCTACAGCTAAAACTTCTACTTCTGTGGGGTTGGGGAAATTGAGAGGGATAACTTTACAAGGTAGATCATTACGGACTAAAGTGGCAAGTCCTCTTCTCCCGGGCATGCTATTGTTATCAAGTCTTAGGATCTGGTAGTGGGGCATTTTAAAGGATTTGTCAGGGGAAAGCCAGGTTTCCTGGATAGTTAAAACATCTGTTTGGGAGTCGAGGGCTAATTGAGAAATTGTTGATAATTTTGGAAGCAGACTCCTAGCGTTCCAATTGATAATTGTGAAAAGGGCGTTAGTGTTAGCATTCATTGAGAAGATTACAGGAGGGGAGGTGTTCCACAATCAAAAATATAAATTCTTTCGTGTTCGAAGATAGGTAATGTTTGTCCAGAAGGGATCTCAGTTCTAGGGAGAAAGTAGTTAGGGGTTGCAAGAAGGTGTGAGGTAAATGGGGTGTGGATAAGTGCGAGGGGTTGGGTGAGCAAGGAGTAGAGTTCTGTGAAGAAATGGGTAGGTGAGTTTTAGAGTATTGGGAGAGAACGGGGTTAAGTGGGGGGTGGAGGATGTTTTTTGGTAATATTGCTTAGTCAGATCTCTAATCTTGGCTTCGTGATGAAATATTTTAGAGCTGTGAGCTATGAGATGTTGGAGTAAAGGATATGACTTATTGCCAATTACGTGGCCAGTGGAATTGCAGGCAAGGCACTTGTAAGCTGACGGTGGGCAAAGTGAGTGTGTTTTAGTCAAGCCACATTTTTTGCAGCGGGGTTTCAATTAGCTTGAGCAAGCGATATGGCCATAGCGGAAGCAGTTGGTGCATAATCTGATTTTGTGAACATATCGCACATCCGGAGTAAGACTGGTATAAGTCAAAAAACCCAACTGATGGGAAATCGCATTTAAAGATTTTCGACTTCTTTGTTGTTCTATAACAGTCATCTGAACGAATTTTTTCAATATCTCAAGGGTCTACGGCACTCATATACTATTTAACTATCATGTGCTATACCAAAATTGCTTCGTTACCTCTTCATTTGCGACCAGCATGCTTAAATTGATCAAATTCCTATGATGTACCACTATTACTCCAAGAAATGGTGGAACATCTCAAAATAAACCAGAGTTGTAATTCTAAAAGTGGAACCAATACATGACTTTTCGGATCAAAAGTGGTACATCTCATATTATACCAACGTTACAACATGCAGACCAAAGAGAAATTCCATTTTGTTTTGGAGAAATACTGGTGCATCTCAAAATGAACCAGTATTGCAATGTAATTGTAATTTAAAACTAGATCAACCACTCTAATTATTGTTGGATCAAAAGCGGTACATCTGATATATACCAGTATTACACATACCTTGAGTTCATCACACTTCGGCGATTGGCGCATAACTGAAGTGATCCAGTCTTGCTCCGACGCCATGGTAGAAGAATGGCTCAGAACCACACTGGTTTATCTGCTCTCTAGCGGCCAATAACTAAGTTATCGTTAAACCCGTTCTACCCCCGTGTAGAGCTCGACGAGAGCTATCTGGTGGAATATATAACTCAAAACCGCCAATTTCGGACTTATACCAGTCTTACTCCGGATGTGCGATATGGTTGTACACGGTATTCATTATATACAACTATGCAGGTTGTCATGCGGGAAGTGCCTGTAGGCAAGTTCAGCCTCTGTATAGAGGTGGACATTGGTGTCAGAGAGGCATGATGGTTGCAATTGTGTATCGGTAGTTGTTCCATGGGCACATGCTGCGTTGGTGGGGAGGGTTGATGAAATGATTTACGGTGGTTCTAATGTTAGGATCGTGGATGATTAACCTAGACCAAGTTCTGCTGGTGATGAACAGGAGATGGGCGTCGAAATAAGGGATACATGCGAGGGTATGAAAGGAGAGGTCTTGACTGCACCCAAAATCTGTCTCAAACTCTGTTTTGCAAGAGCTGCATTTTTCGACTGTTGCGAGACAGTCCCCAGTAGTACAGATGGGCTCTGTAATTGATCTTCGGTAGTATTGCATATTTATACAGAGTCTCTTGCACAGTAGGGTGGTTTCCCCATCCCGAGCCCCTCAGGCATTTCATAGCTAGGATATCGTTGTTGCATCGCTCGATTATCAGAGAGGTATGGAAATCGCCCCTAAGATGGTTGTCCAAATGTATGCCCAGGTAATTGTGTGACTTAGCGGCTTTTATTGGGTCAGTGCTACTTGGGAGATGGAGGTCCAAAGTTCTTAGCTGGTGATCAGGGAGGCCATCAAAGAAGGATATAATTTTTGTCTTGTTGAGGTTAATAACCAGTCCAAGGTCAGCAAACGATTGGCTGATTGAAAGGATGTTTTGTTTCATCTGTTACTGGTTGGAGTAGGGATTTTTCCCTTGCACCATAATTGAAAAATCATCCGCATAGCTGAGTATTGTGGTGTTGGGAGTGTAGCCTAAGAATGGATTGTTTGAACATAGATATTGAATCGGAAGGGGGACAAGACACTGCCTTGATCCAGTCCTTGACTTCCTATAGCGTTATTGACTCCATCCGTATAGAATTTGCAGGAAAAAAATTTGAAGACCCAGGCTGTAATATGGGGAGACACCCATGTACGTCATTATTCGAACAAGCTCGGCAACATAGACTGCATTAAAGGCTCCTGATATATCGAGATAGCAAGCCATAGTAGTCAATCCTTTATCCTTGCCGGTGAGAATATGCAGATATGCTTCAGAGAGGCAGTTAAGACAAGAGCGTTTCCTTCTAAAGCCATGTTGGTTGTTAGGTAGGATGGAGTTGGATTCCGTGTATGATTCAAGCCTTGACTATTGAGTATTTTAACTGGACAGGAGATGAGAGAGAGTGGTCGTATGGATGTGGAAGACTGATCTTTTTTCAGGTAAATGATTTTTATCTTAGTCCATTGTTGTGGTATGACGTTGTTTAGCAAGAGAGAACAACGCCGCGGGCACAGCAAGATGTTATAACCTTCACCAGACATAACCGTTTTTCAGCCAGAGGCAGGAAAAATGTACTACATCAGGAGATGAGAGACACACCACCGTTCACTTCACTCGTTTATTATCAACTCCCCCCATACATCGATACATGCACTTATCTCGATACCTACCATATCGATTACTATATCGATCTATAACATCGGTAGTAACGAACAGTACACTCATCCCCCCCCCCCCCTTTTTTTTTTGGAGACGCCGTAGAGCACAACTAGATAGTTTCCCACGACGAACAAAAAAAGGTCTGTGCAGACGGCACAAGATTTTGTCACACACACACACAAACGGACATTTACCTATGGTTTTTTTTCGCGGATTTGGATTCAGTATGGTTGTAAAACGGATTAGTGTGTGGTTATTTTTTTTCTGTTGAGTGTTGTCCAACTTTACCCCAGATCGATCGCATAAGGACGCCCAAGTCTTACTGTGGGACGTCCTAAAAAGACTGAAAATTATGTACTCCTGAAGAAAATTATGTACTCTTTCTTCTGAACTGATCGGATTTTTTTTTTTTTTTTTTTTTTTTAGCTGAAAGTTAATAACACTGACTATTTATTGCAGCAATATTAATTTATTTGAGAATGACTTTGCTGTGTATTCTTTTCAATTATCTTACACTTTTTTGACATCCACAGGAAGAAAAAAAAAATAGGTATTGGAATTCGAGCCTGAAGACGACTTGCTTCTTCTGAAGGAAGTTGCCGCCGAAAATCTCTTTGAGAACGGTACAAGATGGAAACTGTTGGCTGGAAAAATGAAGGGTGTGGTGGCCAAACCATTTTCTGCTCGGAATCTGAGAGAGCGGGTTAGTTACCTGCTCTCCAGATTTGAGATTCACGTTGCAGAATGGAAGGTGAAGAGTGGGGTAGACGAGGCTGTCAGCGAGAGGGTGCAACTACTTGAAGAAGTTCGGACCATGAGGTTGGAGTTTGCAGGAAAAAAAGGCAACACTAAGGCTGCAGGGGCAAAGGCTGCCAAGGAAAGTATGGAGAATGTAGCAAAAACGTTATTCTCAGGAACTGTTGTGTTCGATGGGGTATGTAGTATTAATTTATTGCCTTTGTTAATATTATAGTTTCATCAGTAAAGGAGGGTGGGTACAAAATAAAGCTCCGCTCCTGATTTTCATGAAAACTGTAGGTGAGGAGCGCTAGGGTGACATAGTCGTGCTCCACAAGTAATCAGACTGCGAGGGATCTCCTAAAACACTCTGAAACCGGAAACAGGTCTTTCAGTTTCGTGTCTTGTGACGACTTTTTTCGGTAACTCTAATTGCGGACTAAGGGTTAAAAATACGTACTGTTTGGACGCATTCAATAAATCACACAAACCTTTTTCCTAAATATTCAGTAGAACATGTGTCTATTCAATATTTTATCGTTGAGATTATGAGCTGCTAAAATCAGAAGCGATAAGTACCTACCTAACAAATTCACCTACAAAGTGAACCCTATTTACAACTCATTTTTTGGCCATAAATTATCCAAAAGTCCTATTATAACACAGCATCAAAAAAAAGTGGGATGCCTACTTTTCCAACCGCTGCCCTTGAACGTTCATCATTCATTTTTGCGGTTTATATGTAGATAAGTAGGTTGATAAACCAAGCAGGAATAAGCATGCGATGTGATATATTCATTATTTATGCCTATAATTAATTACTAATTTCTCCTGTAGGTATCATGGCAATAACAACTTCAGCAACTACTAATAAAGTGTATGCATTCGAAAACGAATGGTTGCAACCGAATGAATACCTATTTCGATTTGTTGACAAACGTCGACGTTAATAAATGCTGTCTTGTAGCCCCTGTACGACCAAACCCAGGGGAAATTTTCATTTACCGAAATGAGAGAAAAAAAGAGACTGGATGTGTGGCGAACAAATGGTCGAAAAAACATTCCAGCAAAGAATCCTACATTGTTTGATTCCTACATTGATTTTCAGAGACGAGCCATTGTTCTGTTTGAGGAAAAAGAAAAAGCCTTCACAACCCTCATTCACTACATGGGGTCAGTTGATCATGTAGTGGACCAACCTCATGGAAATAAGAAGGTGGATGTTAAGCCTCATGCAAGGACAGCTGCCTCTGTATTAGATGAGCAGAAAGCAGAATGACTGCTCAACCTAAAAAAGTATATCGGCAGCAATGCGTTGCAAAGGTTGAACCTGAGGGTACTCCTGATGTTGCCCCCTGACTCAAAACAGGTGGAAAATACTCTTTTTAATGAACGGCAGAGGAGCTTGGTCTCCCAAGATGATATGTACGCTCTGTACGTACTAGCTCACCACCTAACAAGATTTGTTAAGAGGCTTGAAATCGCTCCTCAATTTTTGTGTGTTGTGTATTCTGATAACATGAAAAACCTTCTCAATAAATTGAAAGATGTACGAACGACTTTATACTATGATACAACATTTAATCTTGGAGATTTTCATGTGTCTCCCCTTGTTATAAAAGATGAGAGATTCGTTCAACACCCTACCATTCCATTGGCTTATAAAGTTCATGACACAAAGGAAACAAGAGTACACAGAGAATTTTCCAAATTTCTATGTGACGAAGGTTGGGAGCTGGAAGGGAAAATTCCTCATAACTGACCGTGATGTATATACGTAGAGGTACTAAGGACGCTATTCCTAACTGCCTTTCTTTTGTGTGTTGGAATCATATTCAACAAGATGTTAAGGCCAATCATCCCCGATTTTAATAAGATTTTTTTTTCACCAGATGGCAGCACCGGCGATTGTAGCAAAAGGGGCAGTTGTAGTTCCAGTTTCTCTCTTCACCAGTTCAAGCGATTTTCATTTTGAAAACGGGAATGTACTCATTATTAGTTTCCAAATGGCGCTCTGCCAAAATTTTCAAAATAAAATTGTAATTTCAATTCTATTCAGAATTTTAAAGTTCAAATTTTGAAAATCATTTCACATTTTTCAAAATCTGCGCTTATAGCGCCAAACCTCTAACTCACCTGAGTACGAAAAAAATTTTTTATTTGAAATTTATTGAATTAATTGGTTGCAAAGCGTCGACGGCGAAGAACAAAGGAATTTCTAAAAAGGGGGTGATTAGCAGCTGAGTCCCCTACGCCTCTGGACTCTAGACTTGTTGTCACCTTCCCCTCCGCAATCCTCACAACTGGGACTCCCATTCTTGTTAGTTCTTTCTGATTACGATTTTGTGACTTCAAGTCTGCTCGTTTCTTCGCTCTGAATTTTCTCTCACCTTGATTGAATTTTGGAACTTCCTGAATAATTTTGGTGTAGGTATGTCTGTTCGTCTGACGGTAATCAGAAGCCTACCTACCTTTCCATGTTATAACTATTTATCTGCGTACTTATTTCCTTCCTACTTGCGAAACTACGAGAATAAATAAAATTGAGATAATAATAATAAAAATGAAAATATTTTTAAAATAATAATATTAAATAATAATAGAAATAATAAGAAAACTACGAGAATAATAAAAATTGTTTATATTACCAAAAAAAAGAACATATTTTGATTGGAGATTGATGTTAGGTAAGTAAGATACTTCCTTTAGGTAGGTACCTTCCTCCTAAAATCAGGGTGACTAACACTGGCATTTCCCTTGGAAAATATTCTATGAAACTTTTACTCGAAATTTAGTCGTATCAACACAGAATATAAAATTTGATGTTTCCGGACCAAATTTGTGGTCATAATATTTTTCATTTAGAACATCAGAAACAAACATTTTCCCTTTCTTTTCGTTTTAGAACTCATTGAACAACTTCGGTTCTGGGTCTATCAATGGTAAACGTCTGTCTGTGTCCTCGTTCCGGGCTGTACTATGCGGAAACATGATCCGACTTAGATAAAATTAACACACATCAGCCTCAAGACAATCTTTGAATGCCATCTAGGTAGGAACAGGTGCGCTGTCAACTGTTTGCTCGATTTTGCTCAAATTTAGCTTTTTACAATCTAATCGGGGGGTTTCCAAATGTTTACCAAGTGGAAGTGGTACATAGGTTTGCTCGTATTCATTACCCGTATGGCTAGGTAATATGAAAATTTTGTTTAGATGTATCCGAGATTTCAATGCTGGATTTATGTGATTATTTGATGGAGAAGAAATTTATAGCGGAACTTCCACGGTCCAACCTACACCCATCCCTACTTATCCTACGGAATCCTACAATATTTGTGGAAGTTATGGGTTCCTTCTTCTTTGCTGGCGTTACAGCCCAGGGTGGGCCTTAGCCTGCTCAACAACCTTCCTCCAGTCTTCACGTCCAGCAGCCCGCGTTTTCCAGTCCCGGAATCCCGCACGCGCCACGTCCTCTTCGACCTCGTCAGCCCATCGCAGTCGTGGTCTTCCTCGTCCTCGGGTTCCTCCCGGTTTTCCGAGGAAAACTTTTTTTACTGGATTGTCCTCAGTCATGCGAACGACATGACCAGCCCAGCGGAGACGACCAAGTTTAACAAATCTGACTACATCCACATCCCTGTACAGCTCGTACAGCTCAGAGTTCCTTCTTCTCCTCCAGACTCCACCTTCATACACTGCACCGAAAATTCTCCTCAGAATCCTCCTTTCGAAGGTTCCGAGCATGAATTCTCCTTGCCTACCCAATGTCCACGTTTCAGACCCATAGGTCAGCACTGGACGAATCAGGGTTTGGTACAGTTCACATTTCACTTGGTGAGTCAAGAGGCGTGACTTTAGATACTTCACGAGGCCCCAATAGCACTTGTTGGCAGCTGCCAATCTATTCTTTATTTCTGGCATGGGATCCCCATCTGCAGATATGAGGGAGCCAAGGTAAACGAAGCTGTCAACCTTTTGAATATGGTAGTTACCCACTTCGAAATTAGTATTTGTTTGTCCTGTAGTTTTGGTAGTCATGTACTTGGTCTTGCCTTCATTGACATACAGGCCCATGGCTTTAGCACCCTCAAGAAGTGAGGCAAATGCTCGCCTTAGATCTCCTTCGCTGCGGGCCACCAAATCAATATCATCGGCGTAGGCTAATATTTGGACAGACTTATAGAATATAGTTCCTCTAGTTTGAATTCCTGCATCCCGAACGACCTTCTCAAGAGCCAAGTTGAACAAAAGGCATGACAGGGCATCACCCTGGCGCAATCCATTCCTCGTCGGGATACTAGGGGTCTGCAAACCTTGAACTCTCACGGAGCAGGCAGAGTGCTGCATCGTTACTTCAACCATTCTGACGAGTTTGAGCGGAATCTGAAACAATTTCATGTTATGGGTTCCTACGGCAAGGAATTTACGTTAGCATGCTCATAAGATGCAATCAATTTGGGGACAATTTGCTAAAAATTTGTTACAAGAATTTTTTGCGAATTGCGAACTTGATGAAACTTACAGGGTAGGTAACACTTAAACTCATCATCCTTGAAAAATCATCAAAATAGTACTCACATGGTAACACCTAAACCATCCTTGAAAAATCATAATAATAGGACTGGATTACCTTGCTCTTGTACTCTATACTCGCATTCATATGGTTTTCTTTGATCACCCGTGGCTCAAGTTCGGAGAAGACCTACATAAAACCCATAAGGACCATATCGATAAATTGGAAGTTCTATCACTCAGTAGGTAAGTATGAACGGCGATATAGTGATTATTCTCGGGTGAATATGATGTTTAATAACTTGAAAAAATTATCACAGAATAGTAGCGAGAACATGAAAAATGAATTATACTACAGGATTTGGTTCTCTAAGTAGCAAAAAAATTCCTTTCGTTTATTTCTTTTGCTAGATTTTTTTCTTCGACGGATGTATCTTCTTTTTTGCCATGGAAGTACGTCTCATTATGGTTTCAACTCTGAAATAAACAAAGTAAACCGAAGTAAACAGAATAAACAATCACTAGTAATTCGCGACCTATGCTTTCCTTCACGCAGGGACGGCCGCAAAAAGTAGGTATTCACTACGGAAAAAGGCACTTCACTAAGACCAACGTAGAACGAGGTGGCTCTCTTCTTCCAAGTACCCGGCGACCACCCCATGTTGTTGTCAACGCACCGGATTGACTTGTGACCCCCGAACTCATTGTTTGGGTCTCATTCCTCACCTGCCTTCGATTTTTTTGAAGTCGACGCATTCTCCGCCTCGACGCTTTACGATCGCGCTGCACACACTATCTTCAAAATTGCAATTTTTATAGACTCTCACTTAATTGCCGTTGTGCGCTATAATCCCACTTATTCGAAAAAATTATCCTGAAAGCCCAAAATAAATATTTCAAAATTATAAAATTTCAAAAAATGTACAATTTGAAGAAATTAACAAGAGTTAAGGGTTGAGCGCCATTCACATGTGTGTGCTGAGTGCAATAAATCTTTCAGATTGAAAATTGGATGAACAGGCGAGGAGAAAAACGAGATCTACGTTTGAGTTCATTTTGAAGCGCAACGTGGTGGCTGTTTCTGGAACTATTCCCGGGATGATTGGCCTTAGAAATTGGGTGTTGAAACATGTCTACAGTGATGAGAATGTATGTGAGTCATGTGTATGATCTTCTCGATAGTAAAACATACTATGAGCTCATTGATAAATTGGATGGAATGCAGACCCAGTGGAGCAAAATGTTTTCTGAATATTTTCATAAGTACCTGAAACGAGATGTAGTGGACAGCTGTAGGTACGTTCTTGAATCACATGGAATTTACACACTGGGTCTGTTGTAACCATAAATGCATCTGAGAGCTTCAATTCGCTGTTGAAAAGGCTCAATGATAACCGAGCGGTACTTCTCCAATCACTAGTTTTGGGTCTGTTCGGAGAGGCAGTCCGGAACAGTTCGGAACCAAACCAGAACTGAAAAGGGGAGGGGATAGAGGCGAATGGGCTCCTCCAAGCCCCTCCGAACCGTTCAGGACTGCCTCTCCGAACAGATCATAATCATAGTATGATAACCTGCTGTCCTCCATCATCTAGGAAGGACCACCAAAATGTTAACCCAAACAAGTGCATCATCTAGGAAGGACCACCAAAATGTTAACCCAAACAAGTGCAATACGAAAACAAGTGCCTAAACAAAAAAATGAGTGATTTATTGTTTTGTTCATTCTATATTAATTATTATCCTAGTGATGGAGAGATGTCACACTGATGGAGAGAAACATAAAAGGCATTTTCACACATTTTTGTGAAAGTATCGATACTTAAAAATATCGATACTTTTTGAAAGTATCGTATCGATACTTTTTGATACTTTCTAGATTTATCGATACGATATTATATCGATACTTTTGAAGTATCGGACATCCCTACTTTCCGCTATAACTACGTCCTGGAGCTCCACCAATCAGAACGCTTCTCGGGCTCCCACATTCAGCTTTCAGCCCAGTGGTTATGAGGATTTTCCCTTCCAGCTCCCAAACTTCGTCACAAAACATTTGAAAAATTCTCTGTGTACTCTTGTTTCCTTTGTGTCATGAACTATAAGCCAATGGAATGGTAGGGTGTTGAACGAATCTCTCATCTTTTGTAACAAGGGGAAGCACATGAAAATCTCCAAGATTAAATGTTGTATCATAGTATAAAGTCGTTCGTACATCTTTCAATTTATTGAGAAGGTTTTTCATGTTATCAGAATACACAACACACAAAAATTGAGGAGCGATTTCAAGCCTCTTAACAAATCTTGTTAGGTGGTGAGCTAGTACGTACAGAGCGTACATATCATCTTGGGAGACCAAGCTCCTCTGCCGTTCATTATAAAGAGTATTTTCCACCAGTTTTGAGTCAGGGGGCAACATCACAGGAGTACCCTCAGGTTCAACCTTTGCAACGCATTGCTGCCGATATACTTTTTTAGGTTGAGCAGTCATTCTGCATTCTGCTCATCTAATACAGAGGCAGCTGTCCTTGCATGAGGCTTAACATCCACCTTCTTATTTCCATGAGGGTGGTCCACTACATGATCAACTGACCCCATGTAGTGAATGAGGGTTGTGAAGGCTTTTTCTTTTTCCTCAAACAGAACAATGGCTCGTCTTTGAAAATCAATGTAGGAATCAAACAATGTAGGATTCTTTGCTGGAATGTTTTTTCGACCATTTGTTCGCCACACATCCAGTCTTTTTTTCTCTCATTTCGGTAAATGAAAATTTCCCCTGGGTTTGGTCGTACAGGGGCTACAAGACTGTATTTATCAACATCGACGTTTGTCAACAAATCGAAGTAGGTATTCATTCGGTTGCAACCATTCGTTTTCGAATGCATACACTTTATTAGTAGTTGCTGAAGTTGTTATTGCCATGATACCTACAGGAGAAATTAGTAATTAATTATAGGCATAAATAATGAATATATCACATCGCATGCATATTCCTGCTTGGTTTATCAACCTACTTATCTACATATAAACCGCAAAAAATAATGATGAACGTTCAAGGGCAGCGGTTGGAAAAGTAGGCATCCCACTTTTTTTGATGCTGTGTGATAATAGGACTTTTGGATAATTTATGGCCAAAAAATGAGTTGTAAATAGGGTTCACTTTGTAGGTGAATTTGTTAGGTAGGTACTTATCGCTTCCGATTTTAGCAGCTCATAATCTCCGATAAAATATTGAATAGACACATGTTCTACTGAATATTTAGGAAAAAGGTTTGTGTGATTTATTGAATACGTCCAAACAATACGTATTTTTATCCCTCAGTCTACAATTAGAGTTACCGAAAAAAGTCGTCACAAGACACGAAACTGAAAGACCTGTTTCCGGTTTCAGAGTGTTTTAGGGGATCCCTCGCAGTCTGATTACTTGTGGAGCACGACTATGTCACCCTAGCGCTCCTCACCTACAGTTTTCATGAAAATCAGGAGCGGAGCTTTATTTTGTACCCACCCTCCTTTACTGATGAAACTATAATATTAACAAAGGCAATAAATTAATACTACATACCCCATCGAACACAACAGTTCCTGAGAATAACGTTTTTGCTACATTCTCCATACTTTCCTTGGCAGCCTTTGCCCCTGCAGCCTTAGTGTTGCCTTTTTTTCCTGCAAACTCCAACCTCATGGTCCGAACTTCTTCAAGTAGTTGCACCCTCTCGCTGACAGCTTCGTCTGCCCTTCCATTCTGCAACGTGAATCTCAAATCTGGAGAGCAGGTAAATAACCCGCTCTCTCAGATTCCGAGCAGAAAATGGTTTGGCCACCACACCCTTCATTTTTCCAGCCAACAGTTTCCATCTTGTGCCGTTCTCAAAGAGATTTTCGGCGGCAACTTCCTTCAGAAGGAGCAAGTCGTCTTCAGGCTCGAATTCAAATATTTTTTTTTTCTTCCTGTGGATGACAAAAAGTGTAAGATAATTGAAAAGAATACACAGCAAAGTCATTCTCAAATAAATTAATATTGCTGCAATAAATAGTCAGTGTTATTAACTTTCAGCTTAAGAAAAAAAAATCCAATCAGTTCAGAAGAAAGAGTACATAATTTTCTTCAAAACTGATTGGATTTTTTTGGTATCAAATAATACTAACAATATTGAATGGTAACAAACAAACATAAAGCGAGTGTAGACTAGGAACAATTCAAAATGAAAACAAAAGAAGGAAATTAAAAAAAATTACTTGGCAAGAAGAAACATACGTGCGTTAGGTTGTACCTAACCTACCTATGTTATTTATTAAAGTATTTAGTTGTTTAAATGGAGGGAACATCTTCAGTGAATGAGTTTCGGAGCTGGTATGTTACACAAAGGTTTATTATTTTTCTGAAGATCAAGCGTCAGCTTTACCCTCGTCACTACCTACCAATCATGTTTTCGCTTCAAAATGTTGTTTATTTAGATGAAATAAACCCTTCACACTCCATTTGAAGAAATAAAGAATTCCTTGGTTTAGAAATTTGATTAAAGGTTGATTAAGGGAACAAAACATGTACAACCCAAAGAAACGAACATCGATCGCATTTTGGTCAGCTAATATTTTTAAGGTGATAGGCCTCTTTTGCGATTCACACTCGTGTTTCTCATTTATTGTAAGTTCAACCATGGTTCAACCTTCAAGTTCTCATGGAGAGCCAATAGTTTATCCTCTGGGTGGGTCCATTCGATTCTAATAATTCAATGGTACCTATCTCAAATTGGTGAAAAAACAATACCCTCATAACGAGAGTTTTCGAGAGAGGGGCCTTAAGAAGTTACAGCCCTAATGTTTCACCGCGCAGAAGTGTCTGACAAAACCTTCGGGGCACAAGTAGACTCCAAATGGAGCTCTTATACCAAATTTCATCAAAATTGGTCCATGAAAAAGGAAAGTTCCGATGAAGGAAAGTTTCGCGATTTTTTTATATTCGAAATATACGTAGTAGCTACCTACCTACCTCAAATGTAAACCATCGGGGGGGTTCAATATTATGCAAATATTTCCAAGAAGGTACCTATCAACAAGAAAAACGATTAGGTACAGTAAAATCGGGAACGGGACACCAGTTAGCGCCAGGCAGCCGCTATTTGCGGTGGCGAAAAAACTAAGTTTTCCTAACTAAAGATAATGTGGTTGGATGGATATGTTATGTCTTGCCATGCATGAGTTAATTAGTATCCATGGCTCATCTTCCGAATTTCTCTGCTTTCAAGGTCACGAAACAGTTCTCCGATTGTTTGCAACAGCTGATAGCGTGGTAGTGGGGGTATGGCAATACTTGACACAGCGATGACCCCCCGCCACCCACCGATCATCGCCTCTCACAGTCCCGAAAAATTCATTTTTCTGAACAGCTTGCCTTTCATTGCTTTGCCCCGCGCTAGTTTGCTTAACATCTGCAATCATCTACATTACCGACCTCTCCAATTCTATGGTGTGTTGCGGGCTAGCATCCAAGGCAAAATACGTAGGTACTTTCTTATTCCATTCTCCTATTTCATCTAATTTACTGGGTAATAATGAAAAAGTACCTAAATTATATTAAAATTTTCCAAAATTGGCTATTATATTACTTGCAAAAATGGAAATATAGGAGAATCTCAACAAAAATTAATTTATTCATTTTGCTTATTTTTAGTAAGGCAAACAGTGTTTGCTATGTTTGCCAGGAGGAGGCGCCACTGATTAGGTATTTATTTACTTTGTTAGTAAATGCGCCAGTAGTCGCAGAAAACCAGTCGTCCAGAAAACCTACTTTCTTTTTGCTCTACAACCACATGACAGGGCTAAAGAATAAGAGCCATAAGTTAGAATCGTTTAAGGTAAATTCAAAAAATGGTTTTAGTGAATTTTAGAAGAAAACCCCACAGTTCACGAGGAATTCAGGTATTGTGAAAAACAGAGTGGTCATTCAAAAGAAATAGGTGTAATTATTTTTTTTAGTTCGGAAACCCCGAAAATTAAATCACAACCAACCTACAGAGGTGGTATAACATCACAACAATATTCAGTTGGTAAGTAACTACCAAATGGATAACCAGTTAGTATCTGGAACCACTAAACATAAGTTTCTTAAATCTAAAATCAATCCAACATCTCCCGAAAAAAAAGAAACGGTCCACATCTCTTGAAACCATTCACAATCGACTGTGCCATATTTTCTTCACACAGAAGAGTGGCAAGTAGTGGGGCTAGATCACTCTTCGACAGGGACTTGTTAGAGTATTGTGGTTTACTTTGCCATTGTCGTACACTGTCCAGCCACATGGACTTCATTGGCTTGAAAACGCTTACTTCGGCTGGCTGCATAATGTGTGTGGTGTTCGGGGGCAAGGCATACAAAATGATGCCATTATCAGCACAGAACTGGCTATGTTCCAGGGTCAAATGTGACTTGTGGCCATCGACGAATACCAACACCGGTTTTTCAGTAGGTTTTGTTCCTACAGCGACGGCATTTGTAAGGAAACCAACTGGCGCATGCGCAGTTGCCTAACTGCTGTTCCTGCAGGACGAACCGTCGGACGGATCAAACCAACGGCTGTTCCAACAGAATAATCCGTTCAACTGCAGTTAACTCTTTTCATATAACAAAGAGTGGCATCGTAACATAATTTATTCGGTTAGGTCATAATCAGTAGCACACAAACACCTCTACCTGTTTTCGAATCATTATCCACTTTCATCTTGAACTTCTTCACGAGATTAGAGAATTTGTTCTCAACTTGTTTGGGAGTTAGGTTGAGTCCTAATTTCTCGTTCAAACTCTTGGTAGTACTTTCATACAGCTTTTTAAAAGTGGGGATGGAGTGCCCCCACTTTTTTGTAGTTGTTCTTGTACTCGCGGAGTAATATCCTCGTCACCCCGTCTGTCCAAACAGCGTTGGTCGCTGCTGGCTGCAACGCTTGTTCTGAAAAACACAAAATGGGAAGTGTAAATATATGAATTCCCAGAGTTTTCCTCACTTGAGCATGGGGGTCAGTTGGTAGGTATTATGTTCAAAATTACTTCATGATTCTAGATATACCAACGATTAGAAACGGTAACAGAGGGAATTGTTATATCGAATAACACAACAACCCAGATTTCGAATAAATTTTATGAACACAATCGAAGTTTACTTTATCAAGAGTTTTTTTTAAACCCGTAGGTATCAGACGTGACCTAACAACGACATTAACGTGTGGCTTTTCCTTACTACTCTTATTGTACCACATGAAGTAAACCCTTTTTCATAGGAACTTTTCAGTACCCAGCAGTAAAAGACGGAGCCATGAGGCTCGCCGACGCTCCACACGCGTCCCTCCTTGCCGAACGCTCTCGCTCGACCCCGTCCAGCCGGCTGGACGCCCGTACGTGGGGTGGGATCAGTGTATACTAACCCGCAATGCGCTCCCCTACAGCTGAAATCATGTGAAAACAGACCGATAGGGATGGGTATATTGTTGGATAAACAACGCCAACCAGCTATCACAAAATTAAGATTTTTATTAGAAATAGGTAGGTAGGTACCACTGAAAAAAAGAAGAAATAAACCATCAAAGGGTTGCTACTTTATCAAATTCGTCGTATTATCACATTTTCAACATTCATAAAAAGCAGGTACATTGTTAGATTTTCAGTCTCATTTTTCAAGTTTTTATGTGTAAATAAATTATTACCATGAAATATTAGGTAGGTAACAGTGAACATTATTCTACGTATTCTATCCATTCTCAATAATGTCTCATTCAGCAAAATATACCTAGCAATTTTTCAGGAACAACGGCAAAAAATAACACAGTTGGATCCTATGAGCTATGACTAAGAAAAGGCAACAAAGATCGAACTGTCATACAGAGGTAACGATAGGTACATAGAAGCACCAATAAAATGCGCGCCTCTGAGTAAAAAAACGCTGCAAATTATTACACATAGGTTTATTATTTTCAACCGATAACCCTTCTGAATAGATCACCCGTTCAGCACAAAATTATAATGAAAAATTATAGTTTTCATCAAATTTTGAGGGGGGTTAAGAAATTTTTTTTCTTGCTCGATTCCAAAATGGTTCATTATTGAAAATAATAAACCAAAAAAAAATAAACATCAAACAAGTGTTATACTCAATTGTTTGAATCAAAACGATGCGTGGTATTTGAGAAAACAGTACATAGAAGCACATAAAAAAGTACATAGGAAACAGAAGCACGAATAAAATGCGCGCCTTTGAGTAAAAAAAAGAAGTAAACATCACAAGTGTTGTACTCAACCAAATTTGAATCCAAGCGATGCGTGGTATTTGATAAAACAGTCTGTCGAGCAAAGCCCTGGCTGATCCGGACACGCTGGACAATGTGTATTGGTTTTTTTTCGTTATTTTGTTTTTTGAACATTGTCTGCATCGCAAATATTTCCTACTACTTGAAGAGTCATCTGTCTAGTAGGCCTGTGGGAAATGTTGTGCAATTATGAATTTCGATGCCTTTGGTGGGGTAGGTTCTTGAATTCGAAGGGGGCCACACAGGTATAGGACAATTGATTTGCGAAAATCCAAGTATTCCATTTTTCTTGACATTACGGAATAGCGTTTGAACAAAAGGTAGGCATTCAACAACAAAATTTCAAGAATGTGAAACGAAATTTTTTTGTACCATCGCAAGGAACGTTTTTGATTGGTGTGATAAGATAGATATTGGTCAACACGATCAACACCTCCCATGTTCTTGTTATATTCCACAATGAGCTTTGGTTTCATGGTGGTTCTGATACGCCCCTTATCAGGCACCAAATCTGGTAGGAATTCGGTCGAAATACCAAGGACATCCCTTTTGTCTCTCCATTTTGCAACAACAATGGGGTATTTCGGTGGGTCGGAAATTCAGGTTTTTGACCTCAAATTTGGATTCAGCACCCTTGAAAACCTATATACTCCAACTTTAAGCCCAATGATACTATAACATGTGGTAGAAAAATCAATTAAAGAGATCACACGTTTGAAAAAGGCGGGCCGCTATAGATGCACACACACTAGGCAAGGACTACGCCGCGGACAGCCCCGCGCGCGTGTGTGAGTAGAATGTTGTAGTATCCAAGAGGGGTTTCTGTGCATGGACACTTTTTCAAAGACAGTTGGCTAGCTACTTCACGATTGGCTAGCTACGTCACGATTGGCTAGCTACCTCACACCATTCAAATCTTCAACTTTCCTTAGCTTCTCTGATTTTTTAAAAACACTTTCTCGACGAACAGACCCGATTACCGTTATTCCTGAGCCATACTCTTTTGAAAAAAAAAAAAAAAAAATTGACTGAAATACCCCATTCCCTCTTCACTCCATCGCTCGATAACTTCCCCTTTTTTCAGTTTTTTTTAACAACATCTCGCGGGTTATGTTTCCTATTTGCCCTGAGTGTGCCAGTTACCGTTGTTTTTTGATCAAGGAGAGACGCAGCTAGTTCTACACTGTTATAAAAGTTGTCAACATAAAGGGATCTTCCCATCCCCAACAAACCATCCATGAGTTTCATGACAACTTTCCTAGCATGGCCGTCACCACCGACTTCTCGGTCGGCTGCCCCAACGTAGACCAAAAATCTATGAACCAACCCATCAGGTTCAGTAAGCTTATATAGCTTGATGCCATATTTATGACTCTTGAGGGGAAGGTACTGCCGGAAAAAAAATTCTTCCCCTCCACGGAGCCATTGATTCATCTATGCACACAATGTTCGTCGGATCTAATATGGATGAGACTGTGTCATGAAAATAGGTAAATCTTGTAAATCCCGCTTTGGGTGTTCGAGGTGACAGGTATCATCGAGTTCTGAGTGAACCAAACTCCAGTGGTGACCGTGGACGCTCTCATCATCGACAGTATGTTGAGGCGTATCGCAACCGATTCCATACTCTCCCAGTCTTAGTTCTTCCACATATGGCGGAGCCCATAGCCCCAAGTACGACATAGCCCGTTTCCGTTGGCATAATTGTTGGTACGTGTAGCTCTGCATAATTTCATTCTGTAGGTGTTGTCTATGAGAGATGACCATTCACCTACTGCTACGAGGTTGTTAGTATCCAACGTAGTTATGTCTTGCATGTTGTAATATGTATCAATTTTATACATGGAATAATCAACTGTTGGTTTGTCATCCTCGTTAGTCACATAGGCATAGCCTACTCACCAGGTGTTGTGTTGAGTTTCCATTGTAAAGTGAGCTGTAGTATCGATGACTTTCCCGTCCGAATATTCTGTACGACGGAAGGTTGGTGGTAGTCTCCTGCCTGTCAGGGTGCCGTGGTTATGTGTAACCGTATTGATGTTTCAGCTCCATCGAACTGTTTGCGACCCTATCAAGAATTCAGCTACTTCCTTCAACCCTACTTGTCCTTTCTCTTGACGTATTAGCAACTTCTCGATCTGTATTTGCATCAAATTGAACGTCCAACTTCGTAGGTACTAAGTTATCTGTTACTCCCGAGGCATCCTTCCATTCTTCAACAGGTGCTCGTAGTCGTCGCATTCGGAATATTTTATTCATTGGTGACGAGTTTTTTAGCATGATAGCGTCCTTGCTTTCTACATTCATAGTCTGATATGTCGCCAGTCTCAGAATGACTGCCAATTCGCACATCGACGGTGAAGACGGGAAACCTCGTATCTCCAAAATCCCAACTTTTCAGGGGAGAGTAAAAACTGTTTTCTAGGTTCCTATGACACCTTATGTACATAGTTACGACAAATATTTCAAGTTTTTGATTCAAACACCTGTTCTTCAAAATAGTCTGAGGTGGCAACTATCACGTCTTTGGTAATAGGAGTTACGAGGATTCTCTGAATGAAAAGGGGCAACTTACGAGTTTTCTCTGCCATTGCTCTCCTAAACAAACCTCAAAGCACATAATATTTTGATTTAATGAGATGGTATTTTCTCATTTTGGAAGGAATGTTACAAAGAAAGTTCAATTTGACAAGAACTCTATTTTAAATAATTTAAAATTGGTACATGAACTAACAACCTTACTTTTACACACATGAAAATGTCCCAATCTGTTGCAGACTCGTTTGCAAGCAATTTCACTAAATTTGAAATAATATTAAATTTAGGTTTCCAATAAGTTGATATTTTTTCCTATTTGAAACATAATAATTATTTAACAGCATTTGTCATATCAATGCACAACGAATGGAACCAATGATGACAGCCAACACAAAAGACCTGTTCACCCTCGAGTTGTTTGCGTTGATCTCCCAACTGACAAATGAGGAAACATTCGTCCCAGTGGTTCTTTATGCACTTGGATAGGAATTTCATCGTACATTCACCTGTGTTTTGTACTTGTACAATGGCTCTGGTTTCCTGGGTTTTAATAGAACGAAGTTTGTTTCGGTCAAAGTAATGACTTGTCACAGGTGGAATCTGTCCCTTCTTCATGTACTTAATCATTTTGTCGTAAATTGTTTGATGTTATTCAAACTTTTTCAAACCTCTGTCAGACATGTTTGGATCGTGATAATTTTGTACAGGTTTCAACGACTTGGTTGTGATTACTTCAGCAAAAAGGCATTCATATGCTCCACAATCAAATCCATTCATTTGTCGAGGTATATCTTTCGGTACCAAAACGTACGACTCTCCCCCATTGAATGGTATATCATTATATTTGCTGTAACCTTCCCACAGCTGCGATAACAGTTGCACATGACTTTCATCATACAATCCAAGGCTGTCAAGGTAAATAATTCTCTTTAGTTCACTAATGACAACAATAAGTTTGCAGTGACTATTTTGGACAATTGGGATCAGTGTAATATCATTTTCAGGGATACCTTCTTCAGCTAAGTGGTGCAAGGCATATTCGGTGCTGTCCAAATGTGGGTAACTCAATATACTTTCCGTGGCACCGATGTTTACCGACGTTGCACTATCGTTCATTCTCTCCCAACACAAAACTCCTAGGAAACACTCCAACAAGAATTCAGGGAAGTACGAGTAGTGAGTGTCAATGGCACCATCTTTTCTTCTAAGCAAACAAGACAGGTTGTCAAAGTATAAAGTCCGACTGTATACCTTATGTTGGTTATTTTTGTATATTCCTTCGTGGCAAATAATGTCGTCGTCAATTGCAGATAGTGCATCAACAACTTCAATCACATTTTCTAAACTGTGATTCATGCTGCTATAAGAATTGTCATTTTTCACTGCTTCGAATTTTGCATGCAATGCGTTACGTGATGAAGGGTAGGGCTTTATTTTGAGTGAACGACATTTCTTAGCTGGAGTCGAGGTAACCGCATCTTCAAAACTTACGCTTGCAACTGTTTGATCAGCACTAACCAAAGTGCTAAAGCACCGTTTCACTTTTTTCCAGCCGTCAAAACTGAATCTGTTTGGCAAGGTTGTCAATGGAGTAAGGGACGTTATTATCTCTCGGATTATTTGGGGAACGGTTTCTTTCCTGCCACACAGCAGGCATATCATTCAAATTAACTGGTTCGTCGTCAGGCATCATGTCATAAGCCTCAGTGACTTCCATCCTGAATTTACTGTACTCAGGTTTTAGGGAATAATTTCCTTGGCCACAGAGCCCTCTGAGAATTTCCTTGATGTTAAAAATGTCAAGGCTACAAAGTGACAAATGATCTGTTCGGAGAGGCAGTCCTGAACGGTTCGGAGGGGCTTGGAGGAGCCCGAAGGAGTTTGGAGGAGCCCATTCGCCTCTATCCCCTCCCCTTTTCAGTTCTGGTTTGGTTCCGAACTGTTCCGGACTGCCTCTCCGAACAGACCCATAGAGAGCTGGAAGTGGTGGTACATCATCTTTGTTTAGTTTATTGAAGTGGTTGGTCTCCCAACAATCTACCTAGAGAAAGAGGTACCTAATAAAATTCGAGACTTTCATCTAATGTAAGAGATAAAAAATAGATAGCATTTTGATCTAATGTGGGAGATAAAAAAGTATCGCCTCCGATACTGCAAAAAAAGTATCGATACTGCGATATATATCAGGAAAAAAAAGTATCGATACTTTTTTCGAAAAGTATCGATACTATTCAGTATCGATACTTTTGGGACATCCCTAGCGGAAAGCAACAGATAACGTTCATGATCACTTGTTCCCAACCTCATCACAACAAGTCACCTTGTTTATCACATGTTTTTCTCCTTGGTGCGTAATCGGCCGCATCTAAGTAATTATTTGATGACATTTAGTTATATTCGCGATATGTACGAAAAAATCGAGCGATTTTCAATAATCCACTGGGTTTCAAACGTTTCTACAAGTGGCAGTTGTCGATTCAACATTTGAACAACTGGCGATAGGGACAACAACAATTGTTAGGGCAACTTGGAAATTATCTTTCGCCTTGATTGAATTTCCCAATTAACTTTTGCAAATCTAAGTGATGATGAAACGAAAAGTTATCAATTTCTGGTCATTCGAAAGGATTTGAAAAGAAGCAGTGTAAAGAGTGAATCATCTCCCCCTACCACGTCCGTAGTAGTCACTGGGCTGAAAGCTGAATGTGGGAGCCCGAGAAGCGTTCTGATTGGTGGAGCTCCAGGACGTAGTTATAGCGGAAAGAACCAGATCGCGTTCACGGCCGGTTCACGATCGTTTGTTCCCAACCTCATCACAACAAGTCACCTTGTTTATCACATATTTTTCTCATTGGTGCGTAACCCGCCGCATCAAAGTAATTAATTTGATAACATTTAGTTATATTCGCGATATGTACGAAAAAATCGGGCGATATTCAATAATACACTGGGTTTCAAACGTTTCTAAGGGTGGCAGTTGTCGATTCAACATTCGAACTACTGGCGATAGGGACAACGACAATTGCATGAGGAACTCTGGAAATATCTTTCGCCTCGATTGGTTTTTCCAAGTATTTTTTGCAAATTGAAATTATGATGAAACGAAAAGTTGTCAATTTCTGGTCATTCGAAAGGATTTGAAAAGAAGCGGTATGAAGAGTGTGGCCACTCCTCCCCGCCTCTTCCGTAGTAGTTCCTCAATCCTAGCTGAAAGTAGATAGCGCCACTGAGGCAGCCTCAAAAATACTTGCACACCATTTTAACGTTGGCTTTCTTCTCTGTTAACTTGTCTCCATTACCATGGAAGAAGTATTCTTCCATGCCATTACTCTGTGGCTGAAAGCTGAATGTGGGAGCCCGAGAAGCGTTCTGATTGGTGGAGCTCCAGGACGTAGTTATAGCGGAAAGAGGCAGATCGCGTTCACGACCGGTTCTCGATCGTTTGTTCCCAACCTCATCACAATAAGTTACCTTGTTTATCACATATTTTTCTCCTTGGTGCGTAACCGGCCGCATCCAAGTAATTAATTTGATAAAATTTAGTTATATTCGCGATATGTACGAAAAAATCGGGCGATATTCAATAATACACTGGGTTTCAAACGTTTCTAAGGGTGGCAGTTGTCGATTCAACATTCGAACTACTGGCGATAGGGACAACGACAATTGCATGAGGAACTCTGGAAATATCTTTCGCCTCGATTGGTTTTTCCAAGTATTTTTTGCAAATTGAAATGATGATGAAACGAAAAGTTATCAATGTCTGGTCATTGGAAAGGATTTAAAAAGAAGCGGTATGAAGAGTGTGCCCTATTCCCCCCCGCCACTTCCGTAGTAGTTCCTCAATCCTAGCTGAAAGTAGATGGCGCAACTGAGGCAGCCTCAAAAATTTACCCACGTTAAAATAACGTTGGCTTTCTTCTCTGTTAAACTTGTCTCCATTACTCTGTGCCACTGGGCTGAAAGCTGAATGTGGGAGCCCGAGAAGCGTTCTGATTGGTGGAGCTCCAGGACGTAGTTATAGCGGAAAGAACCAGATCGCGTTCACGGCCGGTTCACGATCGTTTGTTCCCAACCTCATCACAACAAGTCACCTTGTTTATCACATATTTTTCTCATTGGTGCGTAACCGGCCGCATCCAAGTAATTAATTTGATAACATTTAGTTATATTCGCGATATGTACGAAAAAATCGGGCGATATTCAATAATACACTGGGTTTCAAACGTTTCTGAGGGTGGCAGTTGTCGATTCAACATTCGAACTACTGGCGATAGGGACAACAACAATTGCCTGAGGAACTCTGAAAATATCTTTCGCCTCGATTGGTTTTTCCAAGTAATTTTTGCAAATTGAAATTATGATGAAACGAAAAGTTATCAATTTCTGGTCATTCGAAAGGATTTGAAAAGAAGCGGTATGAAGAGTGTGGCCACTCCTCCCCGCCTCTTCCGTAGTAGTTCCTCAATCCTAGCTGAAAGTAGATAGCGCCACTGAGGCAGCCTCAAAAATACTTGCACACCATTTTAACGTTGGCTTTCTTCTCTGTTAACTTGTCTCCATTACCATGGAAGAAGTATTCTTCCATGCCATTACTCTGTGGCTGAAAGCTGAATGTGGGAGCCCGAGAAGCGTTCTGATTGGTGGAGCTCCAGGACGTAGTTATAGCGGAAAGAGGCAGATCGCGTTCACGACCGGTTCTCGATCGTTTGTTCCCAACCTCATCACAATAAGTTACCTTGTTTATCACATATTTTTCTCCTTGGTGCGTAACCGGCCGCATCCAAGTAATTAATTTGATAAAATTTAGTTATATTCGCGATATGTACGAAAAAATCGGGCGATATTCAATAATACACTGGGTTTCAAACGTTTCTAAGGGTGGCAGTTGTCGATTCAACATTCGAACTACTGGCGATAGGGACAACGACAATTGCATGAGGAACTCTGGAAATATCTTTCGCCTCGATTGGTTTTTCCAAGTATTTTTTGCAAATTGAAATGATGATGAAACGAAAAGTTATCAATGTCTGGTCATTGGAAAGGATTTAAAAAGAAGCGGTATGAAGAGTGTGCCCTATTCCCCCCCGCCACTTCCGTAGTAGTTCCTCAATCCTAGCTGAAAGTAGATGGCGCAACTGAGGCAGCCTCAAAAATGCTTGCCCACGTTAAAATAACGTTGGCTTTCTTCTCTGTTAAACTTGTCTCCATTACTCTGTGCCACTGGGCTGAAAGCTGAATGTGGGAGCCCGAGAAGCGTTCTGATTGGTGGAGCTCCAGGACGTAGTTATAGCGGAAAGAACCAGATCGCGTTCACGGCCGGTTCACGATCGTTTGTTCCCAACCTCATCACAACAAGTCACCTTGTTTATCACATATTTTTCTCATTGGTGCGTAACCGGCCGCATCCAAGTAATTAATTTGATAACATTTAGTTATATTCGCGATATGTACGAAAAAATCGGGCGATATTCAATAATACACTGGGTTTCAAACGTTTCTGAGGGTGGCAGTTGTCGATTCAACATTCGAACTACTGGCGATAGGGACAACAACAATTGCCTGAGGAACTCTGAAAATATCTTTCGCCTCGATTGGTTTTTCCAAGTAATTTTTGCAAATTGAAATGATGATGAAACGGAAAGTTATCAATTTCTGGTCATTCGAAAGGATTTGAAAAGAAGCGGTATGAAGAGTGTGGCCTCTCCTCCCCGCCTCTTCCGTAGTAGTTCCTCAATCCTAGCTGAAAGTAGATAGCGCCACTGAGGCAGCCTCAAAAATACTTGCACACCATTTTAACGTTGGCTTTCTTCTCTGTTAACTTGTCTCCATTACTCTGTGCTCTGTGCGCATAACTGACCGTGAGGTATATACGTAGAGGTATTAAGGAAGCTAGTTCCTTCGTTGAATCATATTCAACAAGATGTTGAGAATTGGGTTTTGAAACATGTCGACAGTGATGAGAATGTATGTGAGTCATGTGTTAGATCTTCTCGATAGTAAAACATACTATGAGCTCATTGACAAATTGGATGGAATGCAGACCCAGTGGAGCAAAATGTTTTCTGAATATTTTCATAAGTACCTGAAACGAGATGTAGTTGACAGCTGTAGGTACGTTCTTGAATCACATGGAATTTACAATCTTGGGTCTGGTGTAACCATAAATGCATCTGAGAGCTTCAATTCACTGTTGAAAAGGCTCAATGATAACCGAGCGGTACTTCTCCAATCACTAGTTTTGTCACTGTGTAGCCTTGACATTTTTAACATCAAGGAAATTTCCCTAAGAGGGCTCTGTGGCCAAGGAAATTATTCCCTAAAACCTGAGTACAGCAATTACAGGATGGAAGTCACTGAGGCTCATGACATGATGCCTGACGACGAACCAGTTAATTTGAATGATATGCCTGCTGTGTGGCAAGAAAGAAACCGTTCCCCAAATAATCCGAGAGATAATAACGTCCCTTACTCCATTGACAACCTTGCCAAACAGATTCTTCTCACTGGCCGCATTAAACTGATACCAGAGCATGGGGTTTTTCTAATTACTGTACTGGTGAAACTCACAAAGTTCAATTAATCGCTAAAGAAAAGGGCTTTGTGTAAGCCGCCACATGCAAAGCGAGAAAAGGCTGTTACCATGTTCATGATGCATTAATGTCCATCGGTATTGTGAAAGAAACCAAATCCTTTAAAAAAATGCACGCATTACTAAGGAAAACAAGAGGACGCAAGCACTTGCCAGCCAATTTTGCTATTGTCGAAGCTGCAGACGATTCCCAGTGCATAGAAGATGAGTCCAATTTGGGAAATTCTGTGCTGGTTCCAGTTTTGACGGCTGGAAAAAAAAAGTGAAACGGTGCTTTAGCACTTTGGTTAGTGCTGATCAAACACTTGCAAGCGTAAGTTTTGAAGATGCGGTTACCTCGACTCCAGCCAAGGAAATAATGTCGTTCACTCAAAATAAAGCCCAACCCTTCATCACGTAACGCATTGCATGCAAAATTCGAAGCAGTGAAAAATGACAATTCTTATGGCAACATGAATCACAGTTTAGAAAATGTGATTGAAGTTGTTGATGCACTATCTGCAATTGACGACGACATTATTTGTCATGAAAAAATACAGTCGTACTTTTTTTTATACTTTGACAACCTGTCTTGTTTGCTTAAAAGAAAAGATGGTGCCATTGACTCTCACTACTACTTCCCTGAATGCGTGTTGGAGTGTTTCCTGGGAGTTTTGAGTTCGGAGAGAATGAACGATAGTGCAACGTCGGTAAACATCAGTGCCACGGAATGTATATTAAGTTACCCACATTTGGACAACACCGAATATGCTTTGCACCGCTTAGTTGAAGAAGGTATCCCTGAAAATGATATTACACTGATCCCAATTGTCCAAAATAGTCACTGCAAACTTATTGTTGTCATTAGTAAACTAAAGAGAATTATTTACCTTGACAGCCTTGGATTTTATGATGAAAGTCATGTGCAACTGTTATTGCAGTTGTGGGAAGATACAGCAAATGTCATGATACACCATTCAATGGGGGAGAGTCGTACGTTTGGGTACCGAAAGATATACCTCGACAAATTTGATTTGGTTGTGGAGTATATGTATGCCTTTTTGCTGAAGTAATCACAACCCAGTCGTTGAAACCTGTACAAAATTATCACGATCCAAACATGTCTGACAGAGGTTCGAAAATGTTCGAATACCATCAAACAATTTACGACAAAATGATTAAGTACATGAAGAAGGGACAGATTCCACCTGTGACAAGTCATTACTTTGACCGAAACAAACTTCGTTCTATTAAAACCCAGGAAACCAGAGCCATTGTACAAGTACAAAACACAGGGGAATGTACGATGAAATTCCTATCCAAGTGCATAAAGAACCACTGGGACGAATGTTTCCTCATTTGTCAGTTGGGAGATTAATGCTAACAACTCGAGGGTGAACAGGTCCTTTGTGTTGGCTGTCATCATTGGTTCCATTTATTGTGCATTGATATACCATTGTCTGTGATTGCCATGTAGAAAAAATATACAGAGTGCCAACAAGTTCACATAACAAACGGGTCAGGAGAAAATAACCAAGAAAATGACTACTCGATTACTAATATTAACAAACTCTTCAGTTACTCTGGCCCTTTTGTACCCATGATTGTGTTGTGATGACGCATCACGCTCTTTTATAGTGACGTCACGCGCATCGCCTAGGTAGGCTGCGACCTTCAATAAATCAGTTCTAAAAGTGCATTCGACTTGATCGTTTTACAACCATCTTTATCTCCCCAGTTTAATAATTAAAATATGGTGTCAGAATTTTAACTTCGCGTCAGATTCAACTTCAATTTATTCTCGTTAATAACCGAGATTTTGCTTGAGTTGAAATATCGGACGTTTTGCAAGTTAAAAACCGTGAAATCGTACCGAAATTGGAAGACGAAGTTAACTTGAATCCATGATGCGTTGCCGCCATCAGCCACGAGGTGAGTAATGAAAACGCTGCAAATTATTACACAATGGTTTATTATTTTTATATATAGATCACCATATAGATCAACCATCCAATGTGAAGGAAAAAATAAAAATAAAAAATAAAAATAGAAAAAAATTCGAAAAATCAAAATAAAAATCACCAACCATCGATCGCATTCCGGTCAGCTCTAATTTGAACGGAGATTAGGCCTCTTTTGCGATTCACACTCGTGTTTTGATTTATATATTTCAATATTAACCCTTGAATTTTCGTAGGGAGCGAACGGTTTGACAGAGCTCCTCGTGGTCTCAAAAAATTCTAAAAATTCTATAGAATCCTAAATTGAAGGAAAAATGATACCTTTATATCAAAATTTTTTGAGTTAGGGCGTTTTCAAAACTTCAAAATTGATTTTGGAACCCTTAGAAGTGACCTACATCAACCAAAAGCTTCGGGGCACAACTAGACCCCAAATGGAGCCTACATACTAAATTTCATCAAAATCGGTCAATGCTAAGTGGCAAAAGTGCCGCGTACGGCGGACGGACGGCCAAATTTTTATTCGACTTTTGGATTCTACGTACCTTGAAACGTAAACCATCAAATTTTGAGGGGGTGTTAAAATTTTTTTTTCTTGGTCGATTCCAAAGGTTCATTATTGAAAATAATAAACCAAAAAAGAAAAAATCGGGTTACTCAATCAAGTACAATGGGAGAAACAAGACCACCTCAGATCTTCGATTTTGAAGCTAACGACATGGAAGAAGTATTCTTCTATAATATTCTTCCATGCTAACGATTTGAAAAAGGAATGGACGGATTGGTTCCAAGCGTTTGGTTTTTACCTCACCGCATCCAAGAAAAATAGCGAAAAATATGAGGTTTGTTACATAATACATAATTATTAAATTATTAAATAAGTTTACAAATATGAAATGTAATAAACTAAAATTACTTATATGATCAAATCAGATCTAGGTGGTCATGAATTGTATGAGCATATAGGTTTTGTGGAGAGGAATCACTCTCTAATGTGCCGTCCTCAAATATACAGCCATAAATCTATAAAACTCGTTCATCAATTGGCCTATCTTTACAACATGGTGTCAGATGTGTTAAATATGAGTGATGAGTAAAGCTGGGTTCACATGAGCGCGGTCAACGCGGTTGTGCGAGGAGGCGGTCAACGCGATCGGGACGCGGCTGGCGTCTAGAGGTTCACATGGTCGCGGTTTGCGCGTCAGCTTCCCGCCTTTTCGACTTCTATTTTCCCGCGCTTCAGTGGAAATCCTAAGCTTCAGTTTTGAATCCTAGCTCGTTTTAATCCTTTTAATTTCAATATAATTTTTTAAATTTCACATTGTGATTGAGTTCGTCCGAACTTTACTGTAGTGGTGATTCAATCCGAATCAGTAGGTAAGTGAATTTAAATCATTATAATATATTTATTTTTGAATCACTATAAAATCACCAATGTACCTCCTCATCAAGGGAGACTGGGCGGTACGTCAAGTAGGTACATTTTTTCTGTTCCTTCGATGTTCCATTCCATTTTTAAATGCATCAAAGATAAACAGTATTTTACTGAATCGAGATAGATACCATTACCTACCAACTCCAAAAATCGGAATTATGATAGCTTTATTTTATTTGTAATCATTATTATCAAAGTGAATTATAATGTAGAATATTCCCACGAAAAGCGTAATTTATAATTTCGTTGTTGGTGCTAATTATGCAAAAAAATCTTAGAAATCACCTCGGGAGGTTGAAATTTTCATCAAATTTAGTTTCCATTACATAAATCACAGATCATATTTATTAGATATACCATTAATTTAATTACGATGCATTCTTCACATGTTTGCAGGAGACCAAAATAAACGAAAATTACAAATACCTATTAAGTAAAATAAAAAATACTTGGTGACCCCTACCTTAAAGTCCCACAGCTGTCTTCTCTCCTTCACAAGCTCAATTATTAGTTCGCTAAAACTTGTCATTTTCGATAAAACTTGTCGGATTCGGCGGAATCTTCTGTGAACACAGTTGAAAACACCAGTTGAATTCACTGCTCAAACAAGTGGTGATAACAAGTCGTGATAACGAAGCGGTCGACGCGTCGAATATCAGAATTTTTGAAACGCGACAGTCCACTCCAAAAGTACTCAGGCGGCTGAGGCGCCGCCAATCAAATGACCGAGCGCGTCAACCGCAACCGCCTCAACCGCGTTGACCGCGCTCATGTGAACCCAGCTTAAAAGAGCGATCTATGAGTAGATGTAAAATGGCGGTCCTGGCACAGGCCTGTACGAACATGCTCGTTTGCCCTCTCGCTCCCACCCTCCCCCTCGCCCACCGGCTGGTCCGCTGCGCCACCCGGACCTCCCGCTCACCCTCCCCCCCACCCCGCCCGTCCACACGACCGCTCCCACATCCCGCCACGCCATGCAGGTAGTGACGTTGCGATACCTCTTTTGATACGATACTTGGTATCGATACAGTATCGAATCAAAGTACTGATATTAGTTAAGTATCGAAAGAAAAGTATCGATACCACCTGGTATCGAATCATTTGATACCAACCTACTTTATGTAATTGTTGTTAATTGCTAATTTGTTGCAATTATTCAGAAAAAACTGCCAAAATAAAATGCACGAACTTAATAGGTTACCTACCTATATCATATTGAATAGCAAATTTGCAACCACTGTTTTTGAATTTATTTTTTTGAAAAATGCCCACATTTTACTCTGAGGAGGAGCCATGGCGTTTCACCGTCACCCGAACAGGAGCACACTTTTACTCAAATGATTTAAAAATGACGATGAATTTGGTTTTTTTATGGAGGAAGAAAACGAAACGACAAACGAGGAAACGAGTCACAATCACTATCACAATAATAACAAAGTCTTCTTCTTCTTCAAAGTTAAATTGTTGTTGTTGTTGTTGAATTGAACTAATTTAGTCCGTGGGGTGTCCCTTGTGGACATGAATGTTTCTTTTATTTGTGCTTTCTTCATTCTTTCTCGGTTTCGTTGGAAGTAAAAGAAAATAATGCCCCAGACAACCTATCTCATCTTTGCGCTTTTGTGGGAGTAGGTAGTAAATATTTGAGTACTGATATTAGTACTTTCCTTTCGATACCTGGAAGTATCGGAAGCCCAGTATCGATACAAATATCGAAAGGTATCGAAACAAAATACTGATATCAGTAAGTATCGAAAGTATCGCAACGTCACTACATGCAGGGCCTTCCCACCCCCCGCCCTTCCATCGCGCGGCCGCCAGGCGCCTCTGCATGTTTGTGCATGCACGGCGCCTTCGGCATGTTCTCGCATGCATGGCATCCCTAAAATTCGTAGGGGACCATCATTAAATGTGTGTGTTTCTTTTTTCTCTACATGCACCCCTCTGTTACTGTGCCAAGAGGGGTGGGCAGTACAGTATCAGCCAAGGGTGTGTGTGTCTTTTTACCTGTTTGTACATGCACTCCATTGTTACTGTATCAGCCAAGAGGGGTGGGCAGTATAGTAACAATCAAGTGTGTGTGTGTCTTTTTACCTGTTTGTACATGCACTCCATTGTTACTGTATCAGCCAAGAGGGGTGGTCAGTACAGTATCAGCCAAGAGGGGTGGGCAGTACAGTATCAGTCAAGTAGGTGTTTGTGTGTGTCTTTTTACCTGTTTGTACATGCACTCCATTGTTACTGTATCAGTCAAGAGGGACAGTCAAGCAGTATAGTGTCCAATTTATAGGGGACCATCTTCCCAATTTGTAGGGGACCACCCTACCAACTCTTAGGGGACCATCTTCTCAATTCATTGGGGACCATCTTACCGAATCTTAGGGGACCATCCTCTCAATTCATAGGGAACAACCTTCACAATTTGTAGGGGACCGCCCCCCCCCCCCATAATTATTCAAATATTCTATGTTGACCCTCTTAGTTGTTGGATTTACACCCAACTTAAGCTCCATCACCACGACAAGGTGGGGTCAATAATCGATAAAGAAAAACTTTTTGGTTTTCCACAATTTTCGTATGGGATATTTTTCTACCCAACCGGTCTCCTCCTCCAATCCCCTTACAACCGGCGTCCTCCTCCAATCCCCTTACAACCGGCCTTTCCTCACCTGATTTTTAGGGATGTTTACTGATCCTCCCATCCGAAGGGATTTCCACCTCAACCTCAGGGAGGGTTGCTCAGCAAAACACGTTCGACCCAATTATTTGATTTTCGAGCCTTGGGCATGTATATGCATACTCCTCTCGGTGGTTTGGATTTATAGCATGAGTATGATGACGGGAGGTGAAATATGATAATTACATTAGGTTTCCACAATTCCTTCAGAGTGGATTCAAGTAATTTCCAACAAACAAAACAACACAAACAGCCGGGGGGCAAAAGAACAAAAAAAAACAAAACAATACATATGTATGTATAAATAAATGAAAAAAATTATTCTGTATCGAGATCGGAAATCGATGAGCTCCATACTTCAATCCCTGAATCTTCTTCACCGCCTGAATCTTGGAAAAAAAGAGGCTGGTTCATTATATTATTATAAAATGGACGAAAAAATATGACATGGTTTGATGATGATGATGCATATAGTGGTGGAGGTGGAGCCATAGGCCCCCACAAATGATCGGGAGGTGAAGATGGGGGTGTAGAAGTTGATGATGAGGGGTGATAGGAAGGTGGTGATGCCGTTGCGGGGGGATAAGAAGGTGGTGATGGCGATGAGGGGGATAAGAAGGTGGTAATAATTATTGTGATGAGGGTGAAGGTGGCTGTGGAGAAGAAGACGAAGACGATGACATTTTTCTCTTTTTTGGCCATACGGCAAAGGTCTGTAACATTTCAATAAAACATAATTAACCTTTTCGCGCCTGGATTCTCGAGAGATTACTGTCCCTCACAGCCCGCCCGCCGGCAGCCCCTTCTGTCCCCTCAGTACCGCATTATTTTGGCGACACGGTGGTTCGTCCGAAGTTGTTTCCTAGCATTACTTTATTGTCTTTTTTTCGCGTGATACTTTCTGTTATGAGTTCTTTAGAATTATTGAGATTATATGCATTATTTATTCATTTACTGGCCAGTTAAACATAATGGAAATAATGAAATTAATGTAGAATAATTATGATACCTCATGATTCGCTCCAATTTCTATTAAATTCATTCAATATAATTTATTATAATTTCAATATTACTTATGGTTTTCCACTTTCATTCTGTTTAGGAAAATTCCTATAATTTGATAAATTTTCATAGCGGGGAAAACCAAAAGTTGGAAGAGGGACATAACATTTTTGCAAATATTCCCGAGCAGAGTTCAAATAGGCGGTGAAATATCTGAAAAGCGGCAATATCTTTGACAGGCCTACCGCCAAAAATACCAAAATAGAATTAGAAGGGTTCAAAAAAAAAAAAAAAAAAAAAACTGACCAAATCGGCGAAGATCAAAGAGAACCAACTGTTTGAGGTGCCGCTGCATCAGAACTTATCTACTGGATCAAGGATAAACTACCGACCAAAAAACGCCTACAAACAATGTTATTAGAGAAAAAAAAAACACTTAAACTGTTCAAGGTACATATACACTGTTCTGTGAATGGAATATCATGAGGTTTGTAATGGACATTACACCCTGGAAGATCGTAGTTACACGGCGAAAGAGCTCAAGTGCCAGAACGGCTATTATCGGCTGCGGGCAGCTACGGAAAGTACAGCCGCCCGATGTATGCCGTTGGCGGGCAGGAAAGGGTTAATTGAAAAATGTTTAACATTTTGAAAATTAGATAGTGTTTTAGATAGCAAAAGTCACTTTCATTAAGATTGAATTGTGTTAAATTGACCAGGAGAAAAAAAACACTTTGTTAGTGATATATGAAATTATACTTAATTATCTGCAGGGGAGCCAGTGAGTTCGAGGACCAGACTAGATAAGTCTGAAACATCCCAAAAGTCTCTTTCAATACGATAAGATTGTGTAAATTTAACAACAACAAAAAACGCTGCAAATTATTACACAGGTTTATTATTATCATATATAGATCACTCGTCTGCAAAGAACAAGGCTTTTCCTTTGTTACCACCAACTAAAATGAAGAAAAACATTGATCGCATTTCGGTCAGATAAAATTTAGGGAGATTAAGCCTCTTTTACGATTTACACTCGTGCTTCTGATTTATCGTGTCCAACCCTTGAATTCTCGTAGGGAGCGAACGGTTTGTCCTACAGGGTAGTGATGCGACATCGATGGAAAACATCGATGTTTCTCAACATCGATGTTTTTGAAATCCACCATCGATGTCGAGTAGAAACATCGATGTTTCACAACATCGATGTGCCCGATCTATATATAGTTACATAATAATAAATATTCGATGTTTAGCTGTAGGTATCTACTCAATTTCTACCCTGTTAAATTTTCCAAATGAATATTTAAAGCAGTTACACCCCTAATAAATTAAGAAAATACGTCAGTGAATAACAAAAGTATATTTTTATCATTATTTTAATAGCACTTGCCCAGGTTTTTTTTTTTTTTTTAATAAGGAAGCATTGAAAGGTAGGAATTGCAAATTAAAGATGAACCTTGTTTATTAAAGTATGACGACACATGAACAAAAACACATTGTACATAATATTTCCATATCTCAAACATTCATTCAGGTTCAGGTTTTTCCATTTTACATGTCTTCTCCCCTTTTTTTTTTTTTTTTTTTTTTTTTATCTTATGCCTCGACGGTTTGCGGCAACTTCGGCCATTCGTCTTCTCGCAGCCCAATATAACGTCGAGTTTCTAATGTGAATACAATTTTCGGCCTCCAAGGATGCACGGACGTCTTCAAGCTCTGGACAATTACCCAGATGCTGACCATCCATGAACCCGCCTCCACAGAGCACACAATCCGGGCTCTGAAATACACCTATTCTGTGCAGGTGGCCTTGGAGGTAGTCATGGCCTGTGGTTAGCCTAAAACAGGCTACAGCTACTTGTCGAGGAAGGTTATGTGGAATCCGTCCGTTTTGTATAGTCAGTGATTGCCACTTCCTACCTTCAGCTTCCCGCTGCTGCCTTACTTCCAAAGATTTCATTATACCGGTCTTAATAGCTCTTTTGGAAGTGTGGTACGTGACGCTATTCTTAAATTGGACGGAAAGGGTACCCTCTCTCGCCAGACGATCAGCTTCCTCATTCCCATACACTCCACAGTGTCCGGGAATCCACTGAAGCACCAGTTCCACTCCTCTGCTGATCAGCTCGTGTGCTCGTTGCTTGGACCTTCTCACAATGGAACTGTCGTCATCTCCTCTAGCGTTACACACGGCTTGGAGAGCTGCCATGGAGTCCACAAAAATTGCGACTCTGGTGTCAGTTCTCCTCAGGCACTCGCCCAGAGCCATAGAAATGGCTTCGACCTCCCCGTCAAAGTTGGAGGCTGACTGTCCAACGGGAGCACTAAGTTGGAAAAGGTTGGAGAAAACTCCTGCTCCTGCATTGGTGGTCGAGTTTTGGGCGGATCCGTCAGTGTAGACATGCAGCCATATTTCAGGTGGATATCTCTCCTCTATAGTCGCCAGGGCAAGGGATCTCAGCTCCTGGGATGAACACAGCTCCTTTCTAACCTCTCTAACGAGGTCAAGTCTTAGCTGGGGAGTGCTCAGGATTGGCATTGAACCAAGAAAAGCTTCTCTCGGGCCAAGAGAGATGGCATGCTCCTCCTCAATCCTTGCCACTGCAGAAGTGAAGTTTGTCTGGGTCTTCAGTCTAGGTGCCACACTGTTGTCCCGGGTCCAGTATGGGTCACTAAGCCTTGCCAGCCTTTCCCTCAACATTACAGAGGCTATCTGCTGTCGGTCCTTCAAAGGTTCAATGCCCGACTGGACTTGCATTGCAGTGATTGGTGTAGACCTTGGGCCACCTGTTACAACTCGCAGGGCGCAGTTCTGGGCTTTTTCCAGCTTTGTGAGGTGGGTATCTGCAGCAGTCACAGTAACCTCAGATCCATACTCCAGAACAGGGCGCACGTAGGTTTTGTAGGTTAAGGCCAGGACATCCTGAGTTGCACCCCATTTGGTACCAGTGTCTTCTCCCCAGTACTTCTTATTTATTGCTCCGGTAGAAAACTGAATCGGTCGAAAAATTAGCTATTATTTATTCCTCCAAGAGACAAGTATGTAATAATTCATCGCGATTGGTATTTTAACGCTTGTTTCATTCATTATTTTAAAGTGTAAACTATTGAGGAAAACAATGGGAACAACGAATGGGGAAAATTACGACATTGATTGAAACATCGATGTTGTGAAAACATCGCCATCCAAACATCGATGTCGCATCACTATTATGTATTATCTACCTGTTACATGATTACCTTCTCATGGTGGTCGCAGTCCGCGATTACCGCTCACCTGATAGGAAGTGGAGTTTTGGGAGTGAGGTCAGTCGTGATGGGAATCTCCAGTATACGATCTCGGTTGATGGGCAGCTCTGAAGAAGACACGTTGAACAGATGAGAAGCTGTGGACCTATGCTTCGTAATCCGATGACGTCACCAATTCAAGAGTTATCGCCGTTTCAATGGTGTAAGATCAGGAACACGGGAAAAAAAATTTTTTAAGTAAAAAAAAGCGGATTTTAAGGGGGTTAAAAGAAAATCTCCAGGAGACATTTTTGTCGAAAATAGGGTGTGCGCCTGGGTAGGAAAAACTGTTTGTTGTTATTTTTAATCCAAGGTAGACCTCATTCTGAGAATTTAGTACCAACCGCGACCTTCTAGCGTGTGTAAATATTTTCCTATGAATTTTTAAAGTTTCGACAGTTTATGACGTCACAGTTGGCTGGGGGGTCCCGCCCAGGCGAGAGGGGCGCGTGACGTCATAAACGGTCGAAACTTTGAAAAATCATAGGAATAGATCAACTCACGCTAGAAGGTCGCGGTTGGTGCCAAAATTCTCAGAAAGTAGTCTACGTTTGATTAACAATCTAAAAAGAATCAAGGCGCACCCCCATTTTTTTCGTAAATTAGTCGTAAAATCGATCGTTGAAGTATTATCATAAAAAACTTGGACACCCTGTATATGCCATACAGAAGGGAATATACATGCTGTTTAAGAACACTGTGCTATGTGTGTAACTCCATGCGGTAGTGCAAAACTTCAAAATAGCAAGATTGAGTGTATGCGAAGAATACGCTATTTTGCTTACTGAACTTTCTTGACTTTTTAACGACTCGACAGAAATTGTCCCATCCTCCTCATTTGAAACGCAAAATGGTTAGCATCTATGTAGAATTATAATTATTGGAGAGGTTTGATGGCAACAGATTATTTGTTTCACCCAACAGGGTAATTTTTCACACAAACTATTTCTTTAAAACATAATAGTGTTGTAGGGAAATCGAAAGGCAACAGATTTTTCAAACTTCATATATATTTACATATAATATCTACAATAATTAAAATGTAGGTATAATGAAATGAAGTATACATATGCAGATAATTTCAAGAAAAAAAACGTCTGCCAAGTGGGTGTGGCACATAGCTTCCTCGTATCCATAACCCGATTATATAGATGATCTGATGCATAGTAGTCAATCTCAAAACACCAATCTCTAAGTACCTTCCACTACCCTCATAGGGGACCATCTACACGCTAATCTGGACAACCCTAGAAAATTTCATCAAATTCGGATGAAAAAGTAAGTGAGTAGATGTATGTGATTGGATCAAAAAAATACTTAGCCTCGGCTGGGATTCGAACCCGCGACCCCTGGGGGACAGTTGAAGTCACGGCTGTTACAAGGAATTTACGTTTGCGCATGCGCAGTCGCTTCTATCGGTCCGGGGATAATGATTTTCATAGGGGACTATCTACAACCTTATTCACATAAACCCTGAAAATTTCATCGAAATCGGGTGGAAAATGTGGAAGTTATGGCCGTTACAAGGAATATCACGTTTGCGCATGCGCAGTGGCTACTATCAGTCCGAAGTTGACGATTTTCATAGGGGACCATTTAAATACTAATCTGTAACATCCCTGAAAATTTCAATGAAATCGGATGGAAAATGTAGAACAAGGAATTCACGTTTGCGCATGCGCAGTCGCTTCTATCAGTCCGGGGATGATGATTTCCATAGGGAACCATCTACACACCAACCCGCACAATCCCTGAAAATGTCATAGAAATCGGACAATAACTTCGTATAGTTATGCGCGTTACAAGGAATTCATGACAGACAGACAGACACGGAACCAAAATTGTTCAGAAAGGTCTAAAACGCAAAACGCGAGTGGAAATTTTGATTTTGGAGAACTTTTTTTTTCGTCCTTGAAAAGTGAAAACAAAGCTTCCGCTACCTTGGTAGACTCGGAAGCAAAATCACATAGGTACAAATAGATTCAATGATAATGAAAAATGTAGTACTTTTGATAAAAAATTAACATTAAAATACTTCTAAACATAATTAATAATTACAAACTTAGTAAAATAGAATACAAAAAAATACCCCCTCATCCGATCCTAATTTTGACAAGGCTTTCCGCTGGGCGTGTGCGAATGAACAATTCACTCTTTGTTCAGCAGGTACTATGTGTGGTACCACGTGCCAGTCATCTAGAAAAGATACCCATTACAAATCACTCATAGATCTGGTAACTTCCACCCAATAATTTAAACGCAGGAAATCGTATAGTAGGAAACCGAAATATACACATTTTTTAGAGACATATTAATAGTAACCTCCTTAGTTATACTCACCAGGAGGCGTATATTCCGCATCATCATGTTCCGAACCCTCCTCTTCAAATAGCTGGTTAACGGTTAACCAGCTATTTAACCGTTAACCGTTTAGGGTTAACCGTTAACCCATGTAGGCTCTTCCACGAAGTCGGTGCTGCGACAAAATTCTCTTTCCTTCTCTGCCTGTACCAACTTCCTCAACCCTTCAACTTACTCAACTCTATTAGAACTCTACTTCCTAATTCTTATTCCAATAATTAATTATCAATCTAGTCTTTCTCTTTAAATATTCTGTTATAAAAGTAAACTCGTCTTTCTCGTAAAGCAGTCTTGAAGAAGGACGGTACGGTTATCGCACCTCTCGCCAAGAGTCTGGTCTTCCTCTTGATAGAAATTTCATGGAAGGAGTACTTTCTATTCCGAGGGAATGCGGTGTTCAAACCATTAACTGCCCTTCTTTCGTCTCTTATGGCTGCAGATGCCATATGAATCAGGCCATCTGAGGAACAAAACGAGAACTTCTTTGTAGTGATTAGTTCATGAATATGATAGAGCTAAATGTGACCGGAGAGTTCCGCCCCTCCGGATCACGGTTAAGCCATCTTCATCCACGAAACGCCCACGAGCAAGGTCCGCAGGGTCGCCGCCGATGACCGCGCCAGCAGCCGAGGAGTTGCCTCAACCGCCACCAGTCGCGCCACCAGCAGCGCCCCCACTCCGCGCGCATGCGCGCCCTCGCCACTCGACCCCCTCCAGAATCGAGGCACCTCCCTGACGTCGCTCCCCTACCTCATTCCTTGAGAGATCTTGGTTGCGCCGAGAGTACAAGCCCGCCGAGACTGGGGCCCCCCATCCAGCTATCGTGTCCACCTCCTGGTTTCAACGACTCCGACTGCCTTCAAGACTACAAGACGACGACAGCACCTACCCTCCACGGACTATTGCAACTGGTAGGAGTGAACAATTATTGTATATGACGGAAAGGGCGTATTCACTAATCATAACTCGACATTATCACACCACTTGCATTGCTCTACAATAGCATTACGGTTGAATTTAACTCATCAAACATTACTAGACCGACATCCCTTCGCGGGGTTCTCTCGAACTGCCTGTCCCCCTCTCGATACATCGATACACTCGTCCAGTATCGATAGCTGAGTCAATAGGCTTCTCGTTCATTCGATCCATCGAGATGCTGATTCAGATATCTTATTGTATTCCGGTAGCGCCTAATCTGAATACTGGCGATGCCGCCGACACGGCCAGCCCTGACAATGCAGGCGCCTCGACTGCGGTTGGGAAAGCAAGAGTAATGGATGAGTAGTAGCAGGTTCCTCGAAACTTGGGGAACATAAAATAGAATATTGCAACCTACATCATTATTGAAATCTAGCAACAGTTTCTGTCCGCCGACACTGGCTATCATGACACCACCATCCAACTAGCACTCGGCTGTCCTGACAAACAAAAATATTCGTATAATCACACAGAATCCGAGTTTACGGGCATCAAATTACAACAAGTGCAAGCAAAACTTGGCAAGGATTTGGAAGGTGCAAACCAAAATCCCTTGCAAAGGAAACGGGTTGCCTCAATCACAGAAACTGGATATTTCTAATTTAAAAAAAAATAATGAAAAACTCACATAGAGAAGACCAGAAATCTCACTGAGAGGCTGAAAACCTCACAAGAAGAAAAGTAGAAATCTCATATTGAGCACACAGTATTAGTCACACAGACGATTTGTTAATATCACGAGGAGCAACTCTGAGTCTCACACAGAGTAACTTCATGTCTCACACAGAGTAACTTCATGTCTCACACAGAGTAACTTCATGTCTCACACAGAGTAACTTCAAGTCTCACACAGAGTAACTTCATGTCTCACACAGAGTAACTTCATGTCTCACACAGAGTAACTTCAAGTCTCACACAGAGTAACTTCATGTCTCACACAGAGTAACTTCATGTCTCACACAGAGTAACTTCATGTCTCACATAGAGCAACTATAAGTAAGTCTCACATAGAGCAACTATAAGTCTCACGTAGAGCAACTATAAGTCTCACATAGAGCAACTATAAGTGTCACATAGAGCAACTAGAAGTCTCACGTAGAGCAATTATAAGTATCACATAGAGCAACTAGAAGTCTCACGTAGAGCAACCATAAGTATCACATAGAGCAACTAGAAGTCTCGCGTAGAGCAACCATAAGTATCACATAGAGCAACTAGAAGTCTCACGTAGAGCAACTATAAGTATCACATATAGCAACCAGAAGTCTCACGTAGAGCAACTTCAAATATAAATTTCACAAAGAAAAGTTGAAATCCGCGAACAATATTAAATGTAGAAAAAAAATTGGGAACTTCTTATACAGACTTTCAGAAATTTCACAGAATGTGCTGAAAATCCCTTACAGAGGATCGTAAATATAGCTCACATAGACAAAACTGCAAATTACACGTAAGATTAGAAATCTCAATTAGAAACTGAAATTCCCACACAGATTGTAGTTGATATCTCACAAAGCTCAAATAGGATGTTGTTGAAGTCTCACACAGAGTATTTCGTAATATCAAATAGAGCGTAGGTATTAAAAGAGAAAAAAAAAACTCAAAGATGGCATTGCTGAAAGTTCGCACAGAGTATTGCAGAAATCACAAGTAGAGAATACCGAAATACCCACACAGAGTGCACACAGATTAATGTTGTTGGAATGAAGAATTATTCCGACGTCCAACTATTAATTAAGAACTGCATTCGGCAACAACGTCTGGAAAATGAACTTCCAATTTAGAGGAAACTGATCAGGGACAAACTTTGACAGAAAAAAAACAACGGTACACGTACCAAGTTATAGTTGATTGTTGGCAACCAAGGTCCCAAGATCCCATGTGTACAAAACCCACATCATCGAGTACCTCAAAAGTCAAGGTTTCAAAATCTTGAGTGCCCCAATATCGATAAGAAGCCACCTTAACTCATTAGGAGATAGTTCCACATTTGGTACCGTAGATCAACCCTAGGAACACTTACTGGGGCTCCTAACTACAACCAAACATAAAGAACTAACCACACGAGGGAGCAACTCGTGCGATCTTCATTCAACCGGAAAGTCTACGTATTGGCCTACAAATGCTAATAAAATTCCAGATGTGTTATACTTCTTTAAAAGTAGGGGGTATTATTACAGGATATTTACAAGTAGATGATAGTGATGACTCAGCCTCAGAACACTCGCCTGTTATCCTTACAATCAGCGAGCGAGTGATGCAGAAAATGAGAATTAATTAATCAGAAAGTTTTCTAAAATCAACTCAACAGCTAGAAGAATGCATATATACTTGCTAATATATAGCATCCAGCAAGATGCCTCGCAAAGCACTTCTAATAGCAATACAACTGGCAGTAATGCACTTGAAACATGTCCACAGGAAGAGAAAAAAAAAAAAACTGGTGAATCCCAAACGAAAGCGAAAAATTGACCGGGAGTAACCAAGAAAAAGCCCAATTTATTGTTCCCAGACCATCTGTGTGAAACATTCTAACCTCTTCTGAATAGGAGTACCTATTTCTTCAAATAACAATACAACACTAGGTAGTTTTAAAAAACAAAAAAAATTGACGAATATGAAATTCTTCCTTTTACGTTGAGAGAACACAAGATGAAATCAAGCGTAGCATCAATCCAAGACTCCTGGCTATCAACTCATAACAGTTGGAATCGCAAAGGTGCCTCTAGACAAAGAGACCTTCAAATTACTTCATACTATCAAAGCTGCGCTTAGGCTGCATCATGTACGTAATATCCCAGTAGAAATTTGCGGAAGTCACGATTCTCAATCCTGGAAAATCGCTTAACGAGAAGACTAGATATCGATCAATATTCGCTCTCCCAGTTCCTGTCAAAAATTCTTTCTCAAAATTACTACTCCGGTGGCTTACACTGATAACAGTGCATAGAAAATTGACTCTGCATAACCAATTCGAGTTCAGACAGAAACACTAATACCAAACACAATTTAAGAAAATAAGCACTCAGGATTAACGCCAATGAAGGCAGGAAAGCGAGCAAGGGCTTGTACTGTACCTCAAGTACACTCGAGACCCACCTCAACCTGAAGAAACAGTGATGGCTAAATTTACTGAAAATTCTGCTATTCGATCCGTTATAGACGATGTAAAAGAGACAGCTCAACTCAAAAACTACAAACCTCCACCAACCAGGTAGCTATTTGGTCAAAGAAGATTAGATTAAACTAAACGAATCAAAACCAGTACATTTACCAATAAGAGTACTTTACCAATAAGAAATTTCCTACAATACAATCCACAATTAAACCAATCAAAATACCACACGCTTGTTTCCAAACTAATTGGGAAAAATCACATTGAAGAAAAAAAAATAAAATAATTGAAGATAAAGCACAAAAAAATGAACGACTTCCAATTTCTCTCCCCAAAAGAAGAGAGAAAAAAAAAAAAAAAAAAAACAGCAAAAATGCTCATCTACAAATCTACATATTACAACTCTGAGTTGTTACAAAACGAGTCACCAACCAAAACAAAACACTACGACTTACGGCTAGAACACCATGGTAGGTACATGTATGAGGAATGACGATACTCATCGAGAACTGAGAAATGCTGTACATACCAGACAACGAATGACAAATTAGTCGCCTCAAACGAAACAAACCACATGATTTGATAGTGCTGTGTAGCTAGTGTTACTTAGTGCAAACAGTGACAATTAGTGATATTGTTCCTCCAAAAACATGGGCTAGTGGTGGCTGAACGACCTTATACTGTGACTGGAATCATTATGCAAACAAATGTTGCTATGAAATGTAAAATTTTGTTTCAGTCGCAATAACGAGTGTCATGAAGAATTTACGGATCTCAGACAAAGAAATTGTTCCTGACGGAGAGTTACTGAATCTCACTTAGAGAAAACTTTAACTGGATCACAGAGAATTATGGAATCTCACTTAGAGAAAACTGTACACAGAGCATTTTACAAAACTCACACAGAGAATTCTGGAACTTCACACAGAAAATTTGGGAATCTCACACAGAGAATTCTTATAAATCTCACACAGATAATTTGGGATTTTCACACAGAAAAATTTGGAATCTCATACACAGAAAACTGGAAATCTCACACAGAGAATTTGGGAATTTCTCACAGAAAATTTGGGAATTTCTCACAGAAAATTTGGTAATCTCACACAGAGAATTTTATAAATTTCACACAGAAGTTCACACAGTAATTTTTTTTAAATCTCACACAGAATTTCACTCAGAAATTTCTATAAATCTCACATTTTTTTTAAGAGAATTTTATAAATCTCACACGGAGAAAAATGAAAATCTCACACAGATGGGGAATCTCACACAGAGAATTTTATAAATCACACATAGAGAATGTTATAAATTTCACACAGAAATTTTTTTATAAATTTCACACAGAAAATCGTAAAAAAAAAAATCTCACAGAGAATTGCATAAACCTCACACAGAGAATGTTATTTTTCTCACACAGAGAATTGCATAAAACTCACACAGAGAATGTTATTTTTCTCACACAGAGAATTGCATAAAACTCACACAGAGAATGTTATTTTTCTCACACAGAGAATTGCATAAAACTCACACAGAGAATGTTATTTTTCTCACACAGAGAATTGCATAAAACTCACACAGAGAATGTTATTTTTCTCACACAGAGAATTGCATAAACCTCACACAGAGAATGTTATTTTTCTCACACAGAGAATTGCATAAAACTCACACAGAGAGTGTTATTTTTCTCACACAGAGAATTGCATAAAACTCACACAGAGAATGTTATTTTTCTCACACAGAGAATTGCATAAAACTCACACAGAGAATGTTATTTTTCTCACACAGAGAATTGCATAAAACTCACACAGAGAATGTTATTTTTCTCACACAGAGAATGTTATTTTTCTCACACAGAGAATTGCATAAAACTCACACAGAGAATGTTATTTTTCTCACACAGAGAATTGCATAAAACTCACACAGAGAATGTTATAAATCTCACACAAAGAATGATATTTATCTCACACAGAGAATTGAATAAATTTCGAGTTGACTCGAAATCTAAGCAGAACGTTGAACTTGTTTTTGCATGTATCTAAACCGTTAATCTTACACAATATTGAGGTTTAGCTACTTATTTCAACTTTCAAGCATCATTTTTAATTCGCATTAAAAATATACGAAAATCTTACACAGGAACATTACGGTAAACCATACTATATTTGGCATTAGAAGGCAAGCAACACTTGTCTATGTAGTTGTCAGGTACCTAAGTAATGAACCAAAATTTAGAACAATTCATAATTTAAATTTTTAAATAATCAGCATAATAATAATCATACTTAGGTACTTGTTGTTCAAAATCTTGTCAGCCGAATGAGCCAGCTTGTCATTACAGAATAATCAAGTTCATTGGGTGATTTTTTTCCGAGTTAGACTTGATTTCTGAAAAGCCGATTTCGTGAAATTTCATGCTGATTGCCGAACACTCGTAATTACTGTTTTTGGTACGTGCTATCAGTACCAATTACCAAAAAGACTCACAGAACACTGCCAATTCATTACTTTTTACAACAGGAGTAAAGGATCAATCTATGCAATGTCAGAAATGAATTGATCGCTGAGACAAAATTAGGAAGAATTTAACAACTACAAGGTACAACAAATTTACCACCGGATAGGTCATATCTTAAAATCCATACTTATCGAAAGTACCCTACCAGCAGTAGGACTGTACTATCTTCTCGCTACTATTTTCTGCCATACATCTTCCTATAATCAATTTGACCTTAGTGATGCCTTTAGGCTCCTAAAGATGAAAATCGTAATTACCATTAAAATCTGTATCAAAATCGTACGTTCACACTAAGTAGCCAACAATTTTACACACGGGATACGAAAGCGCAAAATAAAAAAATAAAATGCATTTTCAAAGTGGAGAATTGATCACGGAAGCGGAAGCAATTTTTCATGGCTGGAACATCAGCTTCAAGCAATCTTACATGAAGATGCAGTTTACAGATTTATAACAGTTTAGTAGGTACTGAGCCTGCACACGACACCTAATTCACACAGATAAAATTTATCTAATTATTTAATAATTATATTAATAATTATATTTAATAATTAGGTATATTTAATAATTACCTATTAAAATTTAGCTAATTATTTAATAATTAGCCGGTGTAAGTCGGATCTACTCACTCAAGGTGGGTAAACGCATAATTATACAGTTCAGAATCAATATGATTGTAAATGTCTTGGCTAAATCCAAGGTCAACACACGCAGAATAATCCATTTTTGAAAAAAAAAAACTTTCAAAGGAATGTGAACAGAAGAAAAATTGTCACATTTGTTGTGGCCAATAATTGAGTTTTCCGGACGAATTCGAACGTTAGGAACAATGCGGAGCCGACTAAAACGACTCTTGTAGTGGATGGTTGGCCATTATTACGGGATCGCCGAAAAACCACCAAACAAAATGCAAGTACGATTCAGCAGTTACATGAACATGAACAGAAAATTCTCAGCATAATTCAGGTTCAACAAATTTTAGCTACAAGGAGAAGGGAGTAATTTTCTGTAATTCAAATCGGTAAAATCTCAGCTGGCAACAAAAAAAATATCGTGATATTTCAGAAACCTAATGAGAGAATCGGAGATTCACGAAACTATGCGAGGAAGAGAGGTTTTGATTGGTCCTACTAAACACGTGACAAGGGTGTGTCTTGCCAAAACGCAAGGCTATTGGTTGCAAAACGTCACGTGACAAAGGTGTGTTCCAGAACGCAAGTTGGTTGCTGGAACGTCGGAAAGCTTCCCGGAACCTTCCCGGCCTTCCCACAACCTCATAACTAAGTTCTCCGCGGCAGGAGACATACCTCAAAGTTATTGATTGAAAGTTCATTAGGTGGATACAATAATGTGTTACATTAAAAGAGAATGTGAGATTAATTTCCAAAATGGGAAGGGAATGAATCTCATAACAGATTTCAAGTAGAGAGGTTAGGTACCTATGTTTTGTCTCTTATACGACAATTTTATCAATGATGGACGAAAATTTCCAATAAAATGTAATCATGTGTAAGGCAAAGCAAAATTCGTTCGAATTTCAATTAGATTTGTCAGGATTCAGAGCTTAAAATTGGATTGTTTCACCTGTTGATTCCGAATGGCCTTTGGAGACTCCATGGTTTTTGTTGTCTTCAATCTTCTTATACTAAATAAAAACTCACACCTGGTTCGACCACTTCTGATGACGGAAAGGGCGTATTCACTAATCATAACTCGACATTATCACACCACTTGCATTGCTCTACAATAGCATTACGGTTGAATTTAACTCATCAAACATTACTAGACCGACATCCCTTCGCGGGGTTCTCTCGAACTGCCTGTCCCCCTCTCGATACATCGATACACTCGTCCAGTATCGATAGCTGAGTCAATAGGCTTCTCGTTCATTCGATCCATCGAGATGCTGATTCAGATATCTTATTGTATTCCGGTAGCGCCTAATCTGAATACTGGCGATGCCGCCGACATATATATTAGGGTTAGTGATTTTTCCTTCCTTGAAGACTGCGAAGTAGGCGCTTATAATACCTAAAAATAGATAGAGACTGAGAATGGCCCTTCCCTAAATTCCCCCGTAATTTTAAGTATAATTTTCATTGTCCAAATTGATATTCTTTTCTTGTATTTGTGATTTACCAAATTTCCTCGTGGTGTCCACCTTCAGTGACCACCTTTGGTGTCCACCTTCAGTGACCACCACGATAGTTTCTCTAGTAAGACTAAGTTCCTAAAAGTCGACTAACTAGGTAGGAATAATCCCTACAGAATTCTATTTTGTTGATTGATACTTTTTCGTTAATACACTTCACGTACGGAAGTACTTATACCTTTTCTTTGACTACTCCCACTGACCAGGTACACAACACAAGTAAAGTAAATTCATGCTATTAACTTCATTTTATTCTTGCAAATATAACAGTAACTTCACTTGCTAGTAAATTCCTTTATTTAAATCATAACTTTCTAACTTAGTCTCCTGACTAAGTCCTACTACTTCAGTAGGTGGTGGCAGTACTACTCCAGAGAAGACATTCAGACAGCTACGGTAAGTAAGATCCGCATTCAGCTAAGTTAAATAATATCACAAGACTTGGTTAGGATTTATCATTAACTTCCTAACGTGCTCCCTTCCGAGGGTTCCCTATTAGAAAAAGGGGTTACATAAATATACAGGGTGTTTCACGAAAAGGTTAAACCCCTCTTCATTTCCCCATAATACAGAGTGAAAAATTGGGACCAACGCTATTCTTCATGATTTTTTGTGAGGAGTTCAGGAAAAATACTCGCGCGCAATTGACACTGACTTCATTTTTTCAAAAGTAATCCCACCTTTTTTATTACAGAGTCGGATCCTACGTCAAATTTCATGAAAAATTCATACCTGAACCAATTTTTTTTTATTGCGCACAACCTGGCTTTTTGAACGCTCCAAATCGCGCAACACCACAATTGCACAAAAATTAGGTTTTGGAAAATTAAGAGTGTGACACATGTTTTTTCATTATTTTTCAATGCTGAATGACAACTGCTTTGGTAAGCGTTGGTACTGGACCACTGGGCTGAAAGCTGAATGTGGGAGCCCGAGAAGCGTTCTGATTGGTGGAGCTCCAGGACGTAGTTATAGCGGAAAGAACCAGATCGCGTTCACGGCCGGTTCACGATCGTTTGTTCCCAACCTCATCACAACAAGTCACCTTGTTTATCACATATTTTTCTCATTGGTGCGTAACCGGCCACATCCAAGTAATTAATTTGATAACATTTAGTTATATTCGCGATATGTACGAAAAAATCGGGCGATATTCAATAATACACTGGGTTTCAAACGTTTCTAAGGGTGGCAGTTGTCGATTCAACATTCGAACTACTGGCGATAGGGACAGCAACAATTGCATGAGGAACTCTGAAAATATCTTTCACCTCGATTGGTTTTTCCAAGTAATTTTTGCAAATTGAAATGATGATGAAACGAAAAGTTATCAATTTCTGGTCATTCGAAAGGATTTGAAAAGAAGCGGTATGAAGAGTGTGGCCTCTCCTCCCCGCCCCTTCCGTAGTAGTTCCTCAATCCTAGCTGAAAGTAGATAGCGCCACTGAGGCAGCCTCAAAAATACTTGCACACCATTTTAACGTTGGCTTTCTTCTCTGTTAACTTGTCTCCATTACTCTGTGAACTGGACTAACACATTGTACTTTCAAATAGGAATGTTATTTTAATTCAAGCTGTGTCGTTACAAGTATATTCGTGAGTTGCAGGTATCTTACAACTAAGAGTATCTGCCACTGCTGGGGTGACAAGGTTTTTCAATGACCTCTTTGATAGCCTAAACGGAACTAGACGTTATTGGGAGACCGGGCAGTCGCTTCGCCTGTCGACCATGTAAGAATATTGGGAAGAATCACTCCATAGGGGAATCTGTGACGCTTACTGCAGTGGCGCCACCTTTGGAAGCGTAAATCAACTATCAGCTGAGGTGGCCGATCGCAAGAGTGTGTGAATTGGAAGAGAGAGTAGAACGGAATCGCGAAAGTGACCAAAAGATGCCGTTTCTATAGCGTCCTTACCTTCTTGCGAATCATCTCAGCCTTTTTTTACAATACGATTTTTCGTTAAGTTCTTTTTAGTCAGTTTTGTTAACCCATTTCCGGCGACTGTGCCAGATCTGGCACGACGAGAGGGGTGACTTTTACGGTTTCCTGTTCACTTCTGCATGCTGATGAACAATCCTACTCTGTACCTCCCAATTCAGCAGGTCTTCATTCAAATCCCCTACGATTTTCATTCGCTTCTGAGTCTTTGCCTAGGCATGAGTGAAGTTTGAATTTAATCAAGATTGTACCGAAGAGAATAACCCGACTTTGCGCTGCTGTAAGCACTCTAATCGTGTATACTAATACTTATTCTCTCAACTTTCTATGAATTCTTGTTATTTATGGTCATTTGAAGGAATCAAAACAATTTTTTCATTTTCGACTTCTTTTGGTTGGATTTGGCGTCCTCGGAAACTCAGGTGTGCCAAATCTGGCAGTCGTCATATAGTGTCAAAAATTCGGAACTTTTTTTGAGAGCTGGAGAACGTGGGGTGTAATGCATTTGGGACGATCGAAGAAAAACGACCCCGAAATCGGCAATGTGGTTGGGACGGCGAGCGGGCACAATCCGGAATGTGTTTAGGACGAGAGCGGTCGGTGTTGAGTGACAGTCGGGTTAAGTTTTTGTGCACGAATCGTCAATGCAAAGTGGTCTTGTTCACGGATGTGGGGTTGAAAAAAGTTGTCAGTGTCAATGGTGTGCACAACCATGATCCCTTGAGTGATGACAAAGTGGCGACAGAGGTTGTGCGGAGTGCTGTGAAACGAAAAGCGAGTGAAGATCTGCATTGTCGCCCAAATAAGCTGATTCGAACAAGTATTCAAACTACCTCTACAGGTTTGACCGATAATTTGAGCCACAAACATATGAAAGTTATGAGGGAAGCAATTTATCGCGAGCGAAGAAAGCACATACCCACAAGTCGAGAAAACGCTGAGAGATACCCACAAGAGAGATCAAACGAAATATTATTCGAGTAGTGCCAGTTATGCTTCGTTAGTCCCTCAAAAAATATAGTCCTTTTCACGTGCGCTCAAAATTTGGAGGCGTTGACTGCCTCAAGTAACGCATTCGGTGACGGTACTGCCCCCAATTTTTCTCACAGCTGTACACTATTCACATTCATAAACCGGGGTATTACGTTCCTGTTGTGTTTGCCTTACTGCCATCTGTCCCAAACGCATTCCCGAAAGGGCTCCGATCGCGTGCTGCGCCTGTCCCAATCGCATTGTCGTCTTCATCAAGGCACCGTCCCAATCGCAGTACCGAAATCGTCCCAAACACATTGCGTTTTCCTCAAATCGTCCCAAACGCAAACCACCCAGAACGTGGGAGTTTTGGCTGTTACAACGATATCACGTTTGCGCATGCCCCCAAAATGCTTTCAATTTGGGGGTCATGATTTTCTTAGGGTACCATCTCCACCTCAATTCGCATAATTCTTGGAAATTTCATCGAAATGAGATGTGAACGTAGAACTTATATCTGTAACAAGGAAATACACGTTTGCACATGCGCTGCGGCGGCTACTATTAGTCCTGGGATAATGATGTTTATAGGGGACCATCTACTTGCCAACCCCTCACAATCCCTGAAAATTTCATCGAAATCGGACGAGAATTGTTGAAGTTTTGGCTGTAGCTAGGATTTCATGACAGACACACAGACAGACACGGAACCAAAATTGTTCAGGAAGGTCTGAATCGTAAAACGCGAGTGGAAATTTTGATTTTGGAGAACATCTTTTTTTTTCAACCTTGAAAAGTGAAAGCAATGCTTCCGCTACCTTGGTAGACTCGAAAGAAAAAAGAGGCTCAAACCACAAAATATTCTATCACATTTTATAGTGGGGTTGTGATATGCAACTGGTTGGATAATAAATAGTGTGGTGGCTGTATTTCCCACGAAATATGGACATGAGCCCTAGAGTATGGCTAAGAGGTTCTCAAAAGCAGAAAAGAAAATAATTTCTGTCCCTCAACCACACCTTATCCATTAGTACAATCGTAATATGGGGGACTGATCGCATAGACCAGGACATCAACAGATATAAAATTGGTATTAGAGGGGAAAAGTGGTAGTGGCCACTTTTACGTTGCTCATAGACGTTGGTCTCAACAATGCTCGTCTAATATCTGGTGATCGTAAAAGGCATAAACTGGATTTTATAAACTTTTCTTATGCGTTACAAAGTACCCCCTAAAGCTCAGAGACCAACTGCTCACGCCAAAATGTAGCCTTGAGCACTATCACGTCCGTTAGGATCACTTGCTTTCGCCGATCGAGAACAAAAGAAGGTGTGCATAAATTTATGAAACCTGCTCATCTCGCCCAAAATCTATTTGTAATAAATGTGATGTAGGGCTTTGAGTCCCAAGTTTCATAAAATATCGCACCAAATATCATGTGAGCCAATCACATTCCATTGACGTACCATTATTCTCTCTCCATTATTCTTGTAAAAATATTGTTTGATAAAAATTTTGTTTCTGAAATTTTCTCAAAAAACTACTCTGAGTGACGACTGTGCCAGATCTGGCACGGGGGGTTACGCCCCCCCCCCCCCCTATGGGTGCAAAATTTAAAATAATATTTTTCCTAGCTTATTTGAGGTTCAGTGACATTGATTTGAGGTAAGTTTATATTATATCTCAAAATTTATAGTTCTCGGCGTAAATGGGTTAATATCTTTATCTATTTTTTACGTAACAATGTAGTAAACTTTCAAGTCACGTCCATCAGGCGTTTTTACCCAGGTGCCATAAGGTGGGAATTGCTAAGTGAATTGGAAATTGCGTAAATGGGTTAATATCTTTATCTATTTTTTACGTAACAATGTAGTAAACTCCATCAGGCGTTTTTACCCAGGTGCCATAAGGTGGGAATTGCTAAGTGAATTGGGAATTGCGTAAATGGGTTAATATCTTTATCTATTTTTTACGTAACAATGTAGTAAACTTTCAAGTCACGTCCATCAGGCGTTTTTACCCAGGTGCCATAAGGTGGGAATTGCTAAGTGCATCGTAAAATCAATATTGAATATGAGCATGAATTAGTCATTGTGCTCAATGGAACAGGAAAAGAAGTTTGTGTATTTATATATTGAATGTAGAATATTTGGGGCCTTTCGAATTATGAACAATGCTGTGGCCGATCCAAACTGTGAAAGAAAAATAACGTTAAAGAAGCCATTAAAACTGAATTAACTATTATTATTTGCCACAATGTTTTTCCTCTGTGTTCATACCTTCCCCCTTCTTCCGATTTTGTAATTAATAGTAACGAACAATAATTTTAGCTTCTTAGTCAATACGATCTGATTGTTTGGTTCAAGTTTCGTAGGTACCTACACACATTGGTCATTTTTTACATGAAAAAAACCTACATTTTCAACAAAGTAGGTGACTAACTACCTGTAGTGAGGAATCGTTCCAGTTTGGTACCTTGCATTTCCCAAAGAGCGAATTTAAAAAAAAAAGCTTAACTATATGTGATGGATTGATGAAAACGAAGACTGAAACCCTGATTGAACCAGATTGAACGTTTTCCATTTCACTTGCATTATCATCAGATTTACTGACATTGTTATTTTAAACAATTTTTATTATTTGAAACTCGAAAACACAGTAGTGTCGCCACAAGCTGCTCGTAAATCCCCTCGTGACAGGTTTTGAAACTATTGAGAGAAGAGAGGGGGCACCTGTTAAGCCCTCCTTCAGTTCTGCCCGAACAGTTATCGTTGTAGCTCGCTTGAGTGTGAACCTTTGAGGTGTCATGTGATCATTTTGATATCAAATTTGTAGTAAATACTGTCCGAGGGGGAGTATCGCTAACTCGAGTTCCGTTTCTGAAATAGTACAGTCTCTTCAGGTAATAAAATTAGTTTACAATTCGGAAGTGTTGTTCCTTTGCAAATACCGTGTCATCCGACAAAGAGGAAGGTCAGCTCCGGGAGGAGGAGCCCACCATAACATCAGAAGTGGGATAAACAACTTACGTGCCGGATTTAGTGAAAATCGTGAATTCAATAGTGGCTCTGTGAACAATTATTTCGTGAAAACGTCGGAAACGCTCGGGATGTTTGTGAAAACTTCGCTCATTCAAGTCTACGTCCGCCATTTTCAGGACGAGTCGAAAATACCTCGAGGGGGAAAACCCTCCACCGGACCAGAGAGGATGGACGAGGCGAGGGGGGGTACACCCTTCCAAGATCACGCACTTCCGAACGCGATGTTGCCGAATTTTTACGAGTGCTGACGAAACACGAGTGGAGATCGTCGGAGACCTCCTGTTCCTCCACCCCCCTCACCATACGCTCATGACAAGTATTATTTCAGGAATGAATTACACAATTTATTATTTGAACAAGCGAGAGTTATGAAAGAAATGGCTGACAAAATCTCTTTGAATCAAGAATTACCTCTTCAAAACGCTGCCCAAATGATTAAACCTCTTTTTTCTCATCTCCTCAAAACTTCAATCTTCGCTGTGGGCATTGTCAACGAACTGAACACAAAGTTTTTGAGCGTCACACATCAGTGTTTGAGACTACCTCAGCAAGTCACCTATCAAAGCAACCCATCACCAATGCAATTATTACTTGCTTTGCCTGCAACCAAGGAGGATACATCGCACCGAACTGTCCCAAGAAGAAGCAGTTATCAAGACCAGGCCCGGGAGAATACAGAAGTCTGATGCCCAAGCCAGCAGAGAAGCACGTTGGCCTATGCGTTGCTAATCCAGAAGGCACTTTTACTTACCGAGGTGATGTATTCCACTATTTTTGGTTTATAATTTTCAATAATGAACCTCTGGAATCGACCAAGATTAAAACAATTTCTAACCCCCTCCTCAAAATTTGTTGGTTTACATAGAATCCAAAAATTGAATAAAAATTTGGCCGTCCGCGGCATTTTTTTTTTTTTTTTAGTTTCCATTGACTGATTTTGATGAAATTTAGTATATGGACTCAATTTGGGGTCTAGTTGTGCCCCTAAGATTTTGGTTGATGTCGGTCACTTCTAAGGGTTAAAATTTTGAAAACGCCCTAGCTCAAAAAAAAAAAAAAAAAAAAAATTGGTACAAAGGTATTGTTTTTCCTTCAATTTAAGACAGTATCGAATTTTTGAGACCACACGGAGCTCTGTAGGACAAACCGTTCATTCCCTATGAGAACCTAAGGGTTGGACTTAAGATGAATCAGAAACACGAGTGATCTATGTAGAAAATTTATAAACCTTTATGTAATCATATTCAGCGTTTTTCGTCTCAGGAATCACCTCTCGCGGGTTAACAATATAGTTCATTTGCATGGAATAGGATCTGCAGTAACCATTTCTAAATGCCAAAAACGAGTTTTAATTACCACCAATGGTCGTGATACCATGTTTTGTTTCACATAGTGGCAGATAGAGCTGTCTTCCAGTGCCCATAATTTTGGGGCGAGAAATTCTTGTGACAGATTATTATATGGTGATTATCCCAAATACGTGCAAATTGAGGAAGGACATCCTCCTATCATGTCTTCTACTACTGAGAATATTTTACTGGACACTACTGGACTTTTTATGAATGAAATTCGTGTTAAATCGAGGACACAATTCTTGGAATTGAGTCAAAAGTTTTATTGGATAATGATATTAAGAGAGATAAGCATTCTGGAACTGATAACACTTGCAAATCTAATTATGAATTTTCTGATTTTTGATAGATCGATGTTCTCTGGATCGGTTTACAAAGGATGTGGTTGTGTTGTTCAGTGAGATCCCAGGCTGGTCACACCATAACCGTTCCATTCTTTGATTTACCCACACATACAGACTCATTATCAGAAAATCGTCAAGTTTCACCAGTAAATGATGTGAATTTCAACGAATTACACACAGATATTCCTATTAGTCAAAAATCAAAACTCGTTAATATTTTACAAAAATATTCAAAATTCTTCATCACAGGAGTTCTAACCACACGCATTACCACTGGAACATTTAAAATTCTTCTCATTGATTCAACTAAAACAGTACAACAACGTCCTTATAGACTCAGTCCTGTTCCTGTACAATGTGAATTAGTTCGAGAGCACATAAAAGAACTTGAAGATGCAAAAGTAATTTGTCCTAGCTCATCCCCTTTTTAGTCCAATAGGTACTTCTTGTTCAGAAAAAGACTGGAGGTTTTCGGATGACTGTTGATTTTCGTTCCTTGGATTTGAACACAGTCCCAGAACATTTTCCTTTGCCGTTGATTACTGATCAAATTGCTCGATTTAGTGGAGCTAAGTATTTCACCATCTTGGATGCTGCCTGTGGATTTTATTAAATTCCTGTTCAGGAAGACTCCATTGAAAAACTGTCTTTTGTAACACCAGATGGACAGTGGGAATTTTTGGTTTTACCTTTTGGGGTACGTAACGGACCAAGTGTCTATCAACGAGCTATCATGAAAGCTTTAGGAGTCTTAGCACATGATTATGTCACATGCAACATGTACGATAATTATGTTGATTTCTGCTAGCACTCCGAGTGAGGCATTAGAACGCTTAGATTGTATTCTGGGAATATTAACAGCTGCTGGTTTCTCATCCAATTTCTCTAAATGCTCATTTGTTGTAACTAAAATCAAATATGTAGGTTATTAGATAGAGAACGGAGAGTTGCGACCCAATAAAACTAAAGTTGAAGCTCTCACAAATTGCGACCTCCCACAACTCTTTGTACACTTCGCCAATTTCTTGGTCTAGCTTCAAATTTTAGACAATTTGTGCATAATTTTGCACAGTTAGCAACCCCTTTGTTCCAATTGATGACAACAAAGGATGGAAGATCATGAAAAGGTTAGACAACATTTTATTGGCCTCCTAATTGCAGAGCCAATGTTAACCATTTTCAACCCTTCTTATCCAATTGAATTGCATATTGATGAAAGTTCTTTAGGTTTTGGATCAATACTGATTAACATCATTGATGAAAGCCAAGACCTGTTGCATACTACAGCTGTTAGTGTCGTCTCCTCCGCTGTTTCAGTGGTTAGGCCTGACTTATTTTTGCGCCTACTTGTGAATTAAAATTATTTGCAGTAAATCTCTTATGTCCTGCCTAGGTACTAAGTTTCCTAACAATCCTAGCTGGGGATTGGGTAAGCTGAAGTTTCAAGACGTATGACTGACCTGGCGATCCTCTTGGGTCCAGATAATCTTTAGAGATTTGTCCCATACGAAACTTTGTCAGCATGTGCGTCTGACAATAGCAAAAGAACCACTCTATCAGAATCACGTTACTGAAGGGTTTTTATTGAATTAATGGGAACAAGAACTTGTAGAAAAACTATTTATTCAAATAACGAAAGGTACGAGAGCGGTAAGTATGACTAGGCAGATAACGGACAACAAAACTAGTAATTAGAGTGGGGGAAACTTCTTCTTGTTCACTTTCAAATGTTTATTCACCCGAACAACAGTTACCACTCTTAAGAGCTGAAGACCCTTGTTGTGGTTTATGCCGCAATTCATTCTCATAACTATTTACAAAGCTACCAATTCATTGTAGTAACTGACTGTGCTTCGCTTCGTGCAACACAGAATAAACAAGAACTAATACCACGAGTCCAAAGAAGGTGGTCCTTTTTGCAAGGTTTGAAAACCCATTGATGACAATAATGATAGTACTGTAACTTCGGAACCAATTATTGAAAATCCAAATGCAAATTCTTTGTTAATCAGCACCCTCATAGAGCAGCAACACCAAAAACTAAGACCTCATGGAAAACATCGTATATTGATCCTGATATTCAAAACACTTATGAAATTCATGGAAGAATTTTGTGTAGGAAAGTACAGAGACATACACGCCCAAGATATCTTCACATTGTACAACATTCACTACGTTATGCTGTTGTCAACAATGTACAAGAGTCTCTTTTCCATTTTGGATATGAAAAAACCTTAGAAGCATTCTATTCACTAGCACACATGAATTTCGAGATACTGCTACTCGATTGATGCATAAGTCGATTTGACAGCATAAAGCTTGAGGAAAACGATTTGGTTTTTGCACAGATGGAGGTGAGGAATCTAATCATATTGGATAACGCTTATCGAGTACCGTTTAAATTGTTAAAGTTTTACCAAATGACCGCTACTTATTGCAGTATGTTTCTGGAGGATCAAGGAAGTACTTGAAATACCCTCACGAACAGTTGCGCAAGGCTCCTAATTTTGATGGCTCTAGCACTATCCCTGATGATAGCAGGGATTTATCGAAGTAATTTTGACTTTCTTGACTGTTTTTGTTCATAGTGGACTACCCACTGCTCTTCCAAGGTGACTGTGGATTCGCCCAGTCTTGTTATTTTGTTGAATGTGGATTATTCCACCTATGTTGACTTTGGATCCCCAAGTCTTCTCAGTGATCATCATGTTGAATGTGGACTATCCCACCTATGTTGACTTTGGATCCCCAAGTCTTCTCAGTGATCATCATAATCATTTTCTCAGTCAAGTATGAGTCTAATTTTGGAATGTGGGCTGGAGTCTACCTTGCTTGGCACCCTTACGTTGGCTGCGTCATAGTTGGACCCTTGTTCTATGTCCTTCCCTTTACGTGGTCTACGTCTTACAGTCATTACTTTTCTGATAGTGTGACTGTCAAGCCCAAGTGAGATAGACAACCTTCCCAAGCAGTTCTTTTGAATGAGTTCCTTTTGAACGAGTTGCTTTTAATGATTCCTAACGACTGGATTCACCTGGCTCGAATATATTGATCAAAGGATAATTCCTGTACCTCCTTGCACAATTTGTTTGTTACTTGGAATTGTTTGTTCATTGAAATTTTCCTCGTGCCTCCAACCTCCACTGTGCATGTGCATTAATTTACTTGCCAGTTCTAAGCTGTTATTTTGAATTGTTTGCCTGAAGGGGAAACCCTTCACTTATGGAGACGGGAGTAGGCTGATATTCTCTTCACTAATGGGCTGTGTCTGGTCCCCTAGGTGAACTGAGCTCCCGAGGACGGAAGCAACGTCAGGATCGCCGTGTGATGGATTGATGAAAACGAAGACTGAAACCCTGATTGAACCAGATTGAACGTTTTCCATTTCACTTGCATTATCATCAGATTTACTGACATTGTTATTTTAAACAATTTTTATTATTTGAAACTCGAAAACACAGTAGTGTCGCCACAAGCTGCTCGTAAATCCCCTCGTGACAGGTTTTGAAACTATTGAGAGAAGAGAGGGGGCACCTGTTAAGCCCTCCTTCAGTTCTGCCCGAACAGTTATCGTTGTAGCTCGCTTGAGTGTGAACCTTTGAGGTGTCATGTGATCATTTTGATATCAAATTTGTAGTAAATACTGTCCGAGGGGGAGTATCGCTAACTCGAGTTCCGTTTCTGAAATAGTACAGTCTCTTCAGGTAATAAAATTAGTTTACAATTCGGAAGTGTTGTTCCTTTGCAAATACCGTGTCATCCGACAAAGAGGAAGGTCAGCTCCGGGAGGAGGAGCCCACCATAACATATATTTTGGCCAATTAAAGTAATACAATGTTTTTTGTAAGAACCGAATAATAAATTCATCTACTCGTACATCAAGATTATTGAGAATTTGACGAGATATAACTGTTGATGTAACTCTTTTTTTTTAAGATCATTGTTGTTGGGCCAATTATTACGGAAGAGATGTCCGAGCGAGCTAACGCGTTGTTGCGTTACCTTGTAGGGTAGCTTGGTAATGCCGGATCTTGGGTTCGCATCCATGCACTCCTAGCATTTTGGGAAAGTCGAACTGTTGTCCGCATTTATTTGAAGTTTCGGTCATGAGGGCGTCTACAACTCTTCTATCGGCGTCATCTACTACTAGCTGAGAACTTCTCTTACGCTTCGCCAGATTCGCTCTGAACGAAAGGCATGAACGAAATATTACTTCCACGACTTGAATTTTACTTCCATGGTTTGAATTTTACTCCAAAAAACCTCCATGCTTCCATGTCGGTAGCAAACAATTTGAGTAGGTTACAACTGCGGTTCACTATTATTGTTGTTAATCCCTGTGTTTCACACATATCGTCCCTGGTTCACACACTGTCCTGTCGTCCCTGTTCATCATCTTGACTCTAGTACACTGTGATTGTGATTACCATGGAAAAGAAGAGGGCCCATTACACTATAGAGGAGAAAGCGTTGCTTAGCGTTAGCATGAGCGCGCCAGACCAGGAGCTCTATCCCGTTGAATGGACTCAAGCTATAATAAGAAAATGTTCCGACTACATGCAAATGAGTCCTAGAAAGAAGGAACACATGATGAGAAGAATAATGTGTTGTGCATTGTTAAGCAATTTGACTCCAAGCAATCTGCATGACTTTGAAACACAAGAGCCAGTGCCCAGCAGTTCATCTTCAAGCAGCGGAACTCTTGATATAGATCATAACTTATACAGGTTCTACGCCATATCCTGTCTGACAAACGTCTCTTCATTTGCTCCACACCTTCATCCTGTCTTGGAGGTAGACTAAAACATCTGGGACAGGGCCGCAAAGATTCCAATAATGGTACTGTTGTGTCATCCCAAAATATGCAACCAGGTTTTGGAAATCCCATGTGCAGTCATTGATCCAGTCACCTGCAATGTTTTCGTAAGACATTGTGAATTGACTCAGCAAGGAATTGTCAAATGTGTAGACTTCATCTCAAGGAGGAGGAGCAGAATGACAGAAATGGGCTTGCCTGTTTCTTTAGTAGATTACGAGGGTGATGTGTCACAAACTTATCAAATCCCGCCTAAATTAAAAGCGAAAATAGAAAGCTGAACTAACAGGTTCTTTAACTTAAGGGTCCCTCTGATTGATGTACCTTTGGGAGATAGACAAATGATTGATGGCATCAGCCTTAAAGAGATATACACATCCATAAATGACCCCAGGGAGAGGTTCAATGCTCCAGTTGTTAAATGGAAAGGCAAGATCATGCCGACTCACATGTGCACATTGATGCCTAGCACTGAAAGAGAGGATTTCGCTTTGGTGAAACAGTGGATTGACTTCGACAGATACGATGATGAAAATTGGGCAATTTCTGTTATAAGAGAGTTGGGAGAAAGCATGGACAGAGAAGAAGCATCAGCCTTCGAAGCTGTTAATGTTGAAACAGCGAGCGCATTGCTGAGGAGCAAGCTAGGAATAGGCAGAAAAACAAGGAAACGGGACGACTCAAACACTGAAACCAGGCAGCCTGACAGAAAGTCTAGTCCGCCCCTGAGATATTTCCATGGTTCGACGAACTAGTGAGGGACTTCTCCTCTCTTTCTGATGACCCAATTCCCACTCACAGATGGTATTCAGATCCCAACCCCAATGGAGAGCATCCCATGGCAAAACTATGCACTGATATGTTTGATGATGTTGAGGAAATCCTTCGGCAAAGTAATGCATATCAGTTTGCCTCTGTGGTGAAGGGGTTCTTTTCACGCATCGGGGGAGCTTTCACATCTTGCTCTGGAATTGGAACATTCTTTATCCTGTACACTGACAAGGACATGGTAAGGCAGGTCCAAGGAATATGTATACTTGCCCCTCCACATCCAAGCAGGCCTGGTGACAAGGTGATGTTCGTCACAATCATGTGGTGGAAGCTGGTTCTTTATTGTTCTTCTTTCTTTCTTTCTTTCTGATATTTTAAGACTGTATTAAATCTCTGTTTCTCGTACTTAATATTTTCTTTATTGAATAAACTTTTTGAACATCAACATTGTAACTTAACACCTGATAACTTTCAATTTAGTTCGCAAGTGTCAACAATAACAATTAAATTTTGAAGCCGAAACAATCATGATTTCAAAAACTCTTTAAACATGCATTAATTTCGCAAGTCTGCGACAGCGGGGGCTTGTAATGAAGTACAGAGGCGTCATTGAAAATAAGAAAAGCGACGCAGTTTCGGTGCTCGAAAAGAAACAAGTGTGGGAAATGGTAACCGAAGAATTTAATTCTTCTGCAGAACCTCACAACAACGTAAGTTCCTGATACTTGTCTCATATACTTTTCATAATTTTTTTTCAACTTCAAAAAATATGTAGAAAACGCTGCAAATTATTACACAACGGTTTATTATTTTTATATAGATCACTCGTCTACAAAATCACCAACCATCCAATATAAAGAGAAAAAGAAAAAAAAATCAAAAAAAAAAATCAAAAAAAATATAAAAAAAATCAAAAAAAAAATCAAAATCACAAACCATCGATCGCATTTCGGTCAGCTCTAATTTGAACGGAGATTAGGCCTCTTTTGCGATTCACACTCGTGTTTTGATTTATATATATATATATTTCAATATAAACCTTTAAATTTTCGTAGGGAGCGAACGGTTTGTCCTACAGAGCTCCGCGTGGTCTCAAAAAATTCTAAAAATTCTATAGAATCATAAATTGAAGGAAAAACAATACCTTCATATAGAAATTATTTGAGTTAGGGCGTTTTCAAAATTTCAAAATTGATTTTGGAACCCTTAGGAGTGACCTACATCAACCAAAAGCTTCGGGGCACAACTAGACCCCAAATGGAGCCTACATACCAAATTTCATCAAAATCGGTCAATGCTAAGTGGCAAAAGTGCCGCGTACGGCGTACGGCGGACGGACGGCCAAATTTTTATTCGATTTTTGGATTCTACGTACCTTGAAACGTAAACCATCAAATTTTGAGGGGGTGTTAGAATTTTTTTTTTCTTGGTCGATTCCAAAGGTTCATTATTGAAAATAATAAACCAAAATAATGTCATAAAAATATTACAAAACTGATGAGTCGTTGAACGATAGAAATTACTTCTGCGAAACACTCAGCGTGCCCAGTTAATTCTTATGAGCTCATTATTTTCAGAGAACATCAGCACAGCTGAGAAAGTTGTGGGATAACATCAAATTTAAACGTAAAATGGAACTAGCGGCAGAACGGAGGCAAATTTTGAAGACTGGTGGAGGTCCACAGGTAGGGATGAGTACAAAAATGAAAATTGGTTTTTAACAATGGTTCTTTGAAAGGAACCGGAGGCGGATTGTTTTTAACTTCTTTTAATCAACTGTACGCCTATCATCATCCGCAGGCTACGCCAGTTCCAGAGGATCCTGAGTTGGATAGCCTTGGAAACATTGATATAGAATTGAGGGACGCAGTGGATTAGGTCACTGTAGCACTCGCTGGCACGGCAGCGACCTCCTACATTATGGTCAACCAGACGTTGGTAGGTAGTGTTGTTTTAATAATTATTCATTGTTGATAAATAATATCGATTAAAGAAATTGCTACTTGATAATATCAAGTAGCTATTTCTTTAATCGATATTATTAATTATATTATGATAATCATTATAATATGATATCATATTAATATGATTAATAATCATATTAATCACATTATGGTTAGCGTTTTTTCAAAAGGTACATATCCATTAAATGGAATTGAAAATTTTTCAAAAAAAGATAAAGAGGAAAAAACGAATTGCACTGCCAGTTTCAAATTTTTTTATGGTTTCTGGCATAGTACAGTACAAACAAGCCTAGAGTATATTTATCCAAAATATTAACTGCGTACATTGAAAATTTGAGGAGAAATCGTCATGTTAATTTTTGGATATACGCCTTTTTGAACGAAAAATAACGTCATTATGTACCCTTTTTATTGATATTCTGAATTTCGGGGAATGAAAAAAAAAAGATTAATTTGAACTAGGTTGGCATAATAATAAGTTGGACCAATGGGATATAATTTTTATTGATATCCTGAATTTCGAGGAAAGAAAAAAAAGGAAAAAAAAATTAAACAGTATTTAAACTAGGTTGGCATAATAATAAGTTGGACCAATGGGATATAAGAATATTATTACAACAAGAATTCAGAACAATGAATAAATTCATTTGGGAATCATCACGAAACGTTTTCTTTTTTTAAGTCTGAAATTTGTAATTGTTTTTATAATTTTTTACTTAGAAATAGAGAACTATACTTGATTTTTTAAATCATCGTGAAGAACAAGTTTTATTACAGTTTCGAAATACTGTTAGGCATCTGAATTTACACCAAACCTGAAAAAAGGAAAATTTCCATATGCCCTTTTGAAAAAACTGTGTTTTAATTCAAAGTATGAGGCTTGGGTATGTTCCTTTTTAATGGATGTAATCTGGAAAAATTGAAGGGAATGAATTTGTTACCTTTTGGTTGAAATCCCTATCGTTGCCTTTCAAATGAAGAGGGATACGTTCCATTTGGGATGCTACAACCTGGAGGGTTCGATGGGGCTTATACAGAAGATGCAGAAAATTGAGAAAAAAACCAGTTTCTCAAAAAAGTGGATTTGTTCCCTTTTGAAAAAAACACTTCTCATATACAGTGCTGGCAATAGATTCAGCTGATTATTTCTAATCACATCACCAGAACATTTGACCATTTCCAATGCCTCTATACAGACTCGTTTTTTCTAATTGTTCTGCCCAATCTTAATTAACAGATGCCTGTAGTTGAGGAGGACATGGCTAGTTTTGAAGCTGTGGCGGACGGCCACCCGAGGGATCGGAGTTCACCTCTGTTGATATCCGAGGGGTACTTTGTTCCGCGGAGGTTCCCCACCGCAGTTACCCCTTTGAGGAGATGAGGGGGCTCGATTGGCGCATCTTACCTGAGACAATCATTTCCTTCCTGGATCCCCTTTCTGGTGAGTCATCTCTTGCTCAATTCATATTATTTTCTCCTCCTCTTTCCAATGGTCTTTTTCCTCGATTAAATTAATATTATTAATATTGTCCCTTTTTGAATGGTATATTTACCCACCTGTTTTGATTGTCAAAATATAAAATTTTCGTCAATCTCAAATTTTTGAGTTGTTCCTGAACTCTACCCTTTCCCCAATTAATTAAGTAATAATTAATTATGGGCTTCTCCCACTCCACATGGTAGCAGAGCGTCAAATTTATATTTCACGGCCTGATTGCACACCATACTTGCACACCTTCCCATCGAAAAAGACCATCGTATTATCTTTTATAATTATACAGGGTGTCCAAGTAACTACGCTCCCCCCACTTATTTTCTCTAATAGTGTAAGAAAAGAAATCGGATTAACGCTATTCTTCATAATTTTTTGCGTAGAATTCAAAAATGATAAAATTGCGCAGTGCGCAATCGCGCAACCATGCGCAATCATGATCAACTTTGTTTTTTCAAATGAGAACCCCCATTTTTTATTGCAGATTCGGATTCTACGTCAAATTATATGAACATTTTACTTCGACAACTTTTTTTTTTGGACGCGCACAACCCGCTCAGCGAGCTCTCAAAGATGCGCAACCCAGAAATTGCGCCAAAGTTGAGATGAAGGTAAACCTCAAGTGCGGCACATCACTTAGCCCTGTTTTTCTACGCTGAATCGCGTGGTGATGTCCCTTTCTTCATTTAATTTCATTTTACCGTATCTACAGCCGAAAAAGTCACTTTTTGAGGAGGAAATCATCGATTTTCCGTGTAATCTTTTCCGACTATTATTTTCTTCACGAATTATTACTTCTTTGTGCAGGTAGACAATACAGTTTACATTAAGAGTTATTATTTATCAAGAGTTTATTTAAGAGTTCTTAATTATTTAAGAGTTCTTAATTTATTAAGAGTTATTATCAAGAGTTTATCGCTTAATTGTTTCAATCATTGTTCATCCAATCATGTTTTCAGAAGACTGAAAATTATTTTGCAACATTTTGGGATAATTATGTTGAAGTTTCTCGTTATTTTACAATTGTAAAATTTTTTTTTCCATTTTACTAGGATGAATCATAACCCTTTGTAAGAAAATCGATGATTTCCTCCACAAAAAGTGACTTTTTCGGCTGCAAATACGATAAAATGAAATTAAATCAAGAAAGGGACATCACCACGCGATTCAGCGTAGAAAAACAGTACTAAGTATTGTGCCGCACTTGAGGTTTACCTTCATCTCAACTTTGGCGCAATTTCTGGGTTGCGCATCTTTGAGCGCTCGCTGAGCGGGCTGCGCGCGTCCAAAAAAAAAGTTGTCGAAGTAAAATGTTCATAAAATTTGACGTAGAATCCGAATCTGCAATAAAAAATGGGGGTTCTCATTTGAAAAAACAAAGTTGATCATGATTGCGCATGGTTGCGCGATTGCGCACTGCGCATTTTTGTCATTTTTGAATTCTAAGCAAAAAATTATGAAGAATAGCGTTAATCCGATTTCTTTTCTTACGCTTTTAGAGAAAATAAGTGGGGGGAGCGTAGTTACTTGGACACCCTGTATATGTTTGAACTTACCTCATGCACAACCAATAGCTGCTCATTTTTTCCTTCCAAATAATACCATCCACATTATCAATTCCATTTTTTCTTCTCCACAAACCATCCGTCATTAAAACAACTCACATTTTACATTCTTCATAATTATATATCACCGTTATCAGCCCTTATCACCATAGAACAGTTTTCGCCATCAATCTCCATAACTTAATAGTTTACCTTTACCTCCACGCACATGGATGTCCTTGTTATTTTTACATCCATGTTCACCTTCATATTTTTTCTTCACATATTGTTGTATTTTATTAAGCATCATATATTTTTAACAATTAACAATTATTTTTATTTAACAAATTTTAACAATTATTTTTATATATTGTAACACCATAGTAATTCTGTAATGTGCCAAAAAACTCAACCAATGCAGCATGAGCCATCAGGACAAACCTGCCCAGCTCCTGAATTTTCTGCTGGCAGCCATCTTCAAAGACACTTCTTCTATTGTTCCCTTGCCAACCTGCCTTTGCTAAACCGTTTTCCAAGAACATCAACCTTTTTGAGTGTAATTCCTCAAAATAAGTGGTTTTATCGCGATCAACTGGATACACTTGACCATCAAAATTGTAAAGCAGTGTGATATCACTCCAATCCTACCTATTCTGGACTTGGAGGAGCTGGACCACCTGTACTCTCCAACCTTCCTTCTTTCTTCCTGGAAGCTGCCTTTTCTGGTGGAAGCTGCCTGTCCTGCCTTTCTTCTGGAAAACACCTTTCATGCTGCCTGTACTGCCTACTTACTTCTGGAAAACTTCATCTGGGACTGATCACCCCACAGCTAAGCCCTTTTTTCTTTCTTATCTTTCACATGGCCATTTAGGGAAACAATAGAACATTTTCAATTTCAAAACCATTACAAAACCTGCTTTCAACTTCAATAAACTTACATTCTAGTTGATGTTTCATCAATTCAAACTCTGCCTTTTTCTTCTTTATCACCTGATTACCACACAGCATATTTCACTTTAGGTAGGTACTTAACCTAGCTAAGTTTTTTCCCCTTCACGGGGGTGGTCCTTCGAGTCTTCAACTGTTTTTCTCTTTTCATTTTGATCATTCACAATTAATTAGTGTTGGATATCTACTGCACTTCAAAACAGTACTTCCATACTAAACAATATATATTATATTATTTTTATAGTAAATAATTTTTCATTTCATGCCATATTTCATGTTGTGAAACTATATTTTCCCATTGTGTACTAATCTTCCTACACCAAATTCTACTCCCCATTTTTTAAATTATAGCGTAGGTAGTCGACAATAATTATTAGACACTACACCATTCATTTTACACCATTCCTTCACATATTACACCAACATTATAGGTAGTTATCTAATTCAGTTTCACCAATATTCGTGATACTACTAGGTCTGAATTATTCTCGATTTAATTGACACTTAGAACCCCTAACTTCCGTTAATTGCATCTGTAAACGACTAGCTAACAATTCGATTCATTTCTTCTCTCATTCATTCATTAATTATTGGGAGAATAAACTGTAAATTGTTCAATGTTCAATTTCTATCGTGAATTGTTCCGTGTGTCACGTAGTCTTCCTTCCAATTGAGATTAGTGATGGCAACAACATATCGATATTTTTGAAATATCGATATTTTGCTTCCGATATATCGCCATCGAAAAATCGTGCTACGATATATCGGGAATATCGATATTTTTTAACCGATAGATCGCCCTAGTAGATAATAACTGGTGAATGTCAGAAACTCGCGTTTTCGTGGGTTGTGTTGAGTTGGTAAACCTGATTCTTTTCTCCTTTCGTTTTCTATGTAGCTATGCTGTCAGCTGTGTTGTGTTTGTTGCTTTTCTCATAACTTAACCTCACATCTTTGCTCAGAGTACACTTCAGTCACTTGTGTTTGTCTAGTTCAGAAGTCTGTCGTCTGTTACGCTGTATTGCCCGATATCTTTGTCAAACTCTCTACCAAGTTGTTATTGTTTTTAATTGTTAATGTGATTTGTGAAACTTAACTATGACTCCTCCTAAAAGTGATGTGTGGCGGTACTTTACCAGAACATCTAAACAAGAAGCTAAGTGTAATTTTTGTTCGAAACTGTTGAAAACTTCGGGAAACACTTCCAACTTGAAATCACATTTAAAAGTTCATAAGCTGAAAGACGAAATAAAGTCTAAACCACTTGTACAAACAAAAGCTGATAGCAATAGGCCTACTCCAGAAAGTGTTTCTATAAAATCTACGCATTTTGACCAAAACAATGTTTTTTCTATTTTTAGCCATTTTCCGGGCTTTTCCTACAAAAAAAAACTATCATTTTCAGAATCAGCGTCAATTTTGGAGCATATTAGAAAAAAATCCCATTTTTCTTTACATGCGTGCACATGATATAATTACTCATTGTGAGAAACCATAAGAGATTTAAATATGTAATAGGCCAATGGTTATTTTGGTAATTTTTATTAAATAAATGTGTTATTTAATGAATTATGTTTGTTGTATGATCTTCCAATCATTTATTTAACCACCAGTTTCGACTTATATTTAGCAATATTTTAATATTGCTTATTTTTTTTGCAGTAGGCCTCTATATTTTTATTGTGTTAAAGTAGTAAATAATTAATTAAATCAACTCAAATAAAGTGTGTTTTCACGGTAAAGCTAATGGGAGGATCAATATATTAGATGTTCTGTGTTTTAAACCAAAGAAAACAAATTAAAATTATTATTTACAAGAACAAATATGGTTCGATATTTTAATCCCGATATATCGGATATATCGATATTTTTGCTCCCGATATATCGGTGCCATCGATATTTCCCTTCCGATATATCGCAAACCCGATATATCGATTTTTGTAAAACTTTTGCCATCACTAATTGAGATTCAGTAGGTAGGTACCTACCAACACGAATCATTATCACTGACCACGTAAAATGCACGCTCCTCTTCCCGTCTGTACCTTGTTACGTCATTCAATCGGGTCCACTACCTCACTTCACTCCGTTATCGTGAACAGGAATCGACATAACGTCAGATTCAGATAACGAAGGTGCCGCGAACAATAAATGCGGGACATGTGAAATCGTGCTCCAGGGAGCACATGCATCCAAACCAATAACTTGTTCAAAGTGCGAACAAATATTGTGCGAAATTTGTTCTGGGATACGATATGATAATTTCAAGAAATTATCAATCCCAAGAAGGCAGTCCTTTCGATGCAAAACATGTAAGATATTTTCAGAGGAGGATTCACCGACCCAAACGGTACACAATAGGGAGCTAGTAGACAGCGTAACATTTATGGCAAATGCTATGGCCCAGCTGACTACTGAGCTTACTGCAATTAAGTTGGCCCAAAATTCGACAATGAGTCCTACAGAAACGATGCAAGCAGCCGTTCCAATAGAAAAAATTTCCATAACATTACCTAATTACTACGATGATGTAATTAAAAGGATTCCTTATTTCTATACGGACAACGCGTCGAGTATTATGCAGTTTTTAATGTCTTTAACAACAATAGTGGAGAGTCACCCCCAATATTTTGACCAAGTTATACGCAGGCTCACTTACGATCCAAAGTTTGCGTATTTAAGAACGATAATAATTCCAACAAATGAAATAAAATTCGAAACCTTTGTATCAACAATAAAGAAACAGTTACTCTCCCCGCTAGCTATTACTTAATTAACCCTTCAATTTACCCACAGACCCCAAAAACAATATGAGAGTTTTCGCGATTATGTAGATAACATCCATCGAGTAAATTCAATTTTAGGTACATACTGTGAGAGAACGTTAATCGATGTCATAACAACAAACGTCAACGACCACACTCGTAAATATTTTGTCTTCCGAAGTGCACCAGAAACTCGTGAGGACTCGAATCAATTGATTCAACGAGTCGAAACACAGCAGTTGGCAAATCGTATAGGTAGGGAGGCACAAGTTCATCCTAGTACAACACCTACGAATAGGAGACGACCAGTACCGACAAATCAAACTCAATATCGACAACAACAGAATGGGGAATTTGCCTCACATTTTTTTTTTTTTTTTTTTTCGAATGAGGGTTTATTTTTATGGAATAAAACCATAGTGAGCTGCTCGAAAACGCATCCAAAAAATTTAGAGAATTTAAGGAAGATGGAAATTTTAAATGTGGTGGCAATGTGTAAGAGGCAGCCATGTTTGAAACGTGACGGATATTCTACCAATCTGACTTCAAAGGAGGTTCTGTGGCGCTTACCACAGAAGCGGAACATACGCGAACGTTTACCTTCCGAGTAGTGCGCCACGAACTGGCAGGAAGAACCCAGACACATATTACACACATTAGAAACAATATTACTCACTTTTTTACAATACGAATCTATCTACTAGTTTATCAAGCATTATTATTCTTCATCTTCTCTTATTTAGTTTCAAGATTTGAATCACATTATTCGAGTAGCCATTTCACTGGATCGTTTTGTGTGGCGTGCTAGAACTCTGTCTGTTGTCGTTGCTTTCGCGTCGTTTTTTTTTTTTTTTTTCGTATGACGTCAACAATACTCCTCGATTTTCGCGGTGTTTTGTAACAGAGGTTCACTTGTTTAGTCATTTTCTCCTACGGTAATTTTTTTCCGTTGGTTATTCCTAGTGTTAAACGTTATTCTAGGGCCCTATAATAGGATTTGCCTTGAAATTCCAGAATCTAAAATTGAGGCAAATTCCCCATTACAATTATCGTCCGATAACTCATCACAACCCACCACCCAATAACACACCCACCACCCAATAGAGAAACAGCACCACAGTTTAGGCGTGAATTTAGACCAAATGGCACACCACCCCAGAATAATCGCGATAATCGATATTATAACCAAAATCAACGTCGGCCACAACCGGTAATGGAAGTACAATTACCCACATCTTACCCACAAATACAATACCCAGATGACACGTTAAATGCCAACGGTCACCATCATCAAGCCGAATGAATGGTGACTGGTAACCCGGGTTCGATTCCATGCCTTGACTTCAAACTTTTTTCTGATTAAATTACGTATTTTATCTACGATGGCAGGCTTTTCAGCTAGTCCAACATATTTTTGCAATTGATCAGTCCCGTCGACGCCATCATACTGTATTATTGGGAAGATCCTATCGCTGAAGTCTGATCAGACATAATTTTTGCTGTCTTCTTCCCTGCCGACCCTCCCTCTGGTAGGGACTTTCACCACAATCTTTGAGAGGCTGACACTCACCATGCAGGATTTAGTGTTTGGATACTTGGAGTAAAGACAAGTTGTCTTAGACAACACATCACGGTATTATGAAGGTGACGAAACCTTGTCTGTACCGCTCTAATCACGGATGAGAGGTCAAAAGCTCATAATATTGATAGCTACGTTCCGGAACATACTTTTTCCCTCTGCTAACCTTCATTTAAGACAAATATATACCTATTTGTATTTTAAGAATGAGGAGTAACCACCGAAATTTACTTGTTTTCCAGGTCGGATTCATCAGTTTCTTGACACGTTCACTGCTGCAATAATTGTTCAAAACCGATTTTCTGTGCGGCAACTTTTTTTGTCTCCATTTCTTTCTTTTTGGAACCAAAAAAACATCTGATGATTTGTAGTTCAAATTTCATTAACCTTTGACCTTGAAAAACGTTTGTCGACGCCCGCCTGATTATAGGAAACTCTTACCTCTGGCGGGTGGTCGACAGGTTGTCGACAATCTGTAGGTGAAGTTATAACACTCTAAAAACCGAGCTAGGCAGTAAAGGAGACAGCTTTTATAACAGAAAACGAGTGTCCAGCTTCTACCTGAAAAGATTATGTGCCTAAGTAATTAGAAAGGAGGCCGAGCAGCTATTTTTGGTAACAGGACCTTCATCCAAGTATAAGAATGAGGAGACAACACGAAAATGCACTCAAAAGTATAATTCACAGGCGTTTCATGGAAAAGTATTTTGTTCATAATATGTACATAATGTTATAATACAATAATAATAATGTTATAATTCTATTAATTAAAATTAACATATTCTGATATGTACATAATGTTATAATACAATAATAATAATGTTATAATTGTATTATTATAAAAACGATACAAGAATATCAAAGAATTATTACTGAAAATATTATGACGGTAGAAGAAAATTTATACATTGCAATCAAAATCAATAAAAATAAATAAAAAACACAAACATTTTTCAACTATGAAATTTCTTGAAACATTGATCCAGGCAAAGACCTGGTTTGTTGGGGCACTGGTCACAAAAATATAATGTTTCAGTTCTTTTTTTGTTTTTTGAACACAATACACATCTTTTTCGAATCAGTCTATTTTTTCATTTCTCAGAACTTTAGCGGGGACGTGAATTGATGGTTTCTGTGCAGGTGGATTTGGTGGTGTCGGATTAGAAACATTTGTTTTATTTCGATAAATCAATTCATTGATTACGCTGTCTCGGAAGTCAATCAGAGTGGTTTTGTTTTTTCCGGGTTGCCTTTTGTACAAGATGTATGCATTCGTCATAATCAAATGAAAAAGATGTATTGCAACTTTTGCATACCACCTTAGTGGTTTTTTTTCACAAGGGTAGTAGCTTAGAAGTTGATCACTTCTGTCAACCCCACCCATGAAATCATTGTATTTCATTATGGCTTCAGGCTTTTGGGACGTTTTGCCACTCTTGGCTCTATACTCCTGCAAGTCAGCACCATACTCAGAAGATAAGGCCAACACGTTTCTTTTATCGTGCCATTTTAGAACGCAGATTCCACTATGGCTGTATGCAGCCGCAACCTGGCCTTTCTTCAATTTTTTGTTCACTACATCCAGGGGATTTCCATTTCATTTAGGTCGGAGAGTGCCTGTTACATATGTTTTTTCATCCAACAAATATTGGGCTAGGGGGACCGAAGTATAAAAATTGTCCATGAAAACAGCATGGCCGACCCCAAAATATTCATCAAGCAAGTGTTTGACAACTTTATCCACATGCCCTGTTCCACCTAATAATGGATCTTTTGCCCCACAGTAAATTCTTAATTTTAAGACAAGGCCGTCTGGTTGAGTCAACACATAAAATTTAATGCCAAATTTATGGCGTTTATTCTTTATGTATTGCCTGAAAAATAAACGGCCACGCCATAATAACATGGACTCGTCCAGACTTAAATTTTTTTCTGGATAATAAATCTCCTTCATTCTACAGTGGAACAAATCAAATAGGGGAGAAATTTTGAATAATGGGTCTGCCGGTTTCGGGTCATTGATTTGCGGATTTTTTGCAAAATGCAAAGCTCTCAGAATAAGGAAAAATCTATCACGACTCATGGCTTGGCGGAAAATGGGGAAATTGTACAAATTATTAATATTCCAATAGTGAGTTAGCGTGGGTGCCTTTACGTGGCCTGTCAAAAAAATTAAGCCTGAGAAAATTTCAAACTCTTCCCGAGTTAGAGGCTTCCAAGACTGAATCCTTGATTTAGGTTTTGTGGTTTTTGACATTAAAATTTCAGCCTGAGAATTTGTTTCGGAAATTATCAAATCGAAAAATTTTTGTGTGAATATGTGGAAAAAAAAACTTATGGGATCTTGATCATTTGGAAATTGCTTCAACCCGGAATCCCCGCTAAAAATTACAGGGGTTACATTTGGTGGCGTTGAGCTCCACATTGGTTGAGGTGAACGTAAATCTTGACTGCTGGGAGGCTGAACAGGTGAAGGTGAATCTTGTTGTACTGAGGCCGTTGTATGATCTTGTTCAGCGGAGTCCTCAGGGACTACAATAAAAAATCCACTTACATTTTCCTCATTTTCGTCTTCTTCATCTGATGACTGGCTATCCTCTTCCAAATCATCTTCAAAATCGGAGTTCTGCAAAATATGTAGGAGTTCTTCGTCGGTTAGGACTCTTTTCACCTTTCTCCTTGTTGAACTGGATGTAGCTGGTTCCTGATGCAAAGTGCTGCTTGATGAGGGACCGGCGACTGATGAATAAGGAGCACTATGTACTTATTCTGGTGCAGCAGGAACTGGCAGAGGGTCATCTGGTGAAATCGCTTCTTCCAATAATCCAGAAGCCAATTCTTCCTCAAAAAACAATCGTTTCTTCACTCCACGTCTGCTCATCTGGACAAAAAACAGCAAATTAAAATACGCACTAAAACATGAAATGCACTAAAATGTAAAAAAATAAAAAGTTTATTCTTCTTACTCTTTATTAAGGGTTATTTCATAGCTATTTATTCATAATTTTCGATGCTAATAATATTTGGCGTAAGCTAATAAAAAGTATAGAGTAAAGAACTTACCGTATGAGAAAAACGAGAAAAAAATAACGAAAAATCGATCTGGTGGACGGCGAAGGCTTGATCATAAACTTGGGACCTTTCACTACGCTGAGTCAGAACGGGAACTGGCTTCGTGTCGGCTGGACGTTTTGGGGTTGATCTGAATAAGAGAAGGGAGATGTCGACAGGTCGTCGACATCCGCCAGGGGGAAGGGGTCTCATTTGTCGACAGCCGCAGTGAACGTGTTGATACCGAATAATCGCTACAACGTGGGCCACCTGTTCGTGAGAAAGAATTAGAAAAGCTTGGTACTCGATCTAGTGAAGGGCTTTTCATTGACTTACAAATATTACTAGTCTGAATCGTGGATCAGAACCAAGGTGAGTGGAAGAGAGATCCTCTCCTATACTCACCTTGGATCAGGCCTGTTTTATTTGGTATATTTCATTCAAATTAACAACCACCTTTGGTATCAACTTGTATAATTCTTACAACTCACAAGCACATCTCTTATCAAAAACTTAATCTCTATCAATTTCTCCTAGTTATTGTTGTCATAGATTCTGCTGTTCTCGACCACTAGTAGTAATTATTGAGGTTCTTGAGGGTTGGTCCAATCAAAAAAGTGCTTTCTACGCCGACGTTTCGATTTATTTGTAAATCGTCTTCAGGGCTAACAAACAGAGGTACAACATGGAAATTAGGTCTTATATAAACACAATGTTGTGTAAACTAGACGACTCATGACACTTCTAAATATAGATAATAAACGAAATAAAATGAGTTGAGCTTATATACTGACGCTTATGCACTAGAATGGGTGGAAACTGAATGGGAATGAACAATTACCTTAGAAGGTGTTACACCGTTTTTACATAAACATGGTCCTCGGAGACCTCCATTGTACTGCAGTCGACATCATTGCAGGAAAATCTGAAGGAAATCACAAACAATTTTACTACTTTACTATTGTTGGTAAACCAATTTGGGCAAGAAACTGAATGGGTTAACTAAAGCAGAAACACGAAGCAGAAAACGGGCATGAATTTACCTTAGAAGGTGTTGTACTGTAGGAAACTATGGATGAATGGATGGATGGATTCACTAAAAACGCCTTTACTGTTAGTGGTAAACAGATTTTGAGCAAGAAAAAAAAAAAAAAAAAAAAAAAAAAAAAAAAAAAAAAAAAAAAAAAAAAAAAAACTGTGGTTGTTGTGAAAAAAATGACGCTCAGAAACAAACAAACTCGAGTGACGCTTTGTACAAGAATGGAATGAGGAAGTAGTGATAAGAATGATAATGGTTGTTGTGATTTCCCTTTCACAGTCCATGATCATGACTGCCATTGACAATATAAAATCTAGGTGGCTAGTCGTGTGAATTATTTAGTCTAGTAGGTGTATCTAGACTTCTACCTTAAGAATACATAACAATATAGGTATATAAAATATAATAATATATGATATAAAAATATGACTGGGGGGTAACTATGAAGGGCCCAGAGTAATCTAATGAAAATGCACATCTAGAATATAAAGTAGAAATATAGAAATTGTGAATATGACTGGGGGTAACTATGAAGGGCCCAGAGTAACCTAATGAAAAAGCACATCTAGTATATAAAATAGAAATATAAAAATTGCACAGTGAGTAGTGAAAATTGCAATGCAGCTAAGCCATGTTAATGATATTGGTATAAGCACGACTGAGGCCTTCGGTATCTCGGCGGAAATTACAGGTATCTTTGGTTTTAACAATGTGGATCATTTCTTTGATCTTGCGTTTTGAATAGTTTGGCTCTGTATCCAGAATCTTGGTGTCACCAAAATTAAACGTATGAGATTCTGATAAGGAATGTTGGGCCAGGGCACATTGATTAGAAATTAAGATCGGTAGAAATTAAGATCTGCCTGTGGGAATTGAGAGAACTGAATGCCAACCATAGAAGGCTAGTCGATGCATTTAGGGATACAGTCGATCAGTATACTTTTGATGGTTTTATTAATCAACAGCGTAGAGTTTATGAGACATTATTTACTTCCATCAGGCTGCAGCATTTAAAGAAATTTGATATTCTAATAGGTAGGGCCCCAGAATGTATAACATGGGAAGAGAATTGGCTATCAAACCTTACAGAGGAAACCATTCCGCTGGAGGTTAAACAACTGCTAAGCCTTGGTCCGAATTTCGGTCTGCAATATGGGGCAGATCTATCAATTATACAGGTCGTCTGTGATATAGAAAATATTATTAATGAATGTGCCCCACCAGATAATCAAGAGGTGCTCCGTGGTCAAGTTACCAACATACTAACCAATTTCGTTCATAAACATAAAAACATTTCAAAACCAGACCATTTAAATGAACTCCTACAAAGAACCAAATCCTTTATTAGAGCTCACCCTAATTTACTTATTTTAAAATCTGATAAAAGTAATAGCACTGTGATAATGTACAAGACTGAATATGATACCAAAATGCAAGGAATGTTGTCTGACCAATCAACATACACACTTGTCACAGACAGACGTAGGAACCTTACATCATCCCTTCAAACAAAAGTCAATGATATTGTTCGTAGGCTTCATTCTGAAGGGAAAATAGATCTGAGACTGGGAAATAGGCTTATGATCACCAATAGTGTTCCACCTAGGATTTATGGCTTGGTTAAAACGCACAAGGAAGGGAACCCCCTTCGACCAGTAGTCAGCTTTAACAACAGCCCCACTTATGAATTAGCCAAGTACTTGGGGGACACCCTAAAACTTATTACTTCAGATAAATATAACGTTCAAGACTCATTTACGTTTTTCAATGTCATAAAAGATAAAATCGTTCCCCAAGGATATATATTAGCTTCAATAGATGCAAAAAGTTTATTTACTTGTATTCCTATAGAACTTGTTAAGGCTAAAGGGGACAGCCCTCTAGTTTGATTCTCTTTTAGGAGATGGCGCTAGCGTCGCACTCAAAAGTTTTCCCAAAGTTTTTCATCCTCCACGAAAGATTTTTTCCAATTATAATACGGGAATTTGTCCAGAATAAGTAGATCTCTCTTTCCACCATTGAGTTTTTACCATACTATTATTATTTAAATCATGAAATCGCAGAATTCGGGCTATTAAAGGTGTTGAGTAAAAAATGAGATAGCTTGCATATTCATTGTCATTAATAATTGATGAATGATTGGTTAGAAATCCGATTCTTGGACAATTGGAGACGGAAAGGGTAAATGAAAAATAACGCACGCTCATTGGTTGCTAGCAAATGGAGTATGAGGTTGGTTGCCTAGCGACCCTTGTTACCCTCCCCTTCAATCCGACCCTCCTTGACCCCCACGGAATAGGTCAGTAACATTGCTTGCGATTTCACTTCCACATCTACCTACCAAGTTATACTGAATAAGCAATTTTATTGAGTGATATTCATCATATACTATGAAAATGAATTGATTGATAAATGAATTTTCATTACATAGTTACTCAAGTGGGATATTTATGTTATTCAATCATAATTAAAAAACCTTTTTTTAATAATAATATTGAATAAAAAGACTATAAATAATCAACGTTTCTTTTTTTAATATGTTCATACTTGATATTTTTTAATACCTTTGTATATATCTACCTATTCATTTTTCTAACGTTGCACAGAAGAATGAATGGTATCATGAAATATCAATGATGGTATCAAAAAATTCTAAAAATTCTATAGAATCTTAAATTGAAGGAAAAACAATACCTTTATAACAAAATTTTTTGAGTTAGGGCGTTTTCAAAATTTCAAAATTGATTTTGGAACCCTTACAAGTGACCTACATCAACCAAAATCTTCGGGGCACAACTAGACCCCAAATGGAGCCTACATACCAAATTTCATCAAAATCGGTCAATGCTAAGTTGCAAAAGTGCCGCGTACGGCGGACGGACGGCCAAATGTTTATTCGATTCTACGTACCTTGAAACGTAAACCATCAAATTTTGAGGGGGTGTTAAAATTTTTTTTTCTTGGTCGATTCCAAAGGTTCATTATTGAAAATAATAAACCAAAAGGGGGGTTTCGTTTTAAAAAAATGAAGTTAGTGTCAATTACGCGCAAATATTATGCGCGAAAGTACTTTTTTCTGAGTTGTCTGTGGTTGGGACTTAGGATGGTTCCCTATGAATGTCATCATCGTCTGACCTCAAATTTGGAGGGTTGTGACAGATAGTTGGAAATTGAAGTTTCTATTACCTACTGAGCATATAGGATTATCTCTATGCTGTCGTATTTTAGGTACGAAGATGGTATGTGGCACAACCTCATGCAAACATTTTGCTTCCGAGTCTGCCAAGGTAGCGGAAGCATTACTTTTACTTTTCAAGATTGAACAAAAAAAGTTCTACAAAATCAAAATTTCCACTCGCGTCCACGTTTTAGATACGACCTTCCTGAACAATTTTGGTTACGTGTCTGTCTAACATGAAATCCTTGCCATAGCCGTAACTTCTACATTTCTCATCCGATTTTGATGAAATTTTCAGGGATTATGGGGATTGGCGAGTAGATGGTCCCCTATGAGGGTAGTGGAAGGTACTAAGAGATTGATTTTTTGAGATCAACAACTATGCATCGGATCATCTATACAATTGGGTTATGGGTATTAGGAAGCTATGTGCCACACCTACTTGGCGGACGTTTTTATTATTAATTAGTGAATAATAGGGGTGATATTCTCAAAATCGGGTTTTTGATGATTTCTCAATTATAAGAGAATCAATACTTTCGAAATATGGATACGAGGAAGCTATGTGCCACACCTACTTGGCATACGATTTTATTATTAATTAGTGAATAATAGGGCTGATATTCTCAAAATCGGGTTTTTGATGATTTCTCAATTATAAGAGTATCAATACTTTCGAAATATGGATACGAGGAAGCTATGTACCACACCTACTTGGCATACGATTTTATTATTAATTAGTGAATAATAGGGGTGATATTCTCAAAATCGGGTTTTTGATGATTTCTCAATTATAAGAGATCAATACTTTCGAGTTATGGATCCGAGGAAGCTATGTGCCACACCTACTTGGCATACAATTTTATTATTAATTAGTGAATAATAGGGGTGATATTCTCAAAATCGGGTTTTTGATGATTTCTCAATTATAAGAGATCAATACTTTCGAGTTATGGATCCGAGGAAGCTATGTGCCACACCTACTTGGCATACGATTTTATTATTAATTAGTGAATAATAGGGGTGATATTCTCAAAATCGGGTTTTTGATGATTTCTCAATTATAAGAGTATCAATACTTTTGAGTTGTGGATACGAGGAAGCTATGTGCCACACCTACTTGGCATACGATTTTATTATTAATTAGTGAATAATAGGGGTGATATTCTCAAAATCGGGTTTTTGATGATTTCTTAATTATAAGAGTATCAATACTTTCGAAATATGGATACGAGGAAGCTATGTGCCACACCTACTTGGCATACGATTTTATTATTAATTAGTGAATAATAGGGGTGATATTCTCAAAATCGGGTTTTTGATGATTTCTCAATTATAAGAGTATCAATACTTTTGAGTTGTGGATACGAGGAAGCTATGTGCCACACCTACTTGGCATACGATTTTATTATTAATTAGTGAATAATAGGGGTGATATTCTCAAAATCGGGTTTTTGATGATTTCTCAATTATAAGAGTATCAATACTTTTGAGTTGTGGATACGAGGAAGCTATGTGCCACACCTACTTGGCATACGATTTTATTATTAATTAGTGAATAATAGGGGTGATATTCTCAAAATCGGGTTTTTGATGATTTCTCAATTATAAGAGTATCAATACTTTTGAGTTGTGGATACGAGGAAGCTATGTGCCACACCTACTTGGCATACGATTTTATTATTAATTAGTGAATAATAGGGGTGATATTCTCAAAATCGGGTTTTTGATGATTTCTTAATTATAAGAGTATCAATACTTTCGAAATATGGATACGAGGAAGCTATGTGCCACACCTACTTGGCATACGATTTTATTATTAATTAGTGAATAATAGGGGTGATATTCTCAAAATCGGGTTTTGATGATTTCTCAATTATAAGAGTATCAATACTTTTGAGTTGTGGATACGAGGAAGCTATGTGCCACACCTACTTGGTATACGATTTTATTATTAATTAGTGAATAATAGGGGTGATATTCTCAAAATCGGGTTTTTGATGATTTCTCAATTATAAGAGTATCAATACTTTTGAGTTGTGGATACGAGGAAGCTATGTGCCACACCTACTTGGCATACGATTTTATTATTAATTAGTGAATAATAGGGGTGATATTCTCAAAATCGGGTTTTTGATGATTTCTCAATTATAAGAGTATCAATACTTTTGAGTTGTGGATACGAGGAAGCTATGTGCCACACCTACTTGGCATACGATTTTATTATTAATTAGTGAATAATAGGGGTGATATTCTCAAAATCGGGTTTTTGATGATTTCTCAATTATAAGAGTATCAATACTTTTGAGTTGTGGATACGAGGAAGCTATGTGCCACACCTACTTGGCATACGATTTTATTATTAATTAGTGAATAATAGGGGTGATATTCTCAAAATCGGGTTTTTGATGATTTCTTAATTATAAGAGTATCAATACTTTCGAAATATGGATACGAGGAAGCTATGTGCCACACCTACTTGGCATACGATTTTATTATTAATTAGTGAATAATAGGGGTGATATTCTCAAAATCGGGTTTTTGATGATTTCTCAATTATAAGAGTATCAATACTTTTGAGTTGTGGATACGAGGAAGCTATGTGCCACACCTACTTGGCATACGATTTTATTATTAATTAGTGAATAATAGGGGTGATATTCTCAAAATCGGGTTTTTGATGATTTCTCAATTATAAGAGTATCAATACTTTTGAGTTGTGGATACGAGGAAGCTATGTGCCACACCTACTTGGCATACGATTTTATTATTAATTAGTGAATAATAGGGGTGATATTCTCAAAATCGGGTTTTTGATGATTTCTCAATTATAAGAGTATCAATACTTTTGAGTTGTGGATACGAGGAAGCTATGTGCCACACCTACTTGGCATACGATTTTATTATTAATTAGTGAATAATAGGGGTGATATTCTCAAAATCGGGTTTTTGATGATTTCTTAATTATAAGAGTATCAATACTTTCGAATATGGATACGAGGAAGCTATGTGCCACACCTACTTGGCATACGATTTTATTATTAATTAGTGAATAATAGGGGTGATATTCTCAAAATCGGGTTTTTGATGATTTCTCAATTATAAGAGAATCAATACTTTCGAAATATGGATACGAGGAAGCTATGTGCCACACCTACTTGGCATACGATTTTATTATTAATTAGTGAATAATAGGGCTGATATTCTCAAAATCGGGTTTTTGATGATTTCTCAATTATAAGAGTATCAATACTTTCGAAATATGGATACGAGGAAGCTATGTACCACACCTACTTGGCATACGATTTTATTATTAATTAGTGAATAATAGGGGTGATATTCTCAAAATCGGGTTTTTGATGATTTCTCAATTATAAGAGATCAATACTTTCGAGTTATGGATCCGAGGAAGCTATGTGCCACACCTACTTGGCATACAATTTTATTATTAATTAGTGAATAATAGGGGTGATATTCTCAAAATCGGGTTTTTGATGATTTCTCAATTATAAGAGATCAATACTTTCGAGTTATGGATCCGAGGAAGCTATGTGCCACACCTACTTGGCATACGATTTTATTATTAATTAGTGAATAATAGGGGTGATATTCTCAAAATCGGGTTTTTGATGATTTCTCAATTATAAGAGTATCAATACTTTTGAGTTGTGGATACGAGGAAGCTATGTGCCACACCTACTTGGCATACGATTTTATTATTAATTAGTGAATAATAGGGGTGATATTCTCAAAATCGGGTTTTTGATGATTTCTTAATTATAAGAGTATCAATACTTTCGAAATATGGATACGAGGAAGCTATGTGCCACACCTACTTGGCATACGATTTTATTATTAATTAGTGAATAATAGGGGTGATATTCTCAAAATCGGGTTTTTGATGATTTCTCAATTATAAGAGTATCAATACTTTTGAGTTGTGGATACGAGGAAGCTATGTGCCACACCTACTTGGCATACGATTTTATTATTAATTAGTGAATAATAGGGGTGATATTCTCAAAATCGGGTTTTTGATGATTTCTCAATTATAAGAGTATCAATACTTTTGAGTTGTGGATACGAGGAAGCTATGTGCCACACCTACTTGGCATACGATTTTATTATTAATTAGTGAATAATAGGGGTGATATTCTCAAAATCGGGTTTTTGATGATTTCTCAATTATAAGAGTATCAATACTTTTGAGTTGTGGATACGAGGAAGCTATGTGCCACACCTACTTGGCATACGATTTTATTATTAATTAGTGAATAATAGGGGTGATATTCTCAAAATCGGGTTTTTGATGATTTCTTAATTATAAGAGTATCAATACTTTCGAAATATGGATACGAGGAAGCTATGTGCCACACCTACTTGGCATACGATTTTATTATTAATTAGTGAATAATAGGGGTGATATTCTCAAAATCGGGTTTTTGATGATTTCTCAATTATAAGAGTATCAATACTTTTGAGTTGTGGATACGAGGAAGCTATGTGCCACACCTACTTGGTATACGATTTTATTATTAATTAGTGAATAATAGGGGTGATATTCTCAAAATCGGGTTTTTGATGATTTCTCAATTATAAGAGTATCAATACTTTCGAAATATGGATACGAGGAAGCTATGTGCCACACCTACTTGGCATACGATTTTATTATTAATTAGTGAATAATAGGGGTGATATTCTCAAAATCGGGTTTTTGATGATTTCTCAATTATAAGAGTATCAATACTTTTGAGTTGTGGATACGAGGAAGCTATGTGCCACACCTACTTGGCATACGATTTTATTATTAATTAGTGAATAATAGGGGTGATATTCTCAAAATCGGGTTTTTGATGATTTCTCAATTATAAGAGTATCAATACTTTTGAGTTGTGGATACGAGGAAGCTATGTGCCACACCTACTTGGCATACGATTTTATTATTAATTAGTGAATAATAGGGGTGATATTCTCAAAATCGGGTTTTTGATGATTTCTCAATTATAAGAGTATCAATACTTTTGAGTTGTGGATACGAGGAAGCTATGTGCCACACCTACTTGGCATACGATTTTATTATTAATTAGTGAATAATAGGGGTGATATTCTCAAAATCGGGTTTTTGATGATTTCTTAATTATAAGAGTATCAATACTTTCGAAATATGGATACGAGGAAGCTATGTGCCACACCTACTTGGCATACGATTTTATTATTAATTAGTGAATAATAGGGCTGATATTCTCAAAATCGGGTTTTTGATGATTTCTCAATTATAAGAGTATCAATACTTTTGAGTTGTGGATACGAGGAAGCTATGTGCCACACCTACTTGGTATACGATTTTATTATTAATTAGTGAATAATAGGGGTGATATTCTCAAAATCGGGTTTTTGATGATTTCTCAATTATAAGAGTATCAATACTTTTGAGTTGTGGATACGAGGAAGCTATGTGCCACACCTACTTGGCATACGATTTTATTATTAATTAGTGAATAATAGGGGTGATATTCTCAAAATCGGGTTTTTGATGATTTCTTAATTATAAGAGTATCAATACTTTCGAAATATGGATACGAGGAAGCTATGTGCCACACCTACTTGGCATACGATTTTATTATTAATTAGTGAATAATAGGGGTGATATTCTCAAAATCGGGTTTTTGATGATTTCTCAATTATAAGAGTATCAATACTTTTGAGTTGTGGATACGAGGAAGCTATGTGCCACACCTACTTGGCATACGATTTTATTATTAATTAGTGAATAATAGGGGTGATATTCTCAAAATCGGGTTTTTGATGATTTCTCAATTATAAGAGTATCAATACTTTCGAAATATGGATACGAGGAAGCTATGTGCCACACCCACCTGGCAAGCGTTTTATAAAACTTCTGAGTACGGGAACTGTGTTGGGCGGGTGGCGGATGAGCTGAAGGGCGGGTTTGTTGTCTTCTGAGTGGCGAGGGGGGTTGCCTGACTGAAGTTCACCCCTTTTGATTTTCGTTTTCTCTTTCGGTCGCTAATTCTCAATATTTTTGATTTCTGATGGATTCCATATGTTGGGGACATCTGCTAGAATATGCCTGGTATCTCGGTTTTGGGAAAATTTATTCTAGTGCCCGCATATTTGGTCAATGAGTGAATCACCAAAAGATTAATTATGGTGTTTCGTCAAAAAATATAGATTTTATGAGAAATTTGACATGGCACAAAGATGGAATACGAAGAAAGGAAACCAAATAATTTTACAGAATGAAAATCGGCCCACTGATAGCTGAGAACTTTTGGGAAAATGATTGAGCTCCTGACTGTCTCTTTTCCCGATATAGCTGTCTCTCTCGCACACTTGTCATCCCCTTTAGCCTTAAGACGTCAATAATGGCACATTGGAGCTCCCTTAGGGACCACGTCTCCTTCTCCAAGGAAGATTTCCTTGAACTGTTACATCTGTGTGTTGAAAAAGGGTATGTCAAATATGAGGAGAAAGTCTATGAAATCATTGATGGTGTGGCTATGGGAAGCCCAATAGCGCCAATTTTGGCAGATATTGTGATGAACAAGGTGTTGGACCAGGCACTACCGCTCCTCCCATTCAATGTTCCTTTCATATATAAATATGTCGATGATCTGTATGTAGCCATACCAGAAGGTAGTGAGGATGTGGTACTCAGTACATTCAATAGTCTATACGAAAAACTACAGTTTACAATTGAGTTAGAGAACGAAAATCGTCAGTTACCATATCTAGATATGTTAACCACTCGCAATTTAGATGGCACCCTCACAATAGACTGGTGGAAGAAACCAGAAAAATCGGACAGATACCTAAATTTTAAATCCCATCATCCATTAAAACAAAAAATCACTGCAGCATTGAATCTTAAGCACAGGGCATTGCACCTCAGTGACCCAGCTTTTCATGGTAAAAATATAACTACTATCAAAACCATATTGAAGAAGAATGGCTTTCCTAAATCTCTCATCAATCACATTATGCACAATGCCCTCAATACTACCACACAAATTCCAGCAATCCAGACGTTACAGACCCTTCAGGTCATCCCCTTCAGGTACAACGTCAGATTTCAGATGACACAGCTGCTACAAGTGATCATAGGGACGATCCGCCTTCACCTACAAACTCAATTGTAGTTAACCCCACAACTGGCCCACCTGATGTTCAACCTAATACCTCTGCTTTACCAAACACAATTATAGTTAATCCCACAACTGGCCCAACTGATGTTCAACCTAATACCTCTGCTTCACCAAACACAATTGTAGTTAATCCCACAACTGGCCCAACTGATGTTCAACCTAGTACCTCTGCTTTGCCAAACACAATGGTAGTTAACCCCACAACTGGCCCAACTGATGTTCAACCTAGTACCTCTGCTTTACCGCCCCCCTTCAAGTATAGGAGCATGATCTATGTGAAAGGTTTATCGGAACAGCTCACCAAATCACTATCAAACCAGATTGACTGCAAACTTGCTTACAAAAACAAGAGGACTCTTGGGGACCTTGTATTTTCCAAATTAAAATCTAAAATTCCTGAAAACGAAAAAAGTAATGTAGTTTACTCCATAAAATGTAATGAGTGCCCATCCACCTACTATGTAGGGCAAACCAAACAATATCTCAAGAACAGACTCAGTGGTCACAGATCAGATATCAATACTGGAAGAGATCAATGTGCCCTGGCCCAACATTCCTTATCAGAATCTCATACGTTTAATTTTGGTGACACCAAGATTCTGGATACAGAGCCAAACTATTCAAAACGCAAGATCAAAGAAATGATCCACATTGTTAAAACCAAAGATACCTGTAATTTCCGCCGAGATACCGAAGGCCTCAGTCGTGCTTATACCAATATCATTAACATGGCTTAGCTGCATTGCAAATTTTCACTACTCACTGTGCAATTTTTATATTTCTATTTTATATACTAGATGTGCTTTTTCATTAGGTTACTCTGGGCCCTTCATAGTTACCCCCAGTCATATTCACAATTTCTATATTTCTACTTTATATTCTAGATGTGCATTTTCATTAGATTACTCTGGGCCCTTCATAGTTACCCCCCAGTCATATTTTTATATCATATATTATTATATTTTATATACCTATATTGTTATGTATTCTTAAGGTAGAAGTCTAGATACACCTACTAGACTAAATAATTCACACGACTAGCCACCTAGATTTTATATTGTCAATGGCAGTCATGATCATGGACTGTGAAAGGGAAATCACAACAACCATTATCATTCTTATCACTACTTCCTCATTCCATTCTTGTACAAAGCGTCACTCGAGTTTGTTTGTTTCTGAGCGTCATTTTTTTCACAACAACCACAGTTTTTTTTTTTTTTTTTTTTTTGCTCAAAATCTGTTTACCACTAACAGTAAAGGCGTTTTTAGTGAATCCATCCATCCATTCATCCATAGTTTCCTACAGTACAACACCTTCTAAGGTAAATTCATGCCCGTTTTCTGCTTCGTGTTTCTGCTTTAGTTAACCCATTCAGTTTCTTGCCCAAATTGGTTTACCAACAATAGTAAAGTAGTAAAATTGTTTGTGATTTCCTTCAGATTTTCCTGCAATGATGTCGACTGCAGTACAATGGAGGTCTCCGAGGACCATGTTTATGTAAAAACGGTGTAACACCTTCTAAGGTAATTGTTCATTCCCATTCAGTTTCCACCCATTCTAGTGCATAAGCGTCAGTATATAAGCTCAACTCATTTTATTTCGTTTATTATCTATATTTAGAAGTGTCATGAGTCGTCTAGTTTACACAACATTGTGTTTATATAAGACCTAATTTCCATGTTGTACCTCTGTTTGTTAGCCCTGAAGACGATTTACAAATAAATCGAAACGTCGGCGTAGAAAGCACTTTTTTGATTGGACCAACCCTCAAGAACCTCAATAGTTATTGTTGTCCACTACTCTAAACATGCTTTTTTTTATTTTTTTTGGAAATGAAACTCAAATGAGATTAAACAATATACGTAATACACAAGAGATCAGATTAGAATATATAATCATCGAAATTAAAGTAACTTGAAGAAACTTAATAATTAAAACAAAACTTTATCAAAACAAACTTTATCATTAAAATCAGAGTAACTTAAAGAGAAAGAACTTAAATGAGATCAAACTATATGTAATACACAAGAGATCAGATTAGAATATATAATCATTAAAATCAAAGTTATATCATAATATAGTCAGGCCAATCCCTCTTCTTTTTATCCCTATCCGACCTTCTAGGAAACCAAGCATTACTCGTGCCCTGTTCTTCCAAAATAATGCCATCGTTGTTATCATCGTCCCCTGACCATTTCTTCAAAAACGTTACATTACGTCTGTAATCGTGTTGTTGGACTCTTGAGGGTTGGTGAATGAGAAAGATCGATTTCAGGCCGACGTTTCGGATTATTTATTATCCTTCTTCGGGGCTACAAAGAGAGAGGGACAGACAGCAATTTAGTGTAGGTAGGTACAAACAGTCGAACTTATGCTAGGTACAAAAGTGTTGGAGTGGTTACCTTGGAATTTTCGGTTATCTATTCTACATTGTAGGTAGTTGGCGTCCTGTGCCATGGTGGTATTGGCTATATATCAACATTTGAGGAGATATGCAGTAACTTTTCTCATACATTTTCACAGTGAACTTGTGGAGAACTTAGAGAACGCGTGTTGACTCGACTGTTACAGTTCAATGAATGATAAGAGAGACTGATAAGTTGGTTGGTTCTCTACTTTTTGTGTGGTGGTGTGGCAGACACACAAACTCTAATCTATGGTGAACCACGAAATATTCTTATCTAAGCTTATCATCTACACAAAATTACCACAAAATAATATATCTCATTTACGTTATCAGCTACTATTTACATGAGTTCTAAATCTGATTAAAGAGCCCCTATAAATAGTTGCAATTATTGCACAAGACAGAGGGTAACAAATCAGGTGCTTGTACAGATAGGAAATAGTTTTCTTAATTACGTATTCTTATATTTTATTACTTATTCTTATATTCTTAGTTTTCTTAATCTACTAGAGTGTTATTATACTATCGGAAGACTTCACTATAACCAAGAAACCTATCTCCTTCTTTGACTAGTAGCCCAGGCTATATGAGTTAGGCCATATTGGATGCCAAAGCCTATTCACTTGTATCCCATTAGACTTGGTAAATTCAATAATTGAACAAAATTGGGGAGTCCTAGCCAACCATACCTCACTACCTCGACAGGACTTTCTAGAACTACTTAAGCTATGTGTTGAGAAGGGGTATGTCAAGTACAGAGATAAGTTCTATGAGATGATTGATGGTGTGGCAATGGGAAGCCCCATTGCTCCCATCCTCGCAGACATTGTTATGAACAAAGTGCTGGACCAGGCACTGGAGCACTTGTGCCGGAGGTCAACACGCCCACCTTCACAGGCCCGCGTAGCGACGTCGAAACGCGGGCCTTTGTAGGTTCGCACGGGGGAGAGTGCTTGGGATATTTCTCCATGTCAAGAATTGGCTGAAGTTGAGGAACAAGAAGGTTCGAAGTTACTAATCTAATTCTGGTAGTTACATCAGTTTTGTCTATACGAGCCCAAAACCAAGAATAGAAAATGGTTGAGAAATATTCGTTCTAAATCATAATTTTTTGAATTTGAGCTCTCTACAACTCTTCGTACTACGTCAATTTTAAATATTCCTAGTGCAAATTAGTTGGCTTTTGAAGTCACACCTGAAGCACTCATGGTAGGAGTCACCGCCCACCTTCACAGTCCCGCGTAGCGTCGTCGGAACGCCGGCCTTTGTAGGTTGGCACGGGGGAGAGTGTTCGGGACAGTCCACCATGTCCTGGGAGCACTGGGCTGAAAGCTGAATGTGGGAGCCCGAGAAGCGTTCTGATTGGTGGAGCTCACAGAGTAATGGAGACAAGTTAACAGAGAAGAAAGCCAACGTTAAAATGGTGTGCAAGTATTTTTGAGGCTGCCTCAGTGGCGCTATCTACTTTCAGCTAGGATTGAGGAACTACTACGGAAGAGGCGGGGAGGAGAGGCCACACTCTTCATACCGCTTCTTTTCAAATCCTTTCGAATGACCAGAAATTGATAACTTTTCGTTTCATCATCATTTCAATTTGCAAAAATTACTTGGAAAAACCAATCGAGGCGAAAGATATTTTCAGAGTTCCTCTTACAATTGTTGTTGTCCCTATCGCCAGTAGTTCGAATGTTGAATCGACAACTGCCACCCTTAGAAACGTTTGAAACCCAGTGTATTATTGAATATCGCCCGATTTTTTCGTACATATCGCGAATATAACTAAATGTTATCAAATTAATTACTTGGATGCGGCCGGTTACGCACCAATGAGAAAAATATGTGATAAACAAGGTGACTTGTTGTGATGAGGTTGGGAACAAACGATCGTGAACCG